>CAJNDS010002557.1:305000-502500 GCA_905221605.1 Symbiodinium natans
CCTCAATGGCCTCTCTCACAGTTCCGATGACCTGTCCATGGTAGGCCTCTAGGAAGCCTTCGACCTCGCAGCGGACAAAGCACAAAGGGGTTTGGGATCTTCAGGGTTTAGGGTTTAGGGTTTAGGGTTTAGGGTTTAGGGTTTAGGGTTTAGGGTTTAGGGTTTAGGGTTTAGGGTTAGAGGGTTTCGGGTTTCGGGATTTAAGGCTTTAGAGTAGCCATTCTTTTTTTGCGAGGGGGCTCCAATCATGAACCTTATACTATTGTGGCGTAGATCAGGGGCACCCCTACTGTTGGAAATGCCCACATCTTGCTGGACCTGAATCCCTGAACCCTAAACCCCAAACCCCAAACCCTAAACCCTACACCCTAAACCCTACACCCTAAACCCCAAACCCTAAACCCCATTCGACTGCCCTTGAGCAAAGGCTGCCGAAGGCGAAGTTGTCCGAATCCTGAGAGGCGCGCGTCCGCTTTGCTGAAGATCGCTTCGTCATCTGCTAGCCTCCAGGTGCTTCGCAAGTGAGAAGCTGGCTGAGGGTTTAGGGTTTAGGGGTTTGGGGTTTAGGGTTGAGGGTTTCGGTTTCGGGTTAGAGGTTAGGGTTTAGGGTTTAGTGGTTTAGGGGTTTTGGGGTTTGGGGGTTTGGGGGTTTAGGGGTTTAGGGGTTTAGGGGTTTAGGGGTTTCAGGGGTTTAGGGGTTTAGGGGTTTAGGGGTTTAGGGGTTTAGGGGTTTAGGGGTTTAGGGGTTTAGGGGTTTAGGGGTTTAGGGGTTTAGGGGTTTAGGGGTTTAGGGTCTGCGTTTAGGGTAGAAACCGCTCGAGAGTTAATGCCCGTGGGCATTCAGGTTTGGGACTACATGGACTGCAGGGTTCTGCGAACTCTGATCCTTGTGACATTCTGCGGCACACGTACGCTGTTCGAACTGTGCTTGAGGTCGACTCTCCGCGCTTCCACAACAATACATCGCGCCACACAACGCGAAAAACCCTAAACCCTAAAAGGATCCGACGAGCCTGCTGCGGAGAATACACGGTCTTAATGCGAGAGTTTCTCACTCGAAGCTAGGGATGCATGCAACCAAGCGAGCTCTTATCAGTAGTCAGGCTGTCTTGCCCCGGACAGGAGGCCTTCTACCAAAACGTACCCTGACGTCAAGGCCGCTCTTCAAAGTAGGCAACCGACAATGCAAACTTCAAACCACCGCCAGGACAAAGAAGCACCAAGATGGTGATCACAAGGTATGCTTCCATTGCTCTCTAAAGCACCGCATCCGGAGTTTGACAAACACTTCTTCGGCTCCTCCGCAAAGAGCACCCACGGAGCCCCCCCTAAACCCTAAACTTAAAGCCCTTAGCCCTAAACCCTAAACCCTAAACCCTAAACCCTAAACCCTAAACCCTAAACCCTAAACCCTAAACTCCACCAGACATCACCGGCCTGTCGGAGATGAACTCCGCCTTCTCGGATTCTCGGTCGGCAAGGAGTCGTTCGCGCTTTGCTGAGCAAGCGCACGACATGCAAGATTTAAAAAGGGTTTAGGGTTTAGGGTTTAGGGTTTAGGGTTTAGGGTTTAGGGTTTAGGGTTGTTGTTTTACTTGGGTGCTTTGCACTCCTAAGCACGTGGTCAATATAGTTTCGACAGCCTGTTTACCGGAGTCCTGTAAACGCGTCCGGCCCCACCTTTGAAGTAGTTGATGAATCTCAGAACTTGGGCCTTGTTCAAGTCGCTGAGCTCCTTGGGAAAACCACAAGAACAACACACGTCTCGGCATGCTGTACTGTTGAGGGGGTTAAGGGTTTCGGGTTTAGGGTTCAGGGTTTCGGGTGCTTCGCGACACTAGCTCCAACGACAGCACTGAGGGTGGAACCGCCATATCGGAGATGCCTGTGCCACACCAGGATGTCTGCAACTCGTTGATTGCAGGCGAGCAACGGCTGAGCCTGTGATAGTAATAATCCTGGTATCTACAGTGCTGCACCAGTTGAAGTTGCCTTGCCCTGTTCATCTGTGATGCTGTTTCATGAAGCCTTGTGCCACTGCCCCTCTTGCGAGCCCACCGTCGAAACAAAGCCAACTGTCAAGCGCACGATCCACATTCCTGAAGAACATGACGACAGCAAACATGAGCAGATGAACCTCTTTGCACGCCATTCGGAATTCTAGCCCTGCCCAAGCTTAAATGACACCACCAACGCACGACCATCTCACTCGCGGTCGAGCCTCCGCAAAGGCCTTTGCCGTGCAGCTTGTTCGAGCCAGAGAGGCTTCGGCGAAAACAGTTGCATTCGCACAGTTGACAAGACTCCTCATATTGCATAAAGGCTCCCGGTTCAAATCGGTCGCAGAACATGGGAGCGTTGAGGCAAGATGTCCCAGCATGTGGTCACAAAGCTCGGCATCAGCAAGCAAAGTTTAAAACCACGACACTAAACTTCATTGCACATCACCATCTAGCATGTTGAAGTCATGCTCCTACAAGAGTATTCGAAGCTCTTGCATGCACATTATTTGGCCCGATCATCGTCCGAATCTATATTTCGTTGGCACTAGAACACGGAATAACTTTTAAAGACCCAGCAAGGAGAAAGAAAAAACTAGCACGGAATGTGCACGACACCTCGGTGGGAGCCCGATTTGGCACCCGTGTGAAACATCACGTTTCGTGCATGCCCCCACGCCTTGGCAAGAGCGCGAAGTCTCGCCGAAAACACGAGCAAGCCTGGAGCGAGTAGCGCGGGCCAACGTTGCAGGCATGGCAACGGGCGCAGGCACCGCGCGGTCGCGACAATCTAAACCCTCTTACCTGGCCGTTGGAACCCGATAATGTTCGGCGCGCTGTTGGAGGAAATCAGGAATTCACAGAGTGGCTTCAGCAAGCCTCCGCACAGAGAAGGCCGTAGACACCTTGAGCGGGATCACGGGCCCCGGCCCCAAACCCCAGCTCTCGAGTCGAGTAGCCTGAGGAGTAGAAGTAGGAGTAGGAGCAGGAGTAGGAGTCGGAGTTTCGAGAAGGACTGAGTAGCAGCAGCTGCAGTAGTGGGAGTGGGCGTCGTCGTGCTCGCAACGGAATCGGGTCAGTCTTGTAAACCCGCACGGGAAATCGCACCAGAAATCACCAGAAAATCTAAGCAAGACAACCAGAATGGAACCAGAATGGATGTGCTCTCGTTCGCGTATCTGCCGGAGCCTGTCATCCTTCACCCCAAACACAAGAATGCGGGAGGGGGGGGGGGCACGAGCCGACCCTGGAAACAAGAAACCCTAAACCCTAAACAGTTCGCAGCTAACTCGGGGGCCCTCCGGAAGGCATTTGGGGGCTCTTAACCAATTCTGCACCATTGTTAGGGGTACTTCAAAAAAATCAGGTTTGCTCCTTACTGGGTTTAAGTACTCATAAAATGTAAGATGATTGTCAACCACGACCCAGAAATGAGCAGTTGTCATATTTGTCATGCACAAGTCTTTACCTGCCAACGTGATCGACGCAACAGTCCCCAGCTTGAGTTGGTTGGAAGACCGGTGCAGATGATGCGGAGCTGCACCGGCGTTGTGGCAGCTGAACAACAAACCCACTAGCATCGCTCTTCTTCCCGCTGAATCGTAAGCGTCAGCTACTTTACGTTGGCATTTCCTTGCTTCTTTTTGAACTGGATTGTGACCCTGTTGATCTTGTGTTTGTCGTGATTGAGATCCGTCGTGCCCACATTCTCACCTTTTTCTCCGAGGCAACGCTCGTACTGGGACCAGCCCTTGTCGTCCTTGTCATGCTTCAAAATGTGCCGCAAATCAGCAAGACTGGTTATGTTGTTAAGTTGTCAAAAAAATCACACTCTCAAGTGTTGTCGTGACACCCTCAACCGCATCGAGATCCTGCGGAATGGAACGTTTGTTCTTCGGAGCTCCCCCTGACCCGTACGCCTTTGACTTCTTGGCCCAACGGTTCAGATACCGGCTTATGATGGGGATTCCAGGCTGGGGTGCATGAGGCGCTTAGCACACCTTCCAATCTGTGTTTGACAACAAATAATCACATGCCGAGACATGAAGCATCATCAGAATCTTAAACATCGTTTCCTGCTTCAGACCGACTCATCAGGAGCTACACCGAAACCCTGCCAGCCAAACTAGCGGCAGTATGCTCACTTCAAGAATGCTGTGAAATTCAACTGTCAAGTCAATCAAAATCCCTGGGAACCCAGCTCCCGCACTCCCCGAGCCAGGGCACTTTTTCTTTTTGACGACTTGCAGGTCCGGCTGAGCTACCTCAATACTCGGAGCAAGCATCCTGCACGAGGTGCGCGCCACCCCGGTCTCACCAGAAGCCTGGACACGTAGGCAAGTCGTGCGAATCGCGGTCCTTCCGCTTTTGTTGCTTGCGGCGCAGCGCAAGAGCAGATGCGGGCCATCGATTCAGGGGTGTTCTTCAAGTGCGGGACAGGGACGCATTGACCGGTCTGAGCCCATCGGCCTTTTGGATGCTTCCCATCCAGACTAAGGTACTCCCTTTCACAGCTGTGGCCACGAGGTCGGTCATACTAAGGTGAGGCAGCTTCGATTTTAAGCACGCGAAGTAAGGACGAGAAGTCAAGTGTGGAGGGCGAGAGGTTGTCAATCAGCAAGGCTTCAAGTGCAAGGGAGCTGCGTGTCCGTGTGCCGTCGGGGCAACATCCCAAGCCCCTCTCCAGCGCCTCTCCGCTCTTACCCTCCAAGCCTCAACGAGCGGAGACACTCGCGAAGAGGCCTCGCTGGTTGTGGACGCGAAACTGGGATGCTTTCTGAACCCTAAACCCTAAACCCCAAACCCCAAACTCTAAACCCCAAACAAGGCTGTATGGAGCCGGTGGAGGACGACGTAGGGCTACCCCTAGGCAGCTGGAGGTGTCGTGTAGGATTTGTTGCAGAGCTCGCCTCTTACAGCGACGTGTAGGAATTAATTGAGACGTTGACCTCGAAACCAGCGTGGAATGGTGTGCTGCGGGCTGCTGCTTGGGTAGAACCCAACCAAAATTCAGGAAGCGAACCGCGCAGAGCCGAAGCAAGAAACAAATCCTCCGAAATTGCAGAGAACCAGCGGGTAAATGCACCGAACCACCTCCCAACCAAACCCGCTACTGCTCGCCACGGCTTGCCAGTTTGGGCATTTCGAAGACATTGTTGTAAAGTGGCGGCACGAGGAAGCCGCAGACTGCAGAGACACGTTGAAAGAGGGCGTATCCAATTCTCAACTGCACACATACAGAAGAACCCTCCGCCATAAGCCGCCCTAAACCCTAAACCGACCGCCTCGGTCCACCCCAAGTTTTGCAGGACGAAGTCCTGGGTCCTATGAACTATGCGTGGCACACTACTGGGTGTCCGCAAGGGTCTCTTGGTAAAGCGGGACTAGAGAGAATAGGGTTGAGCAGCGGCTTGTTTCTTGATAGGTTTTTGCAGGATCAAACTCGGACCTTTGAGCAGCACAGAAGGCACCTGACCGTTCACTCGAACGAAGTCGCTGTGCTTGGTCCTATTTGACAAGTGGATGAACCCGTGCTGTCGTCCCCAATCTGAACGCGAAGGGCGCTTAGGACGCTTGAGTGAGGATGTAGAAGCTGCACTTCTTCCTCTGCAAGCGCAGGCAATCGCACACGCGGCCCCGTCGCTTCACAGTGGGACGCCAAAGCCTCTTCCGGACGGCACAGCGAACACTCCCCGCACAACCAATCGAATCGTAGCAATTTGCTGCAATGCTGTTGCTTCGGGCGCATATGGGAAACCTGGCTGGCACTTTTGCACTTTTATGGCTGCACAGCTTTCTGTCCAACACCTTTCTTGATTCAGGCGCCGACTTCATCATCTCAGTCTTCGCCTTCGTGCTCGGGAGTGTTGAAAGACACGCTGATGTCGCTGTGCAACCACTGCATCTTCGCGAGGCATGGGGAGTATGCCTTGCTGGATAATTCGAGTGGATGTCTCCCTGTCAGACTCGTGCTCCAAACGGCACTGGCAATGGCGCAAAGGCACAAAGGCACCTACGTTGACTTCGTCAGCAGGCACTGGGGCTTTCTGGCCTCAAGCACCACGGCCGCACGCTTGCGCACCACCGGCGAGGCCTCCTGAAGGGAACAATTTGATCTGAATTTGGAAAAACCCTAAACCCTAAACCCTAAACAGGACGCCGAGCTGAGAGCCGCCCTTGCCCAGAAAGCTAACATGGTCCCTGTCTTCCTGCCTGCCTGGAGCCCTGCTGACGCCAAATCGCTGGCATCCGTAAGTTCTGCCTTCTCCTTCGTGCTGCTTTGCTTGCGGCATGGTACGCAAACTGTGGTTGATTCCGGGAGGACCTCCTTTCAGTATGCTCCATTCTCATGGCTGCCGAGGGCTCTTTTGGGCAGGTTTGTCGATGCCGACACGCACGGGTAGACGAGTGTCCACAGCACTTATGTGCGGCCTCTTCAACGTGTTTCACCTCAATTAAGTGCAATCGCATCTCGTCGGACTTCCGACGATGATGCAATGGAACAGGAAACAATTTGAAAGGAGAATCTCTCGGAGAGACTCTGGAGAGAACCATCTCAGAGAGAACCTCTCGGAGATAATAACAGCATAACGCTTCACGACTCCACATGTGAGGACATCTCCTCGCCAACGAGACAGCTCCGCGTCGGCGTGGGCCCCTGACGCCTGGAATTCGAAGCTTCCAAGCGCCCCCGACAGGTTGAAGATCCATGAGACACTGAAAGGTACTGCGAGATATGCGTTGACGAAAGCAATGGCTGTGTCCTCTTGGATTCAGAACCTCTAGGACTCTAGGAGGCTTGAGCGCCCCAAGACGGCGCGACATCTCAACTCATGGAGCGACGGGAGTCCGGAGGCTCCTCCATGCGGAGCGGTTCGGTGGACGCGCACGCCGTCAGCACAGGCAGTCTGGCGAGGGGGGAGCTTGACGGCGCCAAACTGAGCCAAGGGGAGGCCAGAAGTGCATCACTGGCCCGTGGGCGGGAGCATCTGGATGCCTGTGAAGCTGCAGGCCCAGTAATGAGAGGGCGTAGATTGCAGCGCCGCAGCATCCATTATGCCTTGTACCCATTCTTCGCATTGACCGCTTTCACATCCGGGCATTCGTAACGGCACCTGAACCACACAACCTCTCTCTAGTTCTCTAGGGGTACATGATGTTACATGCATGCAGCCTTGCGCCGACCACGATTCAGACACTCAGCACGAGAGAATCTGCTAAACATGCACCTGACCCTCCAAGTGCATGCTGGACGCATATGAGCCGGCCTCTTAGTCCCGTTGCCTGCAGCCTGCGTTGTGGAGTAAATGGCCTATGGTCTTGCGCAAGTTCTTTCGGCTGGCACAGCGTCAGGATTATACTGGAAGTCCTGGCAAGCAGGGCGAGAAGTATCCAAGCTACGAACCGATTTTGGAGGTCCTACGACCCTCCCAGCGAACACGAACTCCCCTGCTAGCAAGCGTGCAACCACGCTTAGTTGCCAATCGGCTTCTTCGCACTCTTCCCGATCCGCTTGCCAGGCCCTCTCGACACGGCCAATCCCGGCTGAGAGAGTTTTCAGCCCATCACTTCAGTGCTGTGGTCTGTAGCGATTCATTGCTTTGTTCCTTACTCATAGTAAGAACTTTGGCTGATGCTGGGTCAGCAACATCAAGAGAAATCTCTCGTTCTGGAGGATGTGAGGCATGACCACCACATCGCATCTCGGTTCTGGAGGCGGGCGCAAACATCGAGCTGATGCACTCTGACCCCGTGCGGAAGGAGCAGCCACTCTGCACAAAGATCCGAGCAAGTGGATAGATGTCTGGAAGATGGTGCTGTCACAAGCGGCGATCCACCATCGACTCTTGAATGAGACACTTCAGCCGGACGTGTGCATGATAGACATTAACACGTCACGCTTCGGCACAATGCTCAAGCATGATCGCGGCAGCCGAATATTTGCGGAGCTAGAGACGGCATCCATGCTCAAGGGGCACCGAAGTATGCGGCTGGAGTGTTGCCGGGGAATGCTGAGAGCCACTTGTGTCTGGATCCCTCTTGCTTGGTGGACCCTATCTACCGTTAACTGCACCTCTTTCAGGAAGGATCTATGGAGGCTGTTGCCTGGCGCAACTGTCAGGCAGTTTCCCGGCAAGAGGTGGCGGCAACTTGTCGCGTGTCCTGTTTGTGGTTTCGGAGATTCACCATGTCGAGCAACGGTACGTTTTTGGGTATGGAGAGAGAAATACACAGTGCCTTTTCCATGCTTCTGAACGTCGCGAATGTACTTGCTCCACCGTCAAGGTTCAAGGCTGCTGAGTTTGTGACCGCTGTCACATCCGGGCATTCGTAACGGCATCTGAACCACACCACCTCTCTCTAGTTTTCTAGGGGTACATGATGGTACATGCATGCAGCCTTGCGACCACGATTCAGACAGGTGCCCACCACCAGGGAAGCTGTTGAACATGCACCTGACCCTCCGTATGGACGACCTCGAAGGACAGCACAACCTGCAAAGTTCATGCTGAATGCCGGACGTGTGCATGATAGACATTCACACGTCACGGAGCTAGAGACGGCATCCATGCTCAAGGGGCCACCGAAGTATACGGCTGGAGTGTTGCCGGGGAATGCTGAGAGCCACTTGTGTCTGGATCCCTCTTGCTTGGTGGACTCGATCTACCGCTAAGTGCACCTCTTTCAGGAATGATCTATGGAGGCTGTTGCCTGGCGCAACTGCCAGGCAGTTTCCCAGCAAGAGGTGGCGGCAACTCTACAGAATTCTATACACGCCGTCCGGGCATCCTTCTGTCACCACTTCTGGCTCAGGCTAGAAAGGTCTGTCCCCTTGTGAAATCCAAAGTCCCGAGTCCCTGCCATTTGGAATGACTGGGCACCATCATGTCACAGTGATGAGATGCATGGAGGACGTGAGGACGTGAGGACGCGAGGACGTGAGGACGTGAGGACGTGGCCGGTCGCTCGAGCAATCGATCCGTTTTTGGGCCAAACGCCTGCCAGAATGGTTGCGATGAAATGAAGTGAGCCAGATGGCAAGCGATTGCGCATCATGTGCCTTCCACAGTCCACACGAAAAGTCTGCGCGCAAGCCACACACATCAAGGAAGATGGCTTGGACAAGGTGGCTTACGAGGTGATGGAGGGTCGCCTGCAGCCGTCACGGGCAAACACCAGCGCAGCTGGAGAGCTCAGAGAGAGCTCAGAGAGCGTAAGTTGTTGTGGGATTCAGGCACGAGCTACCCGAGGACTGGGCCACACGGCTCCTGTGCGCGGCGCTGCTGCTGGCGTTTTTGGGTTGCATGTGGTGTCAGAGGGTGAGGCGAACGATGCGTCAAAGGTGTCGCCTGCAGCCATCATGGGCTTCTTCTGGGAGGTTGTGAGGCAAAGCCCCAAAGGCAAGATGCCATGACGACTCCAGGCCTTCGAGCCTGAGAGGCTGGGAAGATGGCTCGAACTGCGACTCTCAAGGTGCCAATGTGAAGCAGGCGCCGAGCACCTCGAGTTGCCTGCCCAAGCCTAGAGTAGACGTGGCAACGTCTCGCACCGCAACATGCAGCAACAAGATGCAGCAACCATCCGATAGGACAGCAGCCTGCGATCCCAGAAGCAGTCGACCGGCTCGAGTCGCTCTGGGTTTGGTCTTGTGCTGGCACCTCACACCTCAGCCCGCCAACAGAAGTAGCAGAAGCCTTCGACAGGCCTAGGCTGGCCAGGGAGTTCGGGCTGAGCGCCCCGAGGCAGTCTTTGCACATTTCAAGCATTGCCCCGGACCTGGCTCAGCTCTGAAAGCAGGCAAAGGAGCGCGGCATGCGGTACCGGCATCAGCTCTTGCCGAAACAGCCCTTCCCGGCAAGCAACTGTTGATGCGCCGGGTGCCAGAATTCACACCCCCGCCCAGCCCACTTTGAGGCCATCTGCGCCGAATGGCTACCCCGAGATTGGGAGGTTAACTTCAATCTTGAGTCCGGGGAAAAGACCGGCTGGTGCTTGTGCTGGCTCAATGTTGCAGCCTCTTTCGTGAAACAGTAATTTTTCGCTGTCAGTACTATGGCTGATTCACATCTGCGAGACCATCAGCCCGGTAGCATGAGCTGGATGTAGCTCAGCTGCTCTCTAAGATTCGATGCGCCTCTCGCGGTTAGCCGAAAACTCAGCATCGCAGCCTCGCACCTGAGACGTTCGTGGACGTGTTCGCCCTTAGACAGCCATCCGAAGCTCTAAGCCCCTAGGTCTGATCACGACGATTGCTCAAGTCAACAAGCCTGCCGTCTGATTCTCATCATCTCGAGCTTTGGAAATCCCACAAAGGCCCCGCGAGAGAGGGTGAGATGCGATGTTCACATCACTTGGGCAAGAAACGAAACGTCGCGGCCCTACGCTTGAAATGTTTGTGGAAGGGATCCAGCAAAATGCGATTCCACACTCATGGGATGTAAGCAGTGCCAGACTGCAGTGAACTGGCCTTCCCTTCCTCACGACTCCCGGGACGCTGTCCAAGGACTCTCGTTCGCGGGAGCAGACATCGGTGGTTCTGGAACCATATTGCCGAAGCAGCAGTGGCCGGCAAGCAACTCTGGATTTGCCGTGCTCTTACGGATGACTTACATCTGCAAGGCCATCAGAATTTTCACATGAGCTTGATGTAGCTCAGCTGCTCTGAGTAACATTCAGAATTCGCACCGGCAGAACGTAGGGGCTAATGATGCTTCGACATGTGCAGCTGCGATTCGCTTGCCATGCGGGCTGCGGAGGGGGAAGGCAGGTCAAAGCGCGGAAGAGTGCGCACAAGTCGCGTGACAATCCGGCAAAGCTAAGCAGAGACGCTGGCAGATGCACCGCTACTAGTCGCACCTTCACTTAAGCCACGAGTTGAAACGAAACTCACAATGGTAATGTGTAGCATAGGAGCGGGTAGGGGTCTGCCACAAGATTGCTCCAAGCGCTTCGAGAAGTGGCTACCATAGTTGAACCCCGACTCAAGCTTTGCACCTGATTGTCAACAATATAAGCTAGCCTCCCGTCTCATTGCCATCATCCTGGGCTTAGGACATCCCACAAGAACCCGGTGAGGCGAGCACCTGAGGGCATGAAGGCAAGATGCGAGTTTCTCTCTTGGCCGTGCTAACATGCTCCTGGAAGGAATCCAGCAAAATGCGATTCTACACTCATGGGGTGTCTGCAGCGAACTGGCCTTTCCTTCCTCGCGACTCCCGGGACGCTGTGCCAAGGACTCTCGTTCGCGGGAGCACACATCGGTGAAAGCAATGGCTTGGATTCAGAAACTCTAGGAGGCTTGAGTCCCCCAAGATGGCGCGACATCTCAACTCACGGAGCGACGGTGCGGAGTCTGGAGGCTTCTCCATGTGGAGAGGTTCGCTTGAGGGGGGAGCTTGACGGAGCCAAGGGGAGGCCAGAAGTGCGTTACTGCTGGTAGGAGCTATCTTGAAGGCCCATATAACTATCCCCTGCACCCCTCCCCACTTCTGAGGGCGGCGCGAGGACAACACAGCCCAGTGCAACTGTGCAACACGTGCGGACACGTTCATTGGCATCCCGTGGCACATGCCAGCGTGCGCTTGCCCCTGGCGAAGCTGAGCGAGGCAACATCAACAGCTTCCCTACTTCTGAGGGCGGTGCGAAGATGAGCCAAGATAGTTGGAGCACAAACAGAGTGGACATGCTCATCATGGCTTGCCACCAGCAACCCTGTGCGCGCACCCCCCTGGCGAGCTGGCCGGGCCAAACGATGTGGGCCGGAGCATCTGGAGGATGCCTGTGAAGCTGTTAGGGTGCCGCAAGGCCGGCTGCAGGCCCAGTAGCGGGGCGTAGCCATGATGCCTTGTACCCATTGTTCGCATTCAACCCACTATACCCAACTAGAACGAAAACGCAGAAAGACAGAAACGCAAGATGAGACAAAAAGGGGCGCAGCCCACTTGTCGCATGTCCTGTTTGTGGTTTCGCAGAATCACCATGTCGAGCAATGCTACGTTTTTGGGTATGGAGAGAGAAATACACAGTGCCTTTTCCATGCTTCTGAACACGATTCAGACAGGTGCCCACCACGAGGGAAGCTGTTGAACATGCACCTGACCCTCCGTATGGACGACCTCGAAGGACAGCACAACCTGCAAAGTTCATGCTGAATGCCGGACGTGTGCATGATAGACATTCACACGTCACGGAGCTAGAGACGGCATCCATGCTCAAGGGGCCACCGAAGTATGCGGCTGGAGTGTTGCCGGGGAATGCTGAGAGCCACTTGTGTCTGGATCCCTCTTGCCTGGTGGACCCTGTCTACCGCTAAGTGCACCTCTTTCAGGAATGATCTATGGAGGCTGTTGCCTGGCGCAACTGCCAAGCAGTTTCCCAGCAAGAGGTGGTGGCAACTCTACAGAATTCTATACACGCCGTCCGGGCATCCTTCTGTCACCACTTCTGGCTCAGGCTAGAGGGGTCTGTCCCCTTGTGAAATCCAAAGTCACGAGTCCCTGCCATTTGGAATGACTGGGCACCATCATGTCACAGTGATGCGATGCATGGAGGACGTGAGGACGTGAGGACGTGGCCGGTCGCTCGAGCAATCGATCCGTTTTTGGCCCAAAGCCCTGCCAGAATGGTCGCGATGAAATGAAGTGAGCCAGATGGCAAGCGATTTGCCATTCATGTGCCTTCCACAGTCCACACGAAAAGTCTGCGCGCAAGCCACACACATCAAGGAAGATGGCTTGGACAAGGTGGCTTCAGGCAGGCTGCTTGGCAAAACCCCAAAAGGCAAGATGCCACGACCCCAGGCCTTCCCTGAGAGGCTGGGAAGGCTGAGAAGGCTGAGAAGGCCGGGAGGTGAAGCTTCCAGTGCCAGAAACAGCCAAGAGCCAGAGACGGGCCTTCCTCCCAACAGCCCCAAGAATTCAGAGGCCCCTCTGAGGCCCCAGAGGTTTCAGAGGTTTCAGAGGGGCCCCAGAGGCCCCAGGTGACCAAAGACCAAGACCCGCGCAGAGCACCGCAGCCTCGCGGCGCCAGGGCGTGTAGAGTCTGTGCGAGGCCCTGGGGACGTGGACTGCTCTTGTCCTGCGAGTGTCAGGCGGCTCGAACTGCGACTCTCAAGGTGCCAGCAATGTGAAGCAGGCGCCCTGGACCTCGAGTTGCCTGCCCAAGCCTAGAGTAGACGTGGCAACGTCTCGCACCGCAACATGCAGCAACAAGATGCAGCAACCATCCGATAGGACAACAGCCTGCGATCCCAGAAGCAGTCGACCGGCTCGAGTCGCTCTGGGTTTGGTCTTGTGCTGGCACCTCACACCTCAGCCCGCAAACAGAAGTAACAGAAGCCTTCGACAGGCCTAGGCTGGCCAGGGAGTTCGGGCTGAGAACCCCGAGGCAGTCTTTGCACATTTCAAGCATTGCCCCGGACCTGGCTCAGCTCTGAAAGCAGGCAAAGGAGCGCTGCATGCGGTACCGGCATCAGCTGTCCTGAAACGCTCTTGCCGAAACAGCCCTTCCCGGCAAGGAACTGTTGATGCGCCGGGTTCCAGAATTCACAAACTCCCGCCCAGCCCACTTTGAGGCCATCTGCGCCGAATAGCTACCCCTAGATTGGGAGACTAACTTCAATCAGTCGGGGGCAAAGACCGGCTGGTGCTTTTGCTGGCTTGATGTTGCAGCCTCTTTCGTGAAAGACTGAATGAAACAGCTATTGAGGTGTCAATACTATGGATGACTTACAGCTGTGAGACCATCAGGCCTGTAGCATGAGCTGGATGCAGCTCAGCTGCTTTTCAACATGAGATGCGCTTCTCGCGGTTGGCCGAAAGACGTTCGTGGACTTGAAGCCTTAGGGTTTAGGGTTTAGGGTTTAGGGTTTAGGGTTATGTCTGATCACGAAGGACGATTGCTTAAGTCAACAAGCCTGCCGTCTGATGCTTTGGATTTCCCACAAAAGCCCCGTGAGAGCGGGCAAAATGTGATTTTCGCTTCCCCAAGCCCCCAACACGGGAAGAAAATAACTGGTGCACGTTCTAGAAAAACTTTCGCACATGGAGGCCAGATGACCACCAAGAGGGGCCTTGGCACGCTAAAACTCGAGCATCGCAGTGCATGCAAGCCACCAGCCAACCCCCTCTTTGGGAGGTGAGGCTATACTCCTGGAAGCTTACGGGTTGAATCCGGTTGACAGCCACTTCTTGTAGCTCGGTGGACATATGAGGCCGCAGGGGATGCCAAAACGAAACTTGGGCGGGGAAGAAAACGTCGCGGCCCTACGCTTGAAATGATCGTGGAAGGAATGCAACTACATGCGATTCTACACTCCTTGGATGTAAGCGGTGCCAGACTGCAGTGAACTGGCCTTCCCTTCCTCGCGACTCCCGGGACCCTGTGCCAAGGACTCTCATATTGCCGAAGCAGCAGTGGCCGGCAAGCAACTCTGGATTTGCCGTGTGCCGCAACCCACTCTTACGGATGACTTACATCTGCAAGGCCATCAGAATTTTCACATGAGCTTGATGTAGCTCAGCTGCTCTGAGTAACATTCAGAATTCGCACCGGCAGAACGTAGGGGCTAATGATGCTTCGACATGTGCAGCTGCGATTCGCTTGCCATGCGGGCTGCGGAGGGGGAAGGCAGGTCAAAGCGCGGAAGAGTGCGCACAAGTCGCGTGACAATCCGGCAAAGCTAAGCAGAGACGCTGGCAGATGCACCGCTACTAGTCGCACCTTCACTTAAGCCACGAGTTGAAACGAAACTCACAATGGTAATGTGTAGCAGAGGAGCGGGTAGGGGTCTGCCAAACGATTGCTCCAAGCGCTTCGAGAAGCGGCTACCATAGTTGAACCCCGACTCAAGCTTTGCACCTGATTGTCAACAATATAAGCTAGCCTCCCGTCTCATTGCCATCATCCTGGGCTTAGGACATCCCACAAGAACCCGGTGAGCGAGCGCTTGAGGGCAGCATGAGCCCGGTGAGCGAGCGCTTGAGGGCAGCATGTTCCTGGAAGGAATCCAGCAAAATGCGATCCTGCACTCATGGGGGTGTAAGCGGTGCCAGAATGCAGTGAACTGGCCTTCCCTTCCTGCAAGTAACTCTTGATTTGCCGTGTGCCACAACTCACACTTACGTATGGATGACTTCCATCTGCGAGGCCATCAGAATTTCAACATGAGCTTGATGTAGCTCGGCTGCTCTGAGAAACATTCAGCATTCGCACCGGCAGAACGGGTATGCCAAGTATCGCCAAGGATTCCTGCATGCAGGGCAGGCATCAGCTGTTCTGAAAACGCTCTTGCCGAAACAGCCCTTCCCGGCAAGGAACTGGTGACGCGCCGGGTTCCAAAATTCACAAACTCCCGCCCAGCCCATTTGGAGGCCATCTGCCCCGAGTAGCTACCCGACGCTGGCTTGACGAAGCTTGCGGGTTAGCATCTTCGTGGAAGCTGAATGAAACAGCGATTGAGCTATCAGTAATTCGGCTCAGAAATAGCAAGGACGTCCCGAGCAAGCAGAAGGTGCAAGCCAACCAGCTTCCACGCGGCTTGAGTTCCTCGCCCAAGCCAAAGATGCCGGATGGTAGTGCCACGAAGGCCGCACGCTTCGTTCTGTGGCCTCGCCTCCTCGTGGCGTGAGCCCACGTCCGTGACTACTGGCACATCCCAGGCCTATTTCCGTGGTGCTCTGTGGCAGAGCCCGAACGCAGCGGCTGCATCGGCAGTTTTTCAGAGCATTTTTGGCAGACCCGCCGCACGTGTCTGTGCACCCCAGGTTGCTGTTTTTTTCACACCTTCATGAGGAATCTTGATGCTCGAACTGCAGACTCACAAGGATGTCTTCAAAAGTGCTAAACCCAAAAAACAAGGGAAGCCGGTCGGTACTCGCGGCGGGATTAACGTCTGTGGGATCTCATGACTGGTACTCCGGGCTGCGCTGCTCGGCAGGCCTTGGGCCCGCCACTAGTCACTAGCTGCTCCTGGCGGAAGCTTCCCAGAGACATCTTTCTTTCAGGCCCTGCAGACAGCTGGGTACCACGACAGGTGCTGTGTTTACGGACTCAAGATGTCTCCTTCAACGCAGTCCGGAGCAAACTCGTGTCCTCAAATTGGCCTGTACCGGTCGTATCTCCTCCAATCTTTTGCCATGTACGAATGTAGGCCATCCGGTGCTCGTGACTCTGCAGCCTGCGTGTGCTGTGATGGAGCAATCGAGGTCTTAAACCTGTGCCTTTTGCAGGAGGGATCGGTTCACACTGTCATTGCTGTATCCCACTGTCAAATTGCTGGTGCACATCGCCCTGAATACCAGCGGCCGATCTTGCAGTATGCCGACCGGATCGCTGTAATTAGGGGGGTCCCGTGGAGACCAGAGAAGCCTGACATTGGGTTTAGAAATGTTTAGAACCTTTGGGCTCCTCTTCTCCTGTGCAAGCACCATGCGCGGCTCTTTGCCTAATCTTCTGGCGGCCTCGGTCTCTGGCGCCCAAGATTCGGCGGGGGGAGGTCAGAGAGTCCATATCAGTCTCAGAGCCGGGAATCTAAACTGTGCTCTGGATGGGAGTAGCACCTGCGAGGGATGGGGAGACGGTGGGAGCCGCCGCGCGAACAGCCCTGGGAGCCTTGGGCTGTGGGTCGCCCACACACCGCCTCAACATCACAGCTCAGCCCTGGCTCAGGCCCACTGGGCCGAGTCCCAGTGCCAGTCACAGGCCCAAAAACGGCCCAAGAAGCCCGGACAAAAGTGACAGAAAAGGGATCAAGTGGGCATGGGCATGCCGGTGACGTCTCGTGCATCTGCGTGTGGGCTTTAGTTCAATCTTGCTGCTTCACTGACTCCTTGGCTGTGAAGTGCTTAGGCAAAAGCCGCCCCCAAGCCGACGTAGGGCAAACTCCCCAAGGTGCCTCTGTTTTCCGTACATCTGGTCAAGGCAGCTCTTCAACTTGGGAGCCTTCCGCAATGGCACCATCTGCTGAAAAAGTCCTGCGAAAGTGGGGACGCGAGCGAACACACCAAGACCTCACGGTCACCGCTTCGCTTGAAGTGTTGAAGCGCCGTTCTGGAGCAAGGACACGGCATTGATCCCTGCGAATCTTCGGCCTGAAGGCTGGCGGCTTGCGTGCGTAGTCAACAGCGGCTCTGGAACCACATTCGAGATCTCAAGTCTGAGCGAAGTCTCTAGAGCCGTGAGACTCTTAAAATCCCGGATCCCGGCAAAGCTGTGGACTCAGATGTCATTTTTTCACCTGGGCGCCTGGGGCTTCCATGACCTGCCTTCAAATAGTCCGGCCCAGCGCACGGGCCCAGAAACTAAGACCAGATTTCGGGAGTCCGTTCCAGCCACGGTGAGAAGCATCCCGGTCGCGGGGTGATGGCACCAGCCGCACCGACACCTTCCTGAAAGCTTTGCTTTCGACGTGGCAGGTGCAGAGGAAGTTGGCGAATCCCAGCCTTGACGATGTCCCTTGGCTCTGCAGTGGGCAAGGTCTCTGTTGCCACCGGAAACATCAAGCATGCGGCTGGCCCCACCGAGAAGTTGCTTTGATGTAATGCTGTCGGTTTGTCAAAGAGACGACCGAAGGGACCTCTCACGCGCATGGCAACTGAGTGCACTCGGCGCCTCGTCTTAGCGCAGGCTTCAGGGGCGACATCTGAGATGCGAGCTTGGCCTCGGAGCATCTGCAGAAGCCCGAAGACTGGCGAAGGTCGCCAGTCGAGGATCCCGGCTGGTGCCAGATGCACACCACCTAAGGGGGGTGCAGGGTCCCTCGAAAGTGGCGGCCACCTATTTGGGTAAGTGTGGCTTCGGGCGGGGGGTGGGGGGGGGGGGGAACCACTCTACTTGTGAGGCCCGCGACGGCACCACACGTGTAAAAAGCGCGACACCGCTTTGGCACGCGACACTGTATACCAAAGACACCCCATGTGACAAAAGGCCCAACACTGAATGTCAAACCCCAGCAGGACGCAGGTTCGAGGGAAACAGTCAGGAATACAAAGTTTTGCGTGTGCCTGCATGTGCCTGAGGGTATTACTGTGTCTGTGGCCAGGAAGAGGCAGAAATGGAAGTCCCAACAACAGCAGGTGGGTGGGGACATGTGGGGACTGCAGTCGGCAGCGATCAGAGCGACCGAGACACCACTCCAGAGGTACGCCTAGCGATGCAGCACAGGGTCTGGGAAGACTGCTTTCGAGCCCGACACCAGCAATCAGGGATTCCACTCGCGGTGACCACGCGCACCACGTGCTGACAAGACCCCCTTTGTGCTTGGAAGTGGCGCTGCGACACAACATTGGCGAACGCATCAGGCAGCAAGGGCGCGCGCCTTCTGGGTGCCACTACAAAGCGCTTTTTTGTTGAGACTCGTGAAGGATTATGAGGCGCTGCCCAAAATGAACGCGGTTTTTGCTACGCCTTCTGCAGGTGCAACACGGCCGTGAATGCTTGAAGTCAAGGAGCACGGGAGGACCCGACGCCAACTCTTTTTGGGAGAGCCCCCCACCCTCACGCTGAACAGTGGCCCACCTATTCAAAATAGGTGCCACCAGAGTGACCCCTTCCCCCACCCACCGATTTTTCAGGGGGTGGGCAGGAGGCGACCGTGCCAGCCACCGCGGGGAGAGCATCTGGACATCTTCATCGCCGAGCTGTCAAGGTGCATGGGGCTGGCGCTGCGATGAGCAGGCACACTCGAGGTCGCAACTCAAGGGGGGGGCCGAGCGCCGACGAGATCGCTTTTGTCCGCTGCCTTCAACATGTGGTGGTGTCCGGTCAGGCCGCGCGTGCAGACCTTCAGCACGCCCGATTCAACACCAGTGTCTCACATCAGCTCTGACCGTGCTGCCTGACTGCCTACAACCCCAAAGGATGGAGATGGAATGGACCCAAGCCACGCGAAAACATGGCCAAAGAGGCGGTTAATGAGTGAGACGGAGAATCTCGGCTCCACAGTCTCGGGCGGGGCTCCCGCTCGAATGCACTGGGAGGCAAAGAGGCGACAGGTCTGAAACCATCCCCTCTTGGCCTATGTCAAGCATGAGCATGCGAAAGGATCCCCTGCGTCTTGCACGACGGCTTACACATCATCCCATGACCCTAGACTGGTTCTCCCAAAACCAACTCTGAACTCCTCCGGCAAAGATGCCAAGTCCGACATAAAGCCTCTACCGTCCTAGACTCCCACCTCTCGCAGAGCACAGGGCGTCGGCGAGCTAGCGACGAAGCTTCGAGCAGCGCGACGTCCTCGCGGGACACGCGGCCGAGGCACTGAGCACGAGGAGGAGCGCTTTCGGCTGCGAGATTTAGGCCAACCGACGCCGCGGACACAAGGAGAAACAAGACGGACTCGACTGCAGGGTTCTGATTGAGCGCGAGGCACGCGGCCCTTCGTGTCCCGGGACGAACAACCTCCGACAAGAGTTTAGCCTTGAACTCCAAGAAGAGAAGCACAGGGCCGGCGCGCATCGCGGAACCGGGCAAGTCTGCACAACGGCCTGCCACTGAGCCAGGTGGCGGCCGAGAACTCCCTGCACCCAAGCCCGTGCCTCATCCGCATCTACTCAAAAACACCGAGCTCCCTTTCTCACATGGATGGGAAGCCAATCACATACGGAGGAGCGTCGACAGAACGCGCCTAAGCTGGGATAGGAGGCCTCAACTACACAGGGCTGATGACAGCTGACGCTTTGGACTGGCCCTCAACCTTTTATCCGACAACTTTTCTCAAGATCTCACTCTCCTCTGCTCTTCGGGCCTTCCCTGAAAGGCTCCTGAGCGAGCTTTCCTCAAAGACACCCCTTCTCCTCTCCTCGCGAGTCGAAGCACAGGAAGGGGCCTCCTAAACCGGAGTCCGACGGCTAGCTCCCCAACTAACCCGAGCTGAGCGGAGCCGGCCACGGGGCAAAGTGCCAAGGCTTCAACGGGAGGGGCCCACGCACGGAGCTCCAGCCTGACAGCACATCTAGGGTTTAGGGTTGAGGGTGCAGAGTTTAGGGTTTAGGGTTTAGGGTTTAGGGTTTAGGGTTTAGGGTTTAGGGTTTAGGGCTTAGGGTTTAGGGTTTAGGGTTTAGGGTTTAGGGTTACTTTACATGGGCTTTCTTGGGGGCTTGAGAACACCACCATGGCCTGAAACATACTCAGCACTTCCGGCACCTCCCTATCTCTATGGCAAAATCTTCAGACCATTTCAGACCTACACGCCGACGTTGTTTGTCGTTGTCGTTGTCGTTGCTGTGGCTGTGGCTGTGGCTGCGGCTGTTGCTGTTGCTGTGATGGTGATGGTACAGTGATGCTGATGCTAATGATGGTTAACCAGTTTCGTTCCACTTGTTGTGTCCATCCGCGTTCTCATGTGTATAGACTGTCTAGCGAGCCCAAGCCTCCCGTGCTCCGCGTGCCTCCTCTGGAGAAGGGCTCGCAGTAAGGGGAAGCTGTTCGCATCCAGTAGCATCAGCTGCATCGGCCAAATGAACCCAGGATCCTTGGCAGGCCGATCCGTGTTAGGCCATCAGCATGCAATGGTACAACGCAGTCGTCTTATGGCTTTCAACACTGCAATGGTTGACTGGCATCAACAATGATCTTTGTCGTTTACTCAACCCCCTGGTACACCAGCCGCAACACAGCTGGAAAGGCATGTGTCACCAGTGAACCCTACGGCCTGAACCAGATGAATCAGAGGACATGCTGCAAAGAGCCTCGCTGAAGGGCTTTTGGGCTTCGGGGTTTCGAAAGACCTCTTAAAGGGACAGCTGAACCCTTGTTCTGCCGACCTGCTGCTTCATCTCCATCTTCTCCACTCAAACAACATCAGAGACCACAGCGTAAAGCTGTCTTTTGGAGGGGACGTCAGACTTCAGGCTTTATGTAGGCGAGTCTAAGTGCACCTTGTCCAACGGTTTCAATGTCGTTTTGAATCAGGTCCTCCATCTAGATATGCTCCTAGACAACGCAGCACTTCTTCAATAATTACTTGAATCGCTGTCCCGTTGCTGTGATGGACAAATTAAACACAAGAACTGAAGAGCCGAAATGCCTGGTGTTGGTACACCATGCATTGCGCCGAATCAAGTTACAGTGCTGGCCCGTACATGTGCATCCTTCGCAAAAGGTTGTGCAACACCTCCACGTGCCAACATGGCTTCACGCAACAAACACTGCAATAGAACAGCTGTAACAAGTCACGCTACGTTTCACGGCCACACAGCGCCCTGCACTCCGGAAATTGTGCCCGTTTGACAGGAAAGCTTCCATGCGAAGCTGTGCGGTGTTCTGAAACAAGCCGAAAGCAATGAATGAAGCAATAGCGGATCTAGCATTGCTTGCTACTATGTCCTACTACATAACAGGAGTGAACTGCCCAGCACGGCACAACCGCCTGGCAAGCTGGACCATGATGCGACTTGTGCAGGCAAGGACACAAGCAGAATCCGTTCAGCACCGTGGCCTCAACTTGAACGTCGCTTGGAAGTTTGAATTCTAAAAGTGACCCGATGGTGACATGTCTGTTCAGTCAAAGCTGACTGACTGCCATCCACTGCCAATCTTTCCTGCTACGGCATGGGAGCAAACCATCCGCAAGAGCAGCCCAACCTAACCAAGCAGAGGGCTCATGAAGCGAAAATATCATCGTCGCCATCAGCATCGCCGCCACAGTCGTCATCCTACTTGGAACCATCGCCACTGGGACCAACATCGTGGTTCGTCAACGTCCTCGTCATTTTGCTACAACCGACGTGATGTGATGATGCTGAAGGTGGTGACAGTGACGATGATGCTGCAATGAGGGTCATCATTCCCAACAAGAAACATGACGAAAATATGCTGAAGACAACCGACGACCAAAACACAAAGAAGACCACCGCATCAACCTTCCACATGACCCAGAAAATCCCTTGACGAAGGCCCAAGTCAGCTGCTAGAGCTATCATCGTTTCAAACCCGGGAAGTGGGCTGAGCCGATCAAACAACAGACAAGAAAAACAAGAAAACTTGAAGAAGAATCATGATAATGATAATCGTATGGTATAAATAGCAGAATCAAGTAGCACTACTAACAATAACAACAGCAATAATGACAGTACTCGATTTGTGGCCATGACCGCCATTCATACCCTTGACATGGGCTTACTTGGCGGTTCACGCCAATCACAACTGTCTTTATAACCCACTTCAAAGCTTCTAAAGTGCCCCAATATGGATATAAGCCAGTAATCAATACAGCTATGATTGGTTATTCAGTACCATGAAGTAGACATGGAAAAGGGTCCAGAGTCGAGGCCGAGATGAAGTGCAAGACATTGGCGGATGGAATGTTTCTGGGAAAAGGCAAGAATGCAAGTAGTGACCATCGAAAATGGGATAGAGAAGTAGCGATTTCCAAACCACCTGGAAACTACTCAAGTGAAATGGATGATCTTCCAAAGCCAGATAAGCACAGAAGAGCCTACCAACTTCTCAGTCATTCGACTCCTCCCAGCTCGGTGTTCCTGTTAGAAATTAGCCGCGGTACTCTTCGTACCTGATACACAATGCACATAACTTACGCATAACTGAGAGCCTCCAAAAAGCTTGCATTCGGCGACTGTGGCAGATGGCTCGCGGTATCTTGGATTGCTGTCAATTGGCAGCACTTCGAAACGGGCTCGGAGCCAGGCAGAACCTCCGATCCCCCTTCAGAATGCCCCATAAGCGCTAGCACCCATTACTAGAAGACGACAAGCCCGAACAATTTGACACGCGTTGACTCTATGCACTTGACTCCATGCACTGTGTGCACTTGGACAATTGTGTGCGCCGCTGTGGTTTAGAAAGGATCCAGACCTTTTGCGAAGGGGGGAAAGCTTTCAGCGCTGAAGGATTTCGACATCTCGGAATTGTTCCCATGATATTTACAAGGGTTTCGACACCCCGCATTCCAAATTCGAGTTCTACGATGGTTGCCAGATTTTCGAGACCCTGGGAATTTGAGTCCCATATTTGCAAGGCTGGAATTCGAGTTCCACAAGATGTGAGAGGTTTTTTCAAGGCACCGGAATTCGAGTCCCACGACATTTGCAAGGTTTTCGAAGTCTTAGAATCTTCACCACAGATGTGCTTAATTTGCATTTTGCCATTCTGCTCCCTCTACGGCGGCATCACCATGGATGTTCTCCGAAAGATCCTACTTTGTCTATGGCAAGTGCTGAAAGAGGGGTTTCACCCTGCTTGCTGGTTGCTTCGCTCTTTTTTGTCTTTGATTCGAGTTTTGGTGCGTTGGTTCCGTCGTTGTCTTACCTCTAGTTTCCGAGTTCCACAAGAACGGCCTACTGTGCTTCGGATGCAGTCAAGAGGCAAAAAAGAGGACCGATCAACAAAGAAAAGAGCACCAGTGCAAGGTGCATTGTCTTCGATGGCGTAACGGCGTGGTCGTTTTTCTCTAGAAGCCAAAATTTGTCAGCTTCAGCAGTGGAGGAAGTGAATATGTGGCGAAGCCAGAATTGCTCGTGTCTGGGAAGACCAACTTGGCTTCAACGTTTTCAGCGGTTGTGCTTTTTTTGGCATTGAGCTTCAAAGCTTCTTTACCACATCAGCGGCGCAGTAAGCGATTCAAGACAATTGCTGTAAAGGGTGAAACGTAATAGTCAAAGCAACTTAAAGCAGCGACAAAAGGACTTTTTGACTTTGATTCGCAACGGGTCAGTGCATAGCAGAGACATGCAGACGCTGGTGGACCCGCGTAGCGATAATGAGCCAGCATAGGGATGCCTGGCAGCTTGCAGCTGCACTTGCATAAGCAAGCCTCAAGAGTGTGAAACCACGAGGCTGGCATGCCGGTCCTAGGACCCAGCACATGCCTATGAGAGATTGGCCTTCCGGTCCGAAGACCCAGCAAAGGCACTACAGAAACACGACAAAGAACAGTGCTGATGATAGAGCAACATAGATAAGCCAAATTCGCTGAACATCGTGGCCATCTCTCCGGGATTGAAACACTACGTGCGAGAAGATGATGCAGCTGGGGAAGTCAATAAACCAGATAGTTAGGAATAGATTCGATATCCAGTGAACATGAGAGCTTTGCTGCATCGATCGAAGTGGCTGTTGGAGCTACTAGTTGGCTGCAGAAAGGGCTTGTTCCAGGACAAACAGCATGAGCGTGATACCAAACTCGATACCCAACAACAGCAGCACCCTACGAACGTGCCCTTCCGTCGATCTGTGATTTGACAAAAGATCACCTGTAATCGAGTGCAGCGGGCGAGTGTCCACAAAAACAGTGCAGGTGGAATGGTATAAGTCAGAAAGCAAAAAGAAGAAGGATCAGTCACCCACTAGTGCAAGGAGATAAAAATTCCGCATTAGGACCTCAGCCTCGTTTGAGGAGAGTTCAGCCACGCTCACACCATCATCAGAAGTATATCTGCGAATATCACCATCGCACCCGGATTGAAACTCATGAAAGAAGGCTCGATAATGACCAGATTGCGGACTGTTGCCCAGATGGTATACCCCGGATACAACATGATAGGACCGCAGAGCTTTCCGATTTTCCACCAAGGTCGGTATGAGAAGACTGTCGGGGATCTTGAGACGAACATTGTTCTTCCGGATCCGGCCATGCTGAAGGGAGAAACGCATGACCTGTAGAAAAAGTATCCTTGGCGGATGTATCAGAAATTGCAGCCCTTCTGTTGTCTGATGCCATTCCTGTATCACGGCGGGAAGGCTTCGGTGTCGACCAATGTGAAGTATAATTGGCGCTGAGGTTAGATCAATCACATCCACCAGAGCGGAGGTCGGGTCGTATGAATGAATTGACCCTCCCAATCCTGGAATCGTGACATATTCCAGGAGGAACATCAAAAATTCAACCACATCCTGTTGTGTACCCGGTCTGCCCCATATGGCCAAGATTCTTGACCATTCCTCTATATCACACAGCCTGCCATTTGTCTCTGCAACCCGCTGCTGAACTGTAAGCAGGAGTCCTCCCATCGATTCATGAAAATGCCGGCTGAGCCACCATATACACAGAAGTAGTGCATTCTGATAGCATGTATTGCCAGTGTTTTGCAGAATTGGGAGGGCAGCTGCAGTCATCAGGCGTTGTCCGGGAGAAGCTCCATGACCCGGTTCGCCAGGGGGTTCCGCTGAAGACGATCCCGTCGGAACCGTCCCAGTACCATCTTCCACACCGAGAGGTCGCACATGTCCCGAAGATGGCGGTGAAGGTCTTGCTCCGCTTCGCCCACGGTGCCGATCTCGAGGAACAGAGCCACCTGGTCGCCCTCCATGTTGGCCGTCAGCTTCCGGCTGGGCTGACATCGTAGAACCGTCTCCCCCGTCAGAAGGCCTATCACACTCTGCATTTTGCGTTGCCACCGCTCCAGCTTCATGGGCTCCCGATCCTGGTTGCGGAGTTCCTGGCGACTGTCGGGATCCCATTGCAAGTAGGGCCAACACGGATCGTCGTCCTCGTCCTTGACCAGCAACTGTGCCTGCACCGCGGACCGCATCGCGTCGTCGTTCTTCATCAGGATGTCCACGCGAGATAGCAGCTCCCGAAGCACTAGGCTGACCAGGATCACCCGTTTCGGATACTTGGCTTTGCCCATCTCCTTCTCTGTGTCGAACGTCTGTGACGCCGTGTACAGGGGGGATACGAGCGACTGGAGCTCCCCTGCGGATTTGATTTGCAAAAACATCACGTAGGCTTGATTGAGTCTTTGCGCCGCCAATGCATCTTCGTGTCGAATCGATAGTCTCGCGATGGTGTGCACCAGATTGGTGAGCTGAGATTGCGATGACTGGGAGGTTCCGGCATTGGTCTTGGCCTTGCCCTTGCCCCTTCCAGGTCCCTTCTTCTGAAGCTTCGACGCTGCTTCCGTAACCAGCATTGGCGCCGTCTCCTGCGCCACCTCCTTTCTTTTGGAGCCTGCCATTGGTTCCATCTCCATCCCTGTTGCCGTCGATGGGGGACTCTGGTCGGATTGCTGAATCATCCTGGCTCCGAGACCCTGGAACGCTTTGGAGTAGGTGGACAGTTCGCTGCTGGTCGGGGGCTGAAATTGTAGCTCGGTCATGAAAGATCAGGTTCGAAAAGTAGACCTGCAGTAGAGTCGGGCACTTGTGTTTAGTATGCATGCTGGCCACTCCACCGCAATATATACACGGAGCTGAAAGTACAAAAGGAACTACCAGCTTGGTGGCCCGCGTGCCGTACTTTTTCCAGAGGTCCTGATGGGATTTGACGAAGTGGGATCCAAAATCGTGCTTGTTAACCAGCCATTGCCTGCAGACCGCGCAGTGATGTTCAAGCTCCTGAAGCACGTCCTTGCGCCTGCAGAGAAAGCTCAGTCCACCTTTGCGAAATGATAGCTGAAAGTCATAATCCGACGCGACTGGAATTTTGTCTCGGACCTCAGTGGCACCGTGGTTGGGCAGGGCAGGAGGGAGGGCTACCGTTGAGCCTGTGGGAGCGGTGCATCGATTGAGTTTAATGTGGCGTCCCAAGCTACTCCAGGTGTTGAACTTGTTCAAGCAAAAACTGACAAATTTTGCTCGGACAAAAGCGCCTGCACGAACTCAAGTCAACAGCTCATGTGCAACTGTACAAAATGTTACCTCACGTGTGTATGCACATTTGGGTATGCAAAAGTTTTGCACCCC
Source organism: Symbiodinium natans (assembly GCA_905221605.1). Taxonomy (NCBI): domain Eukaryota; class Dinophyceae; order Suessiales; family Symbiodiniaceae; genus Symbiodinium; species Symbiodinium natans. The sequence goes on from CAJNDS010002557.1 coordinate 331,640, forward strand.
GCCTCGAGATTGCCAAATTCTGGCAGTTCTCGCAACAAACTTTTGCCACTGTACAAGTGCTCACAACTCTGCTGGATGTAAACACATGGCATCAGAAACGTACTCAAGCAACGCATGCTCCACATGCTAAGTACAAAAGCCTTTTGCTAATTTTAACGACAAAATGCCGGTCATGCCCTGCATACCGTAAGTCCTGGCATGCGCAAGTGGGCTCACATCCATGCCCTGTGCATCGTAAAGCCTGATGCACGTAAATGGGCTCAATTCATCCACTCATCGATTCTACTTGTTCTTCACGAACTCCTTGGGATGATACCTGAGGTGAGGATTGCAAAAGCTACACGGCTCCAAACCCTTCTGAATCGCAATCTCCTCGCTGATCTCGGTGACTTCAAACGCCTGGTTCAGCTTGCCACAACCATACAAGTGATATCTCTTGCCGTAGCCCTTAGCAACCCACACCGGATTCTTCAACTCGGGATCTTTGCTGTGTACACGCTTCTGTGTAACCGTCACCTCCTTGTGCTCTGTTGACGTTGAAGAATCACTCAGCGCAATTGAGCATGACCTGCTTCTCAGATCGATGTGTCCCCCGTAGCCATCACTATCTGCGAACTTGTTCAGCTGCTGGTCAAAGCTTCCGGTGATGATTATCGGCTGAGGCTTCATGATCAACAACGTACCGACAAGCCCGCAAACGAAGATGCCGAGAATGACTGGAAGAATCACAGCATACAAGGTGGGCAACCCACTGAGGTTCTCAGCCACAGCATACCACATCCCCATTGCGTTGCTGGGGCTCAAGGCGCTAGCGGCACTGACCATCGCCATCGCAACAAGTGCCCGCAAAGAACTCTTGGACACTCTGATCGGCGCTCGGATGTCTCTCAAGATGCGCAAATTCGCTCTGAAACTCTGCTTCTCTCTCTCCTCACTCAACTCCTCGAAGCCAACAAACGATTCGGTCAGCTCGTCCCATGTGCGAATCAAGCACTGCAACATTCTAGTTCTAGACCTTGACAAACCCTTCGTTCCAAGGTCTGAGGGGTTAAAGGTAGTGCTGATTTTCAGCAAAGAGACCTGCTTGGATTTGATCATCTGCTGAGTCCAAAGCACTCTGCATGATAGATGTCTGACTTTGCCACTTCCAGATCGCTCCAACATCGCTTTTGCCGCGGAGGCATCGATGTGGTGAAATATTTTCACCTCCCCATAGTCAGCGAACCTGAGCAGTTCTTTGATCATCAGGCTGTCGCACATGCTGCTTGCAGCAGCCAACATCTCAGCTTCCCCTGTCGATAACGCCACCACTCTCTGCGTACGTGACGAGCTAAAGAGCATGTTACCGGCAACACAAATCACAGACGCACTAACTGATCTTCTTGTGGATTTGCAAGAGGCCCAATTGGCGTCGCTGAAGCTCTCGAGGATGATCTTTTGATCGCTCGCATCATTCCTTGGACCCATCAACCCCTCCCCAGGCTTGGTTTTGACGATCATCAGCCCGTGGTATCTCGTTGCCAGAAGGTACTTCCCCAAATGTCGAAGACCTAGCATTGCAAGCTGTGTTGGTCGTGCCATGCGAGACGACAAAGCTCTAATCGCCCCTTGACACTCCGGGAGGTCTACCGATAGGTATAGGAGAAGCCCGATCCCGCTGCGGTAGATCGATCCATCGATGGCATTCAGCTCTGGGGAGTTGTCGACATCATCAAGTTGCGACATGTAAGGGGTTTTCTTTGGCGAAACACTCTCATCTAGACCAAGCAACTCGAAAAGCTTGTCGAAGTGTTTTGGACTCGGAGTGAGCAGCAACTGCTCGCTGCTGATAAGCGAATGTTTTCTTTTGAGGAATGAAATCGCATCCCCCACCTTCTCGATGGTCTGCGCTGTCACCCTGTACTTCGTCTTCAAAGTTGGCAAGAACTTCTGGTGCACATACTTGCGCGTGCCAAACCCCAACATGTCATCAACGTGCATCTGCATGAGGAACCGGGTCATGTCGTCTAACGACTTGACGAGGGAAGGGTGAACCTCACACTCAGTCATGTTCAAGTTGGTTTTGAGGAACCCCATGAAGTCATCATACCAATCACTCGACCCCGACCTCTGCCCCGGTAAAACGAATCCCAGGTAGAAGATCTCTTTGACCCCATCGACCCCCACGTACGTCACATATGTTGGCCGGACCTGGGGTACGGTGAGGAATGCATCCCCGATGTCCACGGAGAACAAGATCAACTTGTCGTCGTCGTTGATTTCATCGTCGTCGTATTGGGCTCTTTCGTACATGAACAGAATCGGGAGAAGGCGATTGCACAGGCTGCTGCTGGCAGGGCTGAAAAGGTCATTCCTTTCGGTCAACCAAGCATATTCTCTTGCGACATATCGGCTTCGACGATACCAGATTGGCATCGATGGATTCCCTGCCTCTTTCTGCCTCCATGTCCTGACCATTTTCGTGGTTAAGTGAACAGCACCCGACAAGTCTTTTGTGCTAGCATCTTGCAACACCGCCATATTCTTCAATCGTGAGATCTCGACTTGATCCGCAATGGAGTCCAACTCCCTCATTTCTTCTTCTGAACATTCTGGCTCTGTTTCCGAAAGACGCGGTCTACACAACCTTGGATCCAAGTCGCCTGAATCACCGTTCTGATCAGCTTGATAATCGTCGTAGTCATACTGCTCCATGGCATCGATTGCGTCCTGATCAAAAGCAAGCTCTACGGATTCATCTTCATGCTGGTAGCTCACCTTCCGAATCTCAACGACGCAAGGCTGTTCTTCACAGCCAACAAGGGTATGCACCTCTGCTGATGGCATGCTAGAACCTGTAGAAGAGATCATTGCGATGCTGCCTTGCTCAGTCTTCTGCTGCTTTGAAGGTTTTGGGTTCTCTGCAAACTCGCTACGCTCTGGAACTGAAGGCATGGATGCATCTCTCGGTGCATCGCTCTCTGCATCATCGATGAAGCTGGTGATGCCTCCGTTGGCACCAACTGACATTGAACTCGCATCGATGGACATCGAACTTTGCGCTCCCACTTGAGAAGCTGAATCTGTTGGATCACTTGCTGCAACATCTGATTGGGGCGCCTCCACAGCTTCGTCACCACCTGTTGGCATCCCCGCCTCCACCGGAAGTGCCAAAGCTGGTTGCGGCGCAGGAACCGGTTTCTTTGACTTCAAGACAAGCGTCCCTCCTAAACTAGCAAGACCATGTTGCCAAACCGAAGTGTCAATCTCTGCACTCAACTTGTCGTCCCAACAATCACTGAACCGCCTCACCGACCTTGAAACAAAGATGCCACCGGGAACGCCAAGGATGTTCACATCGTTCGCCACGGTCTTTCCTAACCAAACAGCGCGTTGCCACTTGGGAGCAGCTTTCGGGGATTGCTTCAAGTAGGCCATCACTGCCTCTCCGAAGATGCACACTTTTCCGCGGTACACCGAACCTGTGAGGCGTTCATATGGAGTACACCCCTGCGTTACTGAGAACCTTGTCTTGACCCAAGCTGCATGGCATATGGCCCATTGCCACATCGGGTGGTCGGTGTCGAACAACACCGAATCAGGGGCAGCTCCAAGTCCTGCCTCGAGCTGAGACATAAGTGTGCACGCTAACTGGCGAATGGATTGCACTGCTTGTTCCACCGGTCCATTAGACTGATGAGCATCGATCGGTATGGAATCCTTGTGAACTTCCACGCCTTGGGCTCTCAGAATCTTGCGGACACCATCGACCACCGCTAGCACGCTGTTTTCATTGTCGGACCTGAGGGTGATCGATCGATGTCCCAGCCAAAGAACGAATCTACACAGCTCAGTGGTCATGTGAGATAAAGCGGCCTGCCCGCCTTTTCTCGGGGTAGGTATTGCGCACACCGCTTTCGAAAACCGATCATGCGCAAACAGTACTGTGAGCTTGTTGCGATCACCTTCCTTCCGAGAGAGGAACCCGAAGTCGATCGATATCACTGAAGACGAGGAACCTTCATGATCAGCAACACTAGCATGTTGGTCTTGTCTAGCTCTGTGGGAAACGCAGTATTTGCACCACGCTCTGTAGGGCTCATGTGTCAACGAATGCTGCTGAATTTCTTCCCGTGATGGCTCCTCTGCTACAGATTGTCCACGAGGTTCTCTTTCAAACTCGGACTGCAACGTGTGGCTCACATGTCTTTTCTGCAATAGCTCATGCTGAACACAATGCTTACCCAATCGTTTGAAAATCTGTGCCCTATTGCCATGCTCCGGAAGTCCTAAGGCCTTGCAAGCATTGCGCATCACCGCCAATGACGAATCGCCATCAACGATCACGCCATCGATCTCAACGGACTCCGGAGGCACCAATTCCTCACGTTGGTCAACAGGAGGCTCTACATGTTGAGGGTCCTCACTGGCTGGGGCACCTTCTTCCTCTCTTGGCTCTGGAACCCTTGAGGCTGGCGGTTGATTCTCATCTACAACCTCGAAGAACATGTCTGAAGGGGTCAGGTCAGCACTGCTATGAGCGATCGTGATCACTTCATCAACACTATCGGAATCATCGAAAGCGGCACACATGTCATCGAGGTTTGTGATGTCTTCACTAAACTCAATCAGCTCCCATGTTGCGCCTCTCCTTATCAATGTGGTTCTCCTCCAGATGAGCTCCGAAAGAGGGATCAGCGTAGTATCAATGAAGTGCTTCGAGAAGGTCTTCATGCCAAAGATTCGATGGTCAATTCGGCTCCATCCCGCATTCAACCTCAAGAGCGGTTCTTTCACAGTCACATTCACGATGGCCCTGATTGTTGAACTCTGCGAAGACAGGACCCTGATGCTACCGCTCACACACAAGGACTGCTTGCGAAAACCTACAGGTTCTTTCTGGATCCCATCTGTCAGCTGCAAGCTCTCACCCTGCGGAACCACATACCACCCGGCTCTGTACAATTTTCCCAGGCTTATCAACGGCATAGTGACATCACTGATCACAAAGCGTTCTTTGAACTTCAGCTGACCTATGCTCACCTCGGCAATACGCACTCCAGCTGTACGAAGTGGATTGCCCTGCGCATCGACATACATCCCTGGCGCGGCTCGATCCGCCACACCAACATGTTTGAAAGACATGGGCAAAGCACTGCAATCTGCACCACTATCTAGGATGATCTCCTGGGTTCGGGGAACTGTGGTCACCGCACGCACCGACAAGGCGCAGGTTGGACTAAAGGCTGAATGCTCCGTAGCTGAACTCTCACGCACTGAAGTTGAAGCTGAACTCTCAAGCACTGAAATTGAAGCTGAACTCTCACGCACTGAAGCTGAAGCTGAACTCTCAAGCACTGAAGCTGAAGCTGAACTCTCAAGCACTGAAGCTGAAGCTGAACTCTCAAGCACTGAAGCTGAAGCTGAACTCTCAAGCACTGACATCGAAGCTGAACTCTCAAGCATTGACATCCCCGCCTGGGAATCATCATTCGCGTGCGCACAAAGGGCACACAGCTGAGCAGCATCCAGATCGAAAATGCTATACTCAAAATCGATCTTCCAAGGACCTCCATCGATGGCGCATTCATCGATACTGTCGCCACAAGACATGTCAAACTGCTCTACACGCGTTGATTGCACCATGCGAAGCGAACCACCAAAGCCAATCACATTATCATCATCGAAAGCTGTCAAGTCGAACGTTCCCTGGTCATCGATTCGAGAAAGCATCTGAATCCGCTTGGGAACTGCAGGAACATTCGATGCGCTGTGGCTAGGGGCGACAGTCGATGCAGTAATCGAAGTAGCATCGATGGCACTCGTCTCTTCGCCAGCAGAACTCACCTGGTTCACTGACTGACCTTTGTCCCTCTTGAACTTGAAGCAGTCGCGTTTCCAGTGTCCAGGCTTTCCGCAGTACAAGCATCGATCGTTCTGGTCTTTGGAGTGCTCGCTGCCTTTCCCTTTTCCAGCTTTGGGGGGCTGCTGCCACCAGCCAGACTGGCCATGATCTTTGCCATGTCCTTTGCCTTTGCTCTTGTCCTTACCTTTGTTGGTCTTGCCCTTGCCTTTGCCGGACTTGTCCTTGCCTTTGTTGGACTTGCCCTTGCCTTTCCAAGCGATCTGATTGATAGCCTGAGCAAGCTGACCGATGGAATCGACCTCCATGGGCTGACTCTGAGATTGGCCACCACGACCATCACCCAAGGAATACGTAGCAGCAACTGCATTGTCCCAACGAGTCTGTGCATTATCCCAGCGCAACACCAAACTCCGCAAATCTGCATACTTAGTCTTGTCTGTGACTGCGACATTGAGATGCTGCTTCAACTGGCCTGTGACGCAACGAAGCAAACAAGCAATCTTCGTGTCCTCGCTGAGCCCCTGCTGACTATGATCGTCATACTCCGAAAAAGCCGCTTCAAGCTTGAGCATCTGCTGGCTGAAACCCTCCTTAGGATTGAAACTCGGCCACTGGTTTATTGTCTGCAGCAACGCCAACAACCTAGATCGATTGCCAGGCATAAGATCCACTTGCAAGCTTCTGAGTGCTTCGCATCCATTCTTGTCCGGAATCGCACGCAACGATCTTCTCCCACGCTCGTGGAGAAGTCCAGACAAGATGCCAAACAGAAGCTTGGAACGTTCTTGATGCTCAGCAGACAACGCACCCATCGATATAGGGTTCTGTCCTTGCGCCTTGATCAACTCAAAGGTCCTTGTGAACCCAGTGTCCAGAGTGCAAAGCCATGACTCTAGCTGCCAGCTCCAAGCTGACCACCTTGCAAGCTCCTCATCTCTGTTCCTTGCCTCAAAAGGAGCAGGAGGTTGAAGAACCCTTGCCAAGTCTTTCCCTCTCAGTGAATCCTGAGAAGCCGAGCTCTGAGCTCTGTGCGCCAGCTGATCTCTCATCAACTCACCGAGAGCTTGTTGGTTCTGCTGCAACACTTGCTGGTTCTGCTGCAGCGAAGACAGGATAGCCATCAATCTCTCTTCTGCAGCATGAGCAGAGCCGGCTGGGGACCCGCCAGGCTGCATCGGCGGACCATCTAAGTCATCATCGAAATCATCTAGCTGTGGCCCACTGCCAGCAGCTTCCATTTGAAAATTCGGCGAAAACTATGGCTCAAGCAAAGGCTCTAGACTTCTAAAGTCAAACCCCTGCAACCCAAGAAGCAAACAGGACCTGTTTTCCTGGTGCCCTGAACTCAACCCAAAAGCCCTAGCGACTCCAAGCCCTAGAAACTTCTGAGCACCGTAGTGCTCCGCTACCATGACAAATTTTGCTCGGACAAAAGCGCCTGCACGAACTCAAGTCAACAGCTCATGTGCAACTGTACAAAATGTTACCTCACGTGTGTATGCACATTTGGGTATGCAAAAGTTTTGCAAAAACAGCATTGCGGCATGCCATCAACCCCATATCGGCGTATGTCTGCATTGATATCAGCAAAAGACCCCGTAGTGGCATCGCGCTCATGGTCAGTCGAGTGTTTTTTTGTGACGTGCTGTCGCATGGCTGCCTGAGTATTAAAGTATATGCCACATTCTGGACATGAGAAACCTTCCTGCAACGGGATGTGCACTAGAGTGGTGTCGTGTTTTCGGTGGTACGTAGCCTCCAGGGCGAGCTGTTGGAACTCCATAATCCGGTCATGCAAAATGGCCTCAATCATTGGGTCTTTCATGATATCATCTGGCTCAATCTGTCTGTACAGTTGTTGAAGATTGAGAAGTCGACTTGATGCCAGCTTATGCAAGTGCTGAAGTGGCTCTGGGAGGCCCACTCTCTGTAATAGATCCAACGATCGTTCTCCCGTAAGATGAACTGGTGAATTGGATATGGCCCGAATCTGTTTGATCCATGCAATCGCAAACATGTCCGCTGATGTTTTGGTTAGGCCCGTACTCAGTAATCCGTACGTCATCGCTGGAAGAATAGCACAGCGCCATAGTCGTATTCGATGATGTAGCCGAAGGATCTTTCGGGCGTTGACCAGTTTTCGCAGCCGATCGTAGTTCGCCCTTCCAACCGCGATACGGTGGCGCATGGTTTGTTCTTCGAAGCTCGTGTACGACAACACTATACCCATGTAGTGAAGCTGAGATACCAGTGGGATAAGCTCCTCTGTCATAGTGTTCTCTTCGCGGATCGGTACCTTCAGATGTTTTTCGTCCTTGACAAGTTCAATGCAGGTGCGCTTGATCCGTTCGGAGCCTTTTCCCTGCACATGCAATATGGCCTTGGATTTGTTGGCATTGACTTGTAAGCCAAATTTACGAAGCAGCTGAAGGAGCTTACCCAGAGATTGAAGGGCATCATGAAGAGCAGTCGGTGAGGTCAGCTCCCAGCATATGTGTTTGTCGTCAGCGAACATGGACAGCATTCCGGTGGGAGAGTGCAAGCCACCAATAGCCTCAAATTCCTGATAGAGGAGTCCAGTGAATACCGACCATACAATCGGCGAGAGGCAGCAGCCCTGGCGAACGCCCCGTCCTGCATTAACTAGGAGTCGGGTGCGTTTGTATGTGAGTTCGTATACCGTACCCTGGATCCATTGAGCAATGGCAGAGCATAGGCCGTCAGGAGCACCGGTTCGACGAACGGCTTCCATAACCAAGGACCATGGGCCTGTGTCAAAGGCTTGAGATAAGTCCAGGGATACCTGGAGGCCTGCTCGAAAATCTGTCGTGCTCGTCCCTTGTCTGAGATGATGCAGGTTGTAGGCTTGACCTTGTATGGTGGTACGAACTGATCGACAGTGTTGTACGGCACGCATCAATGCACACATAACATCACGGCCTGGGAGATATGCGTATTGCGGGATCCTGCGCAAGTATCTCAAAGCATAGGGTTTGAAGTGCTGGGCCAGAATCGACGTGTACGCTTTGGAGAGTGGGTCTTGTAAGCCAATGGGACGTAGAGATGTAAGGGGGCCTACTGGCTTGCCAGGTTTCTGAAGTAGGGCCACGGAGGTCATAAGCCATGATGTAGGGTATCGAATGTCCGCCGTCTCGATGCCTTTTTGTCCGGCTAGCCACTGTCCAAGTGCTGGTGCAGCTATTTTCCAGAAAGGTGCAGGAGGAAGGTGTGGGCTGACCGCTTTGCGTGGGCGAATCGCACATACGGCCTGTTGGATTTCGTTCGCCGTTATACTGAAAGTTGACTCATCACGTGGTAGAACCGCAGCGGTGCACAACGGGGGTGATTCCCACTGTAGTGGAGGATGCCATACTCCCTCAAAGTGCTTCCGAAGATGTTCTTCTTCTTCGAGTTCTGAAATAATCATTCCTTCTGCATCCCGTATTTGCACTTGTTGACGTCGAGACTTGGGAGCCAGTTTGCGAACGAGTTTGTAGAGAGCCACCGTGTTGGATGCATTGGCCGCCTCTTCAGCCATCTCCAGATAAGTTTGGAAACGCTCTCTTTTCAATCTTCGACCAACCTTTTGGGATTCCTTGCGCATTTTGTGGTATTGCACAAGGTGCCTCCAGCGACGTAGTAGTCCACGGAGTGGCGAGCCCATCATAGCGCCTGTCTTGGCTGCCTTGTAATGGCCCCACATTGTTTTGATGTATTGCTTCAACTCAACTTGTTGTGGTGTGGGTGGGTGCCTCTCTGGAACTGTTAGAAAATAGCGGCTGCAAAGATCGTGCAACAGTATCGGGATGTCATCATACCGATCGAGGGGCAAGGTGCTGAGTGACTCCCTCATGTGGGCCTGGATGGTTTGGGAGATCACACCAGGGTTCTGCACCTCCTGCAGGATGGCCGTAATATCGTATTTGGGACTGGTTCGTTGTTGCCAAGTAGGCTTGGGCACGTGAACTGTGCCCAAGACGGGGTAGTGCTTCGTGTCCCTCCAAGCGCCAACAATGAAGTCATGTTTAGGCATGGCTTGCTTGGCTAGTCCAGTGGCTTGGGACTGCCTGGTAAATACAGAGTCAATCTGAGTTTTGTACTTCAGATGGGTAAAGGTATGTGGCCGTCGTCCGCGCCATGTATTCAGTGCACATAGTGCATGTTTGCGAACCACCTCCAGAAACTGCTCGACATCTTTAGCAATTTGGGCGTCCAAGGGTGCTCGTAGGCAGGTGGCCGAGCCTACGTATGGTTCTTCTCTGCGAAGTTGTAAGTTAAAGTCACCAGCCACCAAAACTTGATGCTCAACCGCCAGGGAACACAGGATCTTATCCAGGTTGCGATACAGTTGTGATCGCTTGAGATAGTGGGATTCCGGTTGTTGAAAAGATACTGCTTGATTATAGCAGTTCAGAATGTCCAGGATGCCCTTGCTGTGCGTGATACGAATATGATCCAAGCGACCCTGAAGTACACGGCGTACCCGAACCTCCTTGGTGGTCACATGTGGTATATTGATCAGGGTCAACAGTCCTGCTGATTTATCTTTTTCTGCATGTCCCGAGGAGATATGCATCCATCCTTTGGATTCCCATTCGCTCGTAATACTCCAGTGGGACTCCTGCAGAAATACAACATGGGGTCTTTGCTGTGGTGGTAACTCGTCCAGCCACTGAATAAGTTCTGGTAGCAGCATGTTACCAAGGCCACTGCAGTTCCATGTCATGTATCTCAGCGTCATGTGGCCGGGCCGACGACTCCAGTTGTGTAGCGGTCGTCTGCCTTCAGTGAAACTACGAAAACAAGTATTGCGCATTCCGAGACTCTGTGCTGTATGCAATCTACCCCTGTACATGGTTTCGCCAGCCTTTCCCTCGGAAATGCGTTTCTGCACTCTCATCCTCGCTCTTCGGAAAGATCGTTTGCAGGCCTGCGTGTTTGTGAAGCTGACAGGACGATCATAACCGAGATCGTGCACGTTCCCGGGTCCCGGAAGACGAGTACCCGGTTCAGCCTCCCGGACGGAGGAGGCCACCCTCGGTTCTACGACAGCTGTTGCAGCATATATACAAGAAGAAAGCACGAGGAGCCGCAACCATGCACCGCAAGTAGGTAGACCTTGAAAGCTGTCGCCTCGGGACTTGGGACCCGAGCGGCTCTTACTCTGGAATCCTCCTGAGATAAACCATTGAAAGAAACTTGTAGTCTGCTTAGCTTCATGCGTGGAGCATAAGGCTGTAATGATAAGAATGTACGCACCGAGCTGGCCGCATGCTGCCATCATGTAGTACTCGAGAAAATACCAGACCTTACGCGCTCCGGCTGCGAGAGTCGATGCACAATGCTGACTCTGAGGGAAACCACGTCTCATACGCCTCGTACATGCTTTATAGCGGAAGCGGGCCCATGGATGCGATCTGCTTTTTACTCCCCATAGCCGATCAAGTGCTCTGAAGGTGGTCATCTGCCACCTCGTGGCTCTGTTAGTCCTCAGCACGAGGCGGGGTTCTCTCTGACGTGATCTGCGATGGCATCGAGGTTGTCGACATTGGCAGCGATGTTCCCCGAACCACTCTGACCGGCTCCAATACCACGTCGTGATGCGCTGTGAGTGCTCCATCCACATTGTGCACAAACCCCTGCCTGAGATGGAAGAACCAACTGCGTGTCGGTTGCCCGGCGACGGATATAGTCGGACCCTCGTTGAACTCCAAGTGCCAGGTTTGCAGCCGTTGCCCCACATCCGCAATTGGTGGGTGGCCCACTCCGAAGCCCACTGTACCCGGAATCGAGAGTGGCGTGATAGGAAGGGTCGTGGCGTAGTGGTCGAGGTGACTGGTCGCGGATTCCAGGGTGCTTTGGCCGGTGTAGAGGGAGTCGTGGCTTGTGGTATATCGGCTGAGGCTCCCCGTCCCGTGCTGATGCCGGAGTCCATGCTGGCTGTCTCGGGCCTGGGAGTCGGCATGGAAGGTTTGGGAATATCGGCTGAGGCTCTACTCCCCGTGGAGGTGCCGGCCCCTCGTCCTGCAACGTGGTGTCTGGAGGTGGCGTCGCCATCTTCCGCTGGTGTCTCCGAAGGGCTGTCGAAGATTTCTCTTTCCATCCTTGCGTAGGAGTCATCTGAGATGTCGTCTTCACTGAGTCGTGACTTCCTTCGCTTCGATGGCGGGGTCGCCGGGTGGTTCGCCCTTCTTTTGGGGGACATTGTGCAGGGACGGTGGTAGAAGTATAGGCAGCAGTCCTGGCTACCGGGCTGTCAAGATCAGTTTGCTGAGCCTGGTATATTGCGAGGGGAGAACCGGCATTGGCGCGCTCACACATGATATGATAATGATATGAGTCAGCAACTGCAATCATCCGACATACTGGCTGCGGCTGCACATGGTCGTTGGTGCAAGAGCTTGGGTCCAGACCATAATGTAATCTCGCTGTGTGTCGAGATGATTCCAATAATGTCGGAAGCGTTACCTGGTGCAATACGCAGTGAGGTGGCAAATACTCGCAATCCGGAAGCACACGGGACCTGTGATAGTGGGACGGACTTCGTCTGTAGATGTTACCCGCCATGAACTGGACGTCTGTCCTGCAATAGCATGGAGTTGTGTTCACATCGAATACCCTTGCGCGTATGGCAGCCAATGCATAGTGCACTGTAAGTGCGGTATACTTTTCCGGCTGGGCAGAAAGATCCATTTGTACAGATTCCCCAGCTATATCCGATACTGCGTTGGTGTCGGCCGAGGTCTGGTTGTCCGAGGATGCTGGTTGATCTGGGGCTGTAGCATCGACTTCCGCTTCCGCCTCCCGTTCGACTGAGTTCTCATGATTATGGGCTGTAGCGTCGTCCACCTTTTCTTCGACACCGACATCCGGGATGGTAGCTTCCGGTTCAACGGAGATAGTCGCCCCATCCCGCGCCTCACCGTTTTCCAAGTTCGCATCCTGCTGGACGACTTCCTCCGCTTCCACAGGGCGGGGTGGTCTCTCATCAGGAGGTGTCTCGGCCTCTGTCGCTGAGGTAGCTTGAAGACGCTGTAGTTGACGGAGTCGTCGTTCTTTAGCCTGTTGTTGTAATTCCTGTAGGGACAAAGCGTAGGCCTCAGTCGGAGATACGACCCGACACTCCTTGTAGCCCCTCGGCTTGTTGGAGGTGATCAGCATGGTGCCCGTGGGAAACTCCTTCACTCGAGTGCGCTCCTTTGCCTTGGCTTTTGATTTCACTCTGGTCTTCTTCACCGTCTTCTTCGGAACCGGGCGTACTTCTGTTTCCGACACTTGCTTGGCCTTCTTCTCATCCTTCTGCTTCTTCCTGTGTGTAAGCATCGTAGAGATACTGGCCAGGCGGCGCTCCTCCGCCTCCTGTTCGACTAAGGCAGTGCTTTGGCGGCTGGAGGCTGCGCCAGCAGAGCCATCAGGTTTCCTTCGCATTCTCGCGGGGGCTGTCGCGCCTCTCGAAGAATCACCGGAGCTGCCGGCTCCAGGGAACGGTCTCGTGATACTGATCCAACAACCCTAATGATAGTGGTCGAGGAGCTGTTGCTGGAGGAAGAGGTTGTCTGTGAGCGAGCTGTGTTATGAGCACAGGGTCGATGCCGTGGAGAAGGTGAAATAGGCCGTAGTGGACATGTGTGTCTCGGTGATGGTGACTGTGATGGTGATACCATAACTGCTTCCATCGAGGCCGGGCTAGGGTCGTTGTCGAAGTGTATGCTACGAGGCCAGCGAAAGAATCCACCATCCTCACCTGTGTGCAGTTCTCTAGCATCGTCCGGTGTTGGTGACTGTGAGGGTGTTCTTTGCCGGGCTGCCCTCTGTGGTCGATGCCGGGGTAGTGGTCGTCGTCCTGGTGCTCCACATAGCCTGGGTAACGGTGATCGCACCGGTTGAGGATCTCGGCGCCTCAGAGGAACTCTGCTTCTGGTACGGCTTCTGGAAGAATCCATACGTGAGGAGCGATACCCATGGCGAGGTAGTGGACTGCGTCCGCGATTGGCCATGGTATAGCGCTCCAAGGTATATGGGGATTGAGAGATGGGAAATAATGCATACCAGGACGATAGGTTACACCAAATGCCAGTTGCTTTGCTTATATGAGGGGCTTTGCAACAGCAACCGCTTGTTTGCTTTGAGCAACTGATACAATAAGTCTGTTGTGTACAGTCCATGGCAGAGAACGAAAGCTGTACCGTGCAGACGAGCTGTGAAGCAGTTGAATTGCAAAGGTCCTGCCGCTGCTCAATAGTTGTCCACCATGTACTTCCATCAAGTCGCCCCATTATACCAGCACGACGCCTGAAGCAGCAGGAAGCGTGTGTAGTACCAGTACCATCTTTGTGATTAATCGTTGTCCCCACTGAGCCCGTGGCAAGTAAGGCATAAGCTCGCGACATCATCGGGGTGGTGCCTATACATGGTTGCCAGATAGCGCATGTATAAGTCTCTGTCCAGCACCTGTTCGGCAAAGTGAAATAATCCACTGACGTGCTCGCTGTCCGTAAGAGCTGAGGCCAGGGCTTGTACATAGTGCTGACAGGACTGGCTGGTGCCAACATACGCGTCTGCAATAATCTCCAAGAGACATGCCCTGTACTGCCATTGCTTGCTTGTTGCAACAGTTGCATCACCACCAGATATTTGAGTGGCCGACCTGCTTGCCATTGCCATGGCAGGATCATAATACCAGCCCATAGAGCCAGCATCATGTATACCAGAAGCATGCTCGCCATCCATGAAAGAAATACAGCAGCGGCGTGTGAAAAAGAAGGACTTAAACAGCGCGCCTTCTATGGCAACAATGCAGTAAGACGGTGACTACTTCACAATGAGAAACAAGAAAGTCGCATACTGGAAGAACCCAAAGACAGCTTGACGAAATAGAGTACCGGACACTGTAGGAGCAAAGTCGAACATGCAAAAGACCCAGTTCTCGGAGGAAAGCGCAAAAAAACAACTCGAGCCGAGAACCTTCAGCGACAAAAGGACCAACAAAGAAACAAACCAAACCGACAAGGCACAATCTTCGTGTCAAAGGTGAAACGCCTCTCGTAAAAGACCAAAGACCAAAGTCACGCACAAAACAAGCAACTCACTCGTGTCCCAAAGTACCAAGTGCAAGTAACCCCTCATTGCACAGTCACACAGCTCACAGGCACCCCAAACACTTCTTTCAGCTTTCTCGCACTGAAACACGACTCCGGTCTTGAGCCAAACAACATGCGTTTGCATGTGGGGCTCCCTAAGTCAAACACTGGGCTTTAAACACTCTCCAAAACTGAAGCTGCATAGTCGCAGACAGCTCACACAACTCAAATGCCACTCAAGGTGCTTGCACAGCTCCAAACAGATGCAAAACACTCTAAAACCGTGGCAACGCAGGAAAACAGAGCTGACCTCTATACTACACACTTCCTACTCAAACTGAGAGCCCACAAAACGTTGACTATCTACACCCCCTTTGGGCTCGAAGCTCGAAGCCTCAGCGCTTAGCGCGTTGGTCGTGGGATGTTTGCCCGCTGGGCCTCGAAAACGCCCCTGTCCAAGCAATACGTGCAAGGTTCTTAACCGTAGGCCTGTTCCTCAACGTGTGACAGTCATCCTTCAGGTGATAGCAATCACCGTACGGCGAGAAGAAGACATGTCCCGGGAAGACTCCTGCCTTCTTTGTTCTATGCCTAGACATCGACAAACCCCACGCACAGCCAACGCAGCTCATTCCAAGCAAAAGACTACACACAGCTGTCACCAACAAGAGCACAATCACTTGCTGCTCCAAGGGTTGCAACACTGTCCAAACTCTCAGACGGTTCTCCACGCTAGTTGCCAACAACCCTACACGCTCAACAAGCGACATAGCGGCTCCTCCCTATACACAGACAGCGGGTTTGCTTGAGGTAAAACGGCTTTACAAACTGGAAATAATACGAAGAACGATCTTGCACAACGACTCGGGGTAGTGCTGGGTAGCTCTCAGGTCAAACCTCTCAGAGTGGCGGTGGTCCTTGGTGCACCTAGTGACGTCGAGGATCTTAGCGAGCTGGGGAAGAGTACAGACTACTTTCCACTGCTTTCGGATCAACAGATCGTCTCTCCCTCGCATGTTAAGTGCACAAGCTTCAACCATACACTCATAGATAGGGTATTTTTGACCTTCTAGAAAGCTTCGAGTTTGGTTCCAAGTCCAGTACTGACACCTCCAGGGCCATTCTATGCTCCAAGCATGCACAAACGGCACCAAGCTCAGTAGCGATTTCCACAACTTCCTGTGTGTATCAAGCAGACTGCTTATGCGCGCACGGTGTGCTTCTCCGCCATTCTGCAACCACATACGCTGATATGGGCAACCACCGGTGCAGGGCGTGCTGCTCCACAGGTACACGCGCATGTTCTGTTGAATCGCTTCCACGCACAAGCTTTTCAAGGCTGCAACCGTGTCCGCTCTCCTGGCGTCGTCCGACTCCGTCACCGTCACCACGTGCACAGAAGGGAACTCGTCGACAGCAACTCTCGAAAACGTGGATAGAAGAGGCGCACAGAACTCGATCATCAACCACCTACAGCTACCCTGCTTCCACTTTCCACGCTCAAGCAAAGACGTAACTTCACCACGCGCGACACAAGCTTGCAAGGCCGAGGCAAAAGCGGTTGCTCCTTTCTCGAACTTGGGAAGGGTGAACTCGACCAAACCAATGGACTTCATGTGCTTCATGGTCGTGTGGATATCGAGGTTCTTGGTGTGTAGATCCGCAGGATTGTGCTCACCCTTGATCGAAACCACCAAGATATTTCCCATCTGCACTTCAGACTGCACAAAGCATGAACGGAGCTCTATGTGCCTAAGCTTCCTGAGCCCTTCCATCTTGCTTATGTTTACCGCAGCCTCGGAATCACAAAAGATCTGGGGTTTCAAGCTTACAAGGTTGTCGAAGATATGTCCTATAGCGCATCTCACGCCCAACGCTTCCTTCGATCCCTCGACCAAAGCGTATAATTCACTCTCGGCGGAAGACAAAGCCACAGCTTGTTGGAGCCTGCTCCAGCTCTTTATGCACGCCCTGCCTAACATGATGCATCCGCCTGATATCGATCGGCGGGAAACGGATCGCTCCGATCCCCAGGACGCATCAACAAACGCGCAAAGTCGCAGCTCGTCCTTCGACTGTCGGGGAAACAACTGGTAGTACCCGGCGACGGTCTTCAGGTATCTCAGCGTTGCACGCATGGCCTTCTCGTGCACTTGTAACGGGTTTGCCTGTCCGCGCGACAGCATGCTCACCCAGTAAGGCATGTCGGCCCTTGTTGTCGCCAACCATGCCAACTTCCCAAGAGCTCGCCGGTATCTGCCTGCTGCCTCTGGGCTCAACGGTGCTTGCTCCGTGGGATCGTCCATCGCCTTGTCGAACATGTCTCGGAGACTGGGTGGAGTAGGCTGCGGCTTCGCGTTCTCCAACTGGTACTCTCCAAGAATGTCCGCGATATAGGACTCATCCATTCCAAAATGGATATCGCCTCCCACCTCGGTTCTTACTATGTTTCGCCCTAGGAAGACGATCTTCTTGTCCTTGTCCAATTCTGCCGTCACCTTCAGCTTCAGCTCACCTCGCAGGCGCTCTATCATCTCGTGCATCACCTGATCCGAGCTGCAGGTGATCAAGATATCGTCGACGTAAGCCAAGATGAGCACTTTGTGCTGCTTGTACGTGCCTGCGAAGAGGCATGCCTCCGTCTCGCACGGGGTCATGTTGAACATCTTCTTGAGTAGGCGCGACAGATGACGAGTCCAGTGTAATGAGGCCATTTAGTCCTCTGCAACCATCTGGTAACATGATTATGATCTCTTCTCCGATCAACTCCGCAAACAAGAACGCGGTTGATACGTCCAGGCCTAGGATGTTGTTTCCTACGGCTCCAGCGTAGGCCAAGAAGATCTTCAAGGCCTCCGCACTTGCTGTGGGAGAACTGAATCCAAGTTGTGCCGCAGAGAGGCCTGCAGCAAAGTCTCTTGCCACCACTCTGCAGCGTACCAGACGTTTTTCCTTTCCGTCTACTCGTTCACGCTTGTCTGCCACCACCCAGCGTGTAGAGATGACTCTCTTCTTTGGCGGCAGTTCACTCTCAGAGATCAGATCACCAACAGACAATGATTCCAGAGCTGCCAACTCGCGAAGCATTCCGGCGTACGTCTCCTCTAAGTCAAGCGACACTTCCGTCACGTCGTCTCGTGACCCAGACGGCTTGGAGACTCTCACCTGTCCTCCTCCCAGAGTGACAACTTCTTCTCCACCAGGGGAGTAGTTGCAAACACTGCCTCGCGTTCACTAACTCGGCGCGATTTCCATCATGGCATCCTCAGGCGCTCAAGCGGTTCTGACTCAACCGCCATCAAGTCTTCTTCAGGATTGGGGAGAATGGAGGCCAACCACAGGGGTTCCAGCTCAACGACCCAGCACATCCGGAGCATCCCTCTATCTCCATGACGCAGCCGCCAGGGGAACCGGTCAGCCCGACAGCAGTGTACACGAAGCACCGCCGGCCCCGAGCCCAGGCATGCGAAGAGCACTCTCCGAGTGACACCTCCCTGGCGGGAATCACTTTCCAACCTGGGCTATCATGGTCCGCATCTGCAGCTGCATCTGAGCACACCAGGCCACACCTTAGAAGGGCTGCAAGCCCTCGAACCTTTGAGAGAGAGCTTCC
Organism: Symbiodinium natans; assembly: GCA_905221605.1. Taxonomy (NCBI): domain Eukaryota; class Dinophyceae; order Suessiales; family Symbiodiniaceae; genus Symbiodinium; species Symbiodinium natans. The sequence goes on from CAJNDS010002557.1 coordinate 350,178, forward strand.
TGCGGATGCAGGTGAAGGACCATGCCCAACTGCCGGTCAGCTTGACACCCCGAAGCCGCCAGCGACCTCAGCACGGTGATGAGGATGGCAGAAACGATGGTAACAGGAGCAGCGGGGACATTGGCACCCAATGAGCCTACGCGCTCAGCTCGAGGCGGAGATTCTCACGGGCCAACAATTCGAGGACCGGCGCCGAGCAAGGTCGCAGGACATACAGGCTGCAAGGTCGGTCGCGCCAAGGCTGGCGCTCCCGATACCTCCGCCACCTCCAGTTCCGCGGCCCGAACGCACCCGAACCCCAATTCCGTGGAGCGGCGCGCCGTCGCCTGCATTCATGGAACTTATCAGGCGCCGCCGAGATCGAGGGAGTACGGAGAAGCCAACCCAATCCTTGCGGTGGGTCCGGAGACGGAAAGTTGCCAGACCTTCTGGAAGGCATGCGTGGGGCCCAGATTTTCCATATTAGCCAGATGACGGACGCTGTCGTTTCTGTTTACAAGAGCATTAGTCCGTCTGCGCTGGACGTTTTTAAAAATGCGTCAGTTTGAAGCGCATAAAATGGACACAATGTCACGTGGAATTAGTGAGATTTCAAGTAAAACCATTGTAGATTTACAACGGACTCTGCCGTTCTAAGGGGAATTCCACCTTAGAAGAACTCCGCCGACTCCGCTTACGTGAACACTCCGCCCACATATGCAACTTGGATTCTGTTTTTCAGTGCTTATGCTGAAAAACTCAAGTGCTTTTATCTTGGCGCGCAGTGCAAAGATAGCAAAGAAGCTTTTGCGGCGCTGTTTTTGGCGTCGGAAGGTCCTGGACCAGCTGCTGCACCAGCCACATCATTTGAGACATCTGCTGCTGCTGCTGCTGTCTGAACCAGAAGCTGGGATCCCAGGGCTGCCTGCACGGCAACGGGGTCCACTGCTGCAGGCAGTGGTGGCACCAAACCTGGTGGCGACATGGGTGAAGCCATTGCCGGTATGGAGGTGCCCAAAGCAGTCGGAGAACCAACCACCGGGCTTCCTGTGGGATGCACTGCACCCGACAAGTTACATGGCGTTGTTTTGGATGGTGAGTGTGCGGATGTTTTCGACCTTTTGTTTCAATACGCAGCACACACGCACAACAGGTTTTCAGTTTCTGTAGGGTCGACCATGACACCCATGCAGAAGATCCGCGGAGATCGAGTGCGACTGCAAGTCACGTATCCGTTCGGTGCGGCAGCATACGCTAAGATAACGCGGGCTAGAAGACCTGACGCGGATGCCAAGTGTGCTCGAGGGATCTACTTGGGACCAGTGCTTGGGAGCACGAGTCATGCCATGGAAATCCGCTTGGATAGTGGGAAGACGAAACGGGTGATCGCGCCCGGACTCAAATTGCTCTACCCGTTGCGTTTCGATGCAAATCTTCTGCCCTGCAAAGGCCCTAGGTGGCTTCCTGGCCCCGCCTAAGCACCGAAGACCAAAGAGCTGTTTCTTCCATATGTTCCAGGTGGAGGTCCTCCCAGAGACTGGGTGAGACAACATGGCGTTACCCCCAAGTGCCCAGGATGCCAAGAAGGCGTCAGCTCGACCCATACGATGATGACGAGCAAATGAAGCCGAACAAGCGAACACGCTTTGGAGGAGAGGAGGTCCGAGCGTTTGATCCTGAGCAAGCAGGAGTCGGAGACTTGGAGATCCCGGAGATGTCAGTGCCGGATGCTGACTGGAATGTGTCCGAGTACCAGCCGTCCGAGGCTGAGGATGACGATATGGGAGAAGCTCCAGAGATGGGAGACGCTCCAGAGCATCCCCAGACATTCCATGAGGGGGTCCCAGTCCGATACCTGGAGGAATTGCTCGAGAGCGCCCACTACACACCACAACCACTTTCTTGTTGTGACCACTACGACGTCGAAGCAGCATGTCACTTACTTGTTGGTCGGTCGAGCGTGGAGAAGTTCCCGTATGTTTGCTTGAACACAACAACACAACGACAGCACCACAAGCAACAGCAGTCGGTCGAGCGTGAAGCAGTTGAGTTGTTGAATCTCCAAGACCACCCTTGTGTATGCTCTTCAGTTAAAGAGAAAAAGGAAGATGAGTCCGCAGGGACGTACATGAGAATCCAAGACAGGACTCTCTGGGTGAATCGACCTAGAGCCAGCTACGATGACCTGGAAGGTTTTCAGCTGGATCCTGAAGAGACATGGCAAGGAATCAAGAAAGAGGTGAATGCGCTCGATAGTCTGAAAGTTGGTTATGCAAGATCAAAGAGCGAGATAGATGAGTACCGCAAAGCCAACCCAAACTGTCGGACGGTCAAGTCCCGATGGGTCCTCACTCAGAAGGCCCCAGGACTAGTCCGAGCAAGGATAGTCGCTAAGGATTTTGCTCATGGCCGACCATCCGCACTCGATTTGGGGTTGAGTTCTAATACTGCGTCGGTGGAAGCCCTCAAGATCGTCCTTGCACGGGCGGCGAAGGGAAAGATGCGGGCTTACGGCCTCGACATCTCCACCGCGTTTCTCTTTGCGCAGGTAGTGGAACCCACCATTATCGAGTTGCCAAGTACATTCGCGCTCGAGAGCGGCGAAACCGCGTACTTGATACTAGAGAAAGCGCTCTACGGTTTGCGTTCCGCCAGCCTTAGCTGGCAGCGACACCTGAACAGGATCGTATCTGCACTAGGCTTACAAGCGAGTCCGCTTGAACCGACGCTTTTCAGCGGATGGGTCAACCTTGAATCCGGATGGGAGTACATCATCATGTTAGCGTACGTGATGATTTGCTCGTTGTGTCTTCTACCGAGAAAGGGTTCGAGTACGTCCATGAAGCCCTGAGTTCAGTCTTGAAAGTCAAAGTGACAGGGAGGCTGATCGAAGATGGGCAGATGGAATTCCTCGGCCGTTTAATCCGTTGGGATGGACGACAAATCATGCTTGGGGTGAAGCCTGAGTATGTGAAGTCGGTCTTTACATCTTTCGGATGGGACATATCCACCGCGAAAGCATCCTTGACGACACCCGACATCAGGAGTATGTACGATGAGGAGAGTGTTGAAGAGCCTTCGAAGGAGCTGTCGAGTGAGGCCGCCTCACGATTCCGAAGTTGCCTAGGGAAGATAGGATGGCTCTGTCAAACTCGCTCAGATATAACGTATTTTCACTCCATGTTGTCACGCGGACAAAGCACGCCACGGCAAGTGCATGAAGATGCACTTCGCAAGTTCCTGCGATGGTTAGCAGCGTTTCCGCTGTCTTCCCGCTCGGAGATGGCAAGACCAATGAGGGGGAGAATGCCAGCCTGGTAGCCTATTGCGACAGCAATTGGGGCAGCGAGATGAGCGTAGCCCGGAAGAGCACCAGTGGCGGAGTGATCTACATCGCAGTGGACGGTCTGTGGTACTGCATAAAGGGATACAGCCGCCTGCAGAGCGTCGTGGCACTCAGCTCAGCAGAGGCAGAGTTGTTTGCCATCGCCGAGGCAGCAAAAGAGGTGGCAGGACTTGCGCAATTGACGGCGCATATCTGGGGCACCCTCCAGAAACCCCACCGCGGGTATACCGACAGTGCTTCAGCTAGGCAAATCGCCAGCATGGAGGGGCTACTCAGGCGCATGCGGCATATAGACTTGAGGTTGTGCTTTATCCAAGACCGTGTCCATAGCGGCGAGTTGGCAGTAGAGGGAGTAGCCGGAACCGAGAATGTGAGCGATCTTCTCACAAAGAATTTAAATCGCCTCCAAACAGCAAAGCATACAGCAACCCTCGGACTAGAAGATGTCACCAACATCGATTTCCGAGAGGTCCCGGCAGTCAGGTCTTGCTTGTTGCTGTCTGGAGTGCTAGATTCGATACTCGGGCCGGACAACCTCGAATACGAAGCTTTCTGTCGGCTATGCGAACTCGAGACTGAATATTCAACTTTGCTGATCGAGTTTTGCACGAGTTCACGTTCGAATCTGTACCTGCAAGGAAGTGTGCACCAAGTATTCGTCTTGCCGATTACTCAAGGGGTTGACGGGACCTTGAATGACACCGTGGAGCGGGTCATGTCTGCAATGAATGTTGCAAGAGAATGGGGGATGAAGGTTGTCTTCTGGAGCAGCACTCCTTGTACCGGAGGTAGCCCGTACCAACGGCGACACGAAGATCGGCCGGGCTATCAGGACCATCTACAAGCTTTGTTCACGGTGCATCGCAAGCTCTGGCGGAGCTTCTTAGTGATGGTGAACCACCCGCAAGTGGGGGTATGGGTCATAGAATGGCCGCAGCGGTGTGCCTACTGGGGATGGGCAAGCACCCGTTCGTTTGCAAAGCAAAGAACCCATTACACTGGCGAAGTGCACGGCTGTGTTTCAGGCTTGGTAGGCAGAGATGGATTACCTATCCGAAAGATTTGGAAACTGATGTCGAACGATGAACAGTTTGTGCGAACAATGTCCGAAACGTTTGCATGTACCTGCAAGGGAGATCATTCACGAAACTTTGATCTCAAAGAAACGCAGCACTATCCGCCAGCTTTCGCGGACGTCGCCCTGGAAAGCTTGCGACTGCGGTAATTTGAGCCCACCCGCCCGCCCTGGCTGACCCGCCCACCCGCCCAGCCAGGTTACTTTGCGAGAGTCAGTCGACCTCCAGCGGTCTGAAGCAGTGCAGCGGTCTAGGACTGAGGAATGCGCCGGAATCCATGGCCCGGCGAGAAGCTTAGTTGGCTTTGCGTGGAGCTTAGTTGACGTGACCAACAGTGAAACTCTTGGTCATGAGGGGGAGTTGATATATGTGACTGGCTCAAGATCTCGGCTCAACCCCGGTGGGGTGCACAGGTAGCAGAGCGGTAGCTGTGTGAACCAGCCTCGAGTCCCCTAACTGTTTTGGGTACCAGGCCTGCTTTTTCACAGCCTTCATTTGAGCCATGTCCAGAGCACCTGTGCAGTCGAGATCCTCACTGCCAGCAAGTGATGGGTTGGAGTCATCTCACCCAACTTGCTCTGCAGAGAGCCAGAAAGAAGGCACGGCCCGACTGGAGGGCGAAGCAGCCCGGCTTGGGGAACTCTTCCCTTATGCGAGTCCTCTTACAGCCGGCTGTGGAGTTTCTCCAGCCTTGGAAGACCAGGTAAGTTGCTCGAGCAGCCTGGCAAGTGCAGAGCGAACTTGGGCCCATAGAGCCAATTGTGGCTCCAGCCAAGGCAGGACTTTTCACCAAGCACTCTGCTTTCGCTGGTTTCACAAGGGCCGGAAAGAATGGCTGCTCCTCGCAGAGGACAGCAGCGTGTATTTTGTTCGCACCAGCAAATCCGGCAAAACAGTTAGAGCCGGACCTTGTGGGCAATGGCGATGCATGGAAGACCCAGCAGAGCTCCACGGGGGAACGGGGGGCGACCCGCCCGTGCAGTGGCTTCGCCTGTTGAACTTAAACTGCACTGGCTGTGGTAATATTCCAACCCATAACCTCAGTTTTGTGCCAGGTCCTGGGAAAAGGCAACCAGCGATCTTGCACGGAGAGGATGGAAGACGCATCGAGCTCCACTGTGCCCTTTGTCTAGAAAACTTTCTAGCTTGCACGTGGAGCTGGCCGAGTTTTGACCAAGCAGTTAGGAGACCGGTGTTCCTGGACGACGCTTCCCTTGCTGACTTGCGTCAGTTAGGTCACCAAGTTATGCAGCCCGCACAGCCTTCGCTGGTTCCGCTGTCTTCTGCAGCCAGCGCACATGGCTGGACTTTCCTTGAGGAAGGGTGTTCTCAGGATCCAGACTCCCCAGAAGAAGCATGCAGCAGTGATTGGCAAGTGTGTGGCTTTGAAGATTTGGAAGACATCCCATGGGAGGTCTGACCTACTTCAGCCCCAACCCACCCAAATTGCAGGAGCTTTGCCCTGCCAGAATCAAGGGCGAGACTATCCCCTCCGGAATCCATTCAGGGTGAGGCTTCTCCCCGTTTCAATCAGTGACGGTCTTTCGAGTCCGTTTCCAAATTGTGAGTGCCTAAGGGCACCAAAGAGAATCTTGCATAGAATTGGATCATGATTTGATCGCATAAGGTTGCAGGTGTAAGAATGCAAGCAAGCAAGTGCTCAGTCCCGGCACATACCCAGATCCATCCATCGGAATATTCGCAGTCGTTCCGTTGGTCACCCTGCAGGACAAGCCGCCTTGATGTGGCTTTAGTACAGCCTGACACCGGTTTGGCCCCCTTGTTCGGTCTGTAGAGCAGACCGCTGGACCGGGTTTTCGGGCTCAGGAGCTTGCGGGTCTTCCACAGGCCCAACACGGGGTTCTCGCAAACACAGCGCCCGAAAGGATAACGTTAGAACCGGACCCTGAAGATCCTCACTGGTTGATGAGGGGAGGGAGCGCGCTGAGATGTTGGGGAACGGACGAGGATCCTAGTACTTACCGGTCGGTTGTGGCCGAGGGCATGCTGCCCGGCATCAGTTTGGGGTTACCCGTGTTTGGCCTGCCGAGGATTTCCTTTGAGTTTCCTGCAGGGTGCTGTTGTTTCTCTCCGGGTGGTGCAAGCCCATCCTGGAGGAAGCCTAGCGGCAGGCGTTGTTTGGTAGGGACCAAAACCTAGGCTGACGGACAGCCTGAGGCACCAGATTGCGGAGGTTAAAGGCTGTGGCTCGGTGCCCGAAAGCCTGCCCAGCTGAGATGCCCAAATCAACCAAGCCCTCCCTGCGTGCAAGTGGTGTGGGCTCCTCTGGAGCCGCTGAGGTTGAACCAGTGAGTGTGTGCGAGAAAGCTGGTCCTCCTCCCTGGTGAGTAAGTGCGAGAAAACCAGGTCAGCATACGGGGCAAACAGGAGCTCAGTGCTGCTGCGGCATGAGTTTCTGGGGCCTAGGTTAGTAAGTGCGAGAAAGCTTAGGCCTGCTCCGGAGGTTGGCGACTTTTGCCTTCCACTTGTTTGCAGTTTGTACAGGCATTGCCCATGTGTCGGTTCCGGACCTTCTGCCTTTTCTGAGTGAGCCGAATGTGGGTGAGTTTCTCCCCTGTACAGGCAGGGCTTATAGGGTAGGCAGTACAGACCAGGCAGTTCAACCTGCAGAACATTTGCCTAGGGCTTTGTACAGAGCCAAACCAGTGAGTAGCCGTAGGCCGCCGAGCTTCTCGCGGAACTGGTTAAGCCCTCATTGCTTTCTCTCGGTGTTCCCTGCACATAGTTCGGCCGTGTTAAGCAGGCCAAGGACACCTCGAGAGTTTTTCCTTTTCTGTGCATCGTTAATACCTTCCGGAACTTCGGTTCCGAAGAGCCTAACCTGGCTAGCGACGCAGCCCGCTTTCGAGTGATATATGTGACTTGTTGTTAGGGACCAATGCTTGGCTGACGGACAGCCAGAGGCACCAGATTGTGGAGGTTAAAGGCTGTGGCTCGGTGCCTGAAAGCCTCCCAACTGAGCTGCCCAAATCAACCAAGCCCTCCCTGCGTGCAAGTGGTATGGGCTCATTGGAGCCGCTGAGGTTGAACCAGTTAGTAAGAGCGAGAAAGCTGGTTCCCCTCCCTGGTGAGTAAGTGCGAGAAAGCCAGGTCAGCAAACGGGGCTAACAGGAACTCAGTGCTGCTGCGGCATGAGTTCCTGGGGCCTAGGTTAGTAAGGGCGAGAAAGCCTAGGCCTGTGCCGGAGGTTGGCGACTTTGCCAAGCCACTTGCGTTCAGTTTAGTACAGGCATTGCCCATGTATCGGTTCCAGACCTTCTGCCTTTTCTGAGTGAGCCGGAAGTGGGTGAGTTTCTCCCCTGTACTGGCAGGGCTGATAGGGTAGGCAGTACAGACCAGGCAGTTCAACCTGCAGAACATTTTGCCTAGGGCTTTGTACAGTGCCAAACCAGTGAGTAGCCGTAGGCCGCCGAGCTTCTCGCGGAACTGGTTAGGCCCTTTTCTTCTCTCGGTGCTCCCTGCACATAGTACGGCCGTGTCAAGCAGGCCAAGGACACCTCGAGAGTCCCTTTTTCGTAATACCTACCGGAACTCCGGTTCCGAAGAGCCTAATCTGGCTAGCGACTCAGCCCGCTTTCGAGTGATATATGTGACTGGCTCAAGTTTCGGCTCAACCCCGGTGGGGTGCACACAGTAGCTGAGCGGTAGCTGTGGTGAACCAGCCTCGAGTCCTCAAACTGTCGTTGGGGAACAGGCCTCATTCAACCCCAGCTTGACCGTAGTTAGAGCCATCTGTGTGTCAGTGCAAGGCGAGTCTCTCCCTTGTTGCTAGGCTGAGCAGCAAGTGAGTCTCTCCTTGTTCCCTCCGGCCTCTGGCCTGGGGTCCCCCACACCACGGCGGGCAGAGAGCGATCTCGCACCCCCGAGGTGCAGCGCTTTGGGGTAGCCGAGAGGGTTCCCTTGGAGGAATCAATCAAGCCCTATTTACAAGCCGAGTTCGAGGAGCAGCCCAGTGCCCGTGACCTCACACCGGGGCAGAGGGTCACAAACCAACTCCGTGCTTTGGCTCGTTGGTCTAAGACCAGGAACGACTGGATCGTTGACGCTGGGAAACTTCTGTCGGAGGCCCGCCGGCAGAAGTGGTGTGCCGAACTCAATAAGTCCAACATCTGAGCCCTTCTTCAGACTAGGAGCCTCTGTTTTCTACTTGGCCCTTCCTGACCAAGATGAGCTTCACAACCTGCGAGCATTGCTTCACAGGATGGGTTCCTCGCCAGGACCTAGCTTGGTATCCCACCTGTTGGCATTGTGGCAAACCGTGGAAAAAGAAGCCAAAGAAAACGGGGACTTGGTCCTGGGGCACTGAGAGGAAGTGGACGCCAGAGAGGGTGAGAATCTCCCCAAAAGCTCAAAAGGGCCACAGAGCTGTGAAGGCCCTAGATCAGGCATGGCAGCACCTGGACGAAGGAGCCCGGACTGCGTTAGAAGCGGCAGGCTGGACCCCGACGCACCCGCAACCACCCCCGGGCCTGGAAGCCAGAGGAGCCATGTCTGATCAAGAATATAAGGAGGCCGCACAGAGCCTGTGGAACGGAGCGGATGAAGCAGCCAAGATTCTGCTCAAGGAAGCAGGCATCGAGGAGCCCAAGGATGAGCAAATGGAGGAGGTTCCACCAAAAGTGCGACTTCAGAAAACAATGGCGGCCTACAAACAGAACACGAATGAGCTTCGCTCGCTCATTGCCAAGAAGGTTCAGCTCCAAAGCCGCACCGAAAGGCTCAAGGAACAGTTTGAGCAGAGTATGAAAGAACTTGCAGCAATGTCGGAGAAAATCGCCCAGAAAGAGCAGGACATCCTCAAGATCCAATCTGCAGTCAAGGAGCAGGTTGAAAAGGAGGATCAACCAAAGCAGGCCGTTGAAGCCAGCAGGCTCCTAAGATGTGCCGGCATTGCCCTCACGCCTGAGCAGCAGGCGCAGCTGAACAAGCATCTCAGACATGAGGCCGAAGAAGGGGAGCCCCAGAATTTCCCCACCTGGAAGAAGGAGGTGGGAGTACCCGCCGAGTTGATAGGTGCTGCCCTTCCAGAGGGAACAGAGTTCGGCCCGACAAGAAGAAGATTGGATTTTCGGAGTAGCCCAACCGAGGGTCGAGCTACTCCCCTTGAAAGTCAGGATGAGCATCTGTAGGGCACAGGGCCACAGTGGAGTGAGGCGCGGCACTCCCTCTGGCAAGGGCCCGCAGCGAACGCGTCACAGTTTTGCAGTATAGCAGGTGGATGTGCACTGTTGGAGCAGCCAGTTTTTCTGCCTCCTCAGGAGGGTCACAGGCTTCGGCGCCATTGGAGACCGAAGCAAGGAGGCAAGGAGACCCAGGGCAGTCAAGGCCCGCGATTGAGCCCTGTGGTCAAATATGTTCTAAACAGGCTGGACTCCGCCTGCAAGACTTACACGACCATGGCTCATGATGAGCAAGCCCCAGTTCCCACACATGGGTTTGGGGCGCAATTTTGCAGCACTCCGACTACTCTCGACTCTGACCGAGGAGCTACTCCCCTGCTCTTACCGGTGGATACGGAGCATGAAGAGAGTTTCTCCTTCAGCACGCAGGAGCAGCCTGTTTGTGCAGAAGGTACGGCTAGTGTAAACAAGTGGCTTTCGAGGAGTAGGAGAAAGACCACTCCCAGAAAGACAGCACTGGCCTTTGTTAAAGCGGAGTCGCCAGTCGGCCTCAGTGGCCCCAAATTCTTTCCCGCGTCTTTGCTAGATGATAGCGACATGACGCAAACCCCAGCAACTTGTACAGCTTCAGTGGGAACCAGACTACCTTCAGGGCATACTGGTCAAAAAACCAGGAAGAAGCATGCCCTTGTGGAACCACGAAACCGAAAGCAAGCCAAGCTGTGGCACAAGTTAGAGGTTCAACTCGACGGGCAGCACGCTATCAGTGCCGAAGCCGAAGAGACGATCATTGAACTAGCGGACCAAGCCCCTCAGAACGAAGGGCTCTTGGAGCACTGGACCTTGGAGCAGCTTTTCAGCTGTGCTTCTCGAGGCCCGTCGGTAGGGGTATCACCCTTGAGGATGGCTCTCAAGGACGTGCAGCAGCAGCTAAGCCTTCCCTCCAAAGAACCACTTCAAATTCGCTCTTCCAATGTCACAAGTTGGAGGGCGGAAATTGTTACCTGGCTTGACCAACTCAAGGAGCCGGTAGTGTGCCTTCAAGAAACCCACCTTATCGGAGACTCAAGAGAGTCAGCGGCCCGGAAAGCAGCACGATGCGGCTATGAGTTGCATGGCGGGTCGGGCTCCCCTGGTCAAGGGAAAGGCGTCCTCGGAGGTACGGGGATCTTGGTCCGTAAGCATTGGCAAGCCCAGTTCTTAAATCATGTTTCTTTCGAGGGGGGCGGTTTCACAGCAGTTGCGGTCAGAACAAGACAGGCGGAGATTGCATGCTTCAGCGTCTACTTGCGGTCAGGTGTAGCGTATGATTCGCACCCAAACGCTGAAATCCTGTCCCGCCTAATGGCAAATATAAAGGCTCACTCCGGGCACTGGTTTGCCATAGGGGATTGGAATGTGGCTCCAGAGGAGCTCCTGGCCAGTAACATCCTCAGTGAACTTCAAGCCTACCCGATTGTGACTGGGCAGGCTACGTGTGATAGTGGCAACGAACTTGACTACTGCATCTGCAGCAGCAAGCTCAGGAGCATCTCCAGCATCGCTGCAGATTGGACTGCTCCACATCGGCCCCACTCTAGCCTGATCCTCACTTGCGATACGATGGGGGGCCAGTGTAAGGTTTTCCAGCTTCCTGCGTTTGGACCTGTTGGAGAAGTGGCAGGGTGTAGCAGGAAAATGCCGTGCATCACGCATATCAAGTGGATGGGGCGCGAGATTTCTGATGAAGTCTCGCTGGCATTTGCCGCCCTGGCACAAGAGTGTTCGGCAACGGTGTGTCCCGAAGAAACCGCAGTCCGGGGCATCACCTTGTCATTGAAACACGGTCGACTTCTGGCCCCGTCCAAAGTCTATAAGTACACGGACAATCATGCAAAATGGCAGAGGCTGCAGGTCTGGACAAATAAAACCCCCCAAAAAATCATCAAAGCCGAAGAGCTCGAGAACCTGTTGTCAGGCCTGATTGATTCCGAGGCCCAGGAAATCAATGGCGACAAACAGGCAAAGATCAAATCCCTTCTCGCCGGGGAAGATGACATCGACACCCGCAAGTGGATTGAGGACGAAGCTTCAAAGGCCCAAAAGGAGCACGTCCGTTGCGACAAGGAGCGTTACAAGGAGTGGCTTGACGGCGCCGTTCAGAAAGGAATGAGGCCTCTCTTCCGTGCCATGAAAAGCCATGAATCTGGTCTGGATAGGCCTTTCCAAACAATGGAACCCATGCTACGTCCATACTGCCGATTGGCCCAGTGGCAACCGATCTGGCAAGGAGAGTTCGAGCCTGTTCCAACCGTTTTTCCCCTACTGCTCGAAGAAGCCAAGCGAGAGGCCGAGCTACTCCCTCCGCTAGACCCGCTGGCAATCATGCTCCGCATCAAACGTCTGCCTCTGAAAGCCCCAGGACCAGATGGATGGACGATTCCCTTCCTTAAAGCCCTGCCTGAAAAACGGGTCGAGGATCTCACCCATTTCTTTCACCTTGTGGAAAAAACCGGCCAGGCCCCGCATCAGTGGTGTACCACTCAGGTCACCATGCTTGTTAAGTCGGAAGAGATTGAACGCCCGATTGCTCTATGCCATGTAGCGTACAAGCTTTGGACCCAAGCCAGGTACAACCTGGTGGCTGAATGGATGGCCCGCTTTGAGCTTGTAGCTCCGTGGGACGCGGCCCGTCCAGGACAAGCTTGTTTGGACATTTCTGTCCGCAGAGTCTTCCTCTCCGAAATCAGCCGTTCGAGAGGTTTAAGTCGGGTGAGTATTTTCATCGACCTCACGACTTTTTATGAGACAGTCGAGCATGAGCTGTTGATCCAACAAGCCAAAATCCTGGGTTTCCCCCAGGTCGTCCTCAATATAGCGCTCCAGATATATCGAGGCGAAAGACTGATCTCCTCCGAGGGTCGAGTTTCTCACCCCTTATGGGCCAGCAGGGGCATAATGGCAGGCTGCCCCATAGCCCCTGCCCTGGCAAAGCTGGCATTGTTTCCCACTTGCCAGAAAGTTTACCAGTCGAACCAGATCCAGTCCATGGATGTATGGCTGGATGACATCTCTGTCGATGTCGAGCACCGCGAACCGCAGACAGCAGCAAGGCAGGCGCTTGCAGTGTTCCGCACGCTTCAGTCGGAGCTAGGAGCAGCCAAGCTGCAGCTCAGCATCCGGAAGTCCGCTTTTGTATGCTCTGATGGGTCTGCGGAAAAAGAACTCCGTATCAGGAGAAAGGTCAAAGAGCCGCAGGTGCAAAGTCTCGTCAAAGACCTGGGGGCGGATTCGTCTGGAGGCCGAAGGAGGCGGGTAAAGACCTCAAACAGCCGCATTCAGAAAGCGGTCAAGAGGAGCGCCAAACTTCATCGGTTAGGGCTAGGCCAGAAAAAGCATGCGATTCGCGCTTTTAAAACCAGCGCCTTTACGGCGGGCACCTGGGGGCACCAGGCCCAAGGGCTATCTCCAAAGAGAATGAAGGTGGTGAGGGGAATGGCGGTGTCCCACTCCACCAGACTGGCGCTTGGTTCAGCGGACGTGGTCTTTGATATGGGCGAGTTTAATGTCCAAGACCCGGTTATCCGCATCGTTCTGGAACATTGGGACAGCCTAAGCCGGTGCGTTGCTATCAATGGCCCGTGTGCGCCACGCTTTCAACAAGCATGGGGGGTAACGTGGAAAAGACTTGCGAGAGCGGCTCACCCCTGGAGACTAGCAGCTGGCCCGATCGCAGCTATGGTGTGCTATCTTCGCGACATGGGTTTTGAAGCTCCCGCCATGGAAGTCTGGTCGAGGCCAGACCTCACCATTAGACTCGAGTGGGGAAACGCCAAAACGGCACGGCAGGTGAAGGAGCAGCTGCGTGGAGCCATGCTGCGTGATCGTTGGGGGCGAATTGCAAGCCAGCACGGCGGCGGAGGAGCCGAGCATGGTTTAGACTGGTCGACCCACAGGAGCCTGCTGAAAAAGGCCAAAGGGAACACTCTAAAGGTAACAGGGCTACGCATGGTCTGGCAAGGCGCTGTAGCCTTCAATGGACATGGCGGGCACGCGGTGTGCACGAGGTGCGGTGGGCACGACATTGGCCCCGACCCTGAGTGGAGGAGTAGGGTGGATGCACCAGAATGTTTCTGGCAGAGAGGGCTAGTCCCAGCCCCGCTTACCAAGCACCCTGACCACCCTCCCTTGATCCTTGAAACCCTTGTTGAAGGAAACCTTGAAGAAGCGGCACAGAGCTGCCAACCAGTCTGGTTTGGTACAGACGGATCAGGAGGACCACAGGCCTCCGATCCCAGGCTCAGAATGGCAACCTGGAGCTTAGTTGCCATACAGCGCAAGGATGGCCATCTGCCGGCATGCTGCTGGCAAGGCCCGGAGCCGGATCCGGCCTACAAGATTGTGGGGTATGCGGTGGGGGCCCTTCAGGTAGGTTTCACGGTCAATGACGCCGAGTCAAAGGCACTTGACTTCCTTTTGGGCCTGTCCAACCAAAACAATTTTGTTGCCTGCGATAGCAAAATTGCGCTCACCAGACTTAAAAACCCCAACGCCCATTTCCTTTGGCCTAGTATATGGACCGCAGGTCAGGATGACCGTAATAGATTAAAACCGGTCTGGACAAAAGGGCACTTAACCAAAGAGGAGCACGCAGCCAGGCATGGCACAGGCTCCCTATGGGCCTGGGAAGCCAACAGACATGCAGACTGGCTGTGCGGTCAGAAGGCCAAAGAGATTCTGTCACAAGAGCATGTGGCAAAAGTCAAGCAAATTGACAGCACTGCACGAGAGATCTCCACTTTCTTAGGAAAGCGAGCTGAGTTCCTCCTCGCCAACTGCCCGCTGCCCTCAGCTAATGAGGTCAAATTTGAGAGAAAGGCTAAGGCCAAGGTCGCGCCTCCCTCCAAAAAAGGACCCAATAAAAAACAGCTTCTTTTGCGTGCAGTCAAGGAGGCGAATCCTCAGACCATGCACAATTGGAAAATCTCTAGCGGAGAAAGCACCAACAACCTGTGCATCAAGTGCGAAGGGTGCGGGCTTTACGTGCAACAAGTCGATCCGCGTGAGGTGGTTGTGCACGTTCTTCAGTTCCCGTGCCAGAGTCTGCCTGTGCCCACCTCGACTCCGTGGGGCTTTCATGTGTCTCACCACATGATCAACCTTGGAGAGTCAGTGGTATGCAAAAAGTGTGGCGCTTTCCAAGCTGTCAGAATCCTAAAGGCCAAACCGGGATGTCAAGGTAGGTGCAGCCAGGTCTGCAAGAAGCCTAACAGCAAATTCCAAGAAGCCCAAAAAAGAAGCCTAGACCCCAAGGCAGGCGTGAAAGCCTTCTTCGGCTTGAGGCAGAGTTGCTCGCCCCATCCCGCAGCCGTTGTGCCTTCAAACACTAGCGTAAGTGAAGCAGTGGCAAGTAGCAGTACAGGAGAGTCTCTCCCTCAGATTCCTCCTTTGCCTCCTCAGACCACACCCGCTTTTCCCAAGCCTAAAGCAAAAATTAAAGCCAAAGCAAAAAAGGATGGCCTGACACAAACCGCTCTCTCTTTTAGGAAGTGAGCTATGGGAAAAGGATGGAAGAAAGGACACGGCAAATCCAAAGGCCTCAAAGGCAAGCAATCAAGATTGCCACAAGAAGAGCTGGATGCAGCATGGGAGGTGAACATGGAAAGAAGCGCGCGAGATCTCCCTACAAAAAGCCCCGGCTCGATCTCCAGGAGTAAAGCAAGGAGCCATGCTAGGCATCTTGCCTTAGCGGAAAGTGATGCGCGTTTCCGGGCAAACTCAACACCTCGCCCTACACCACCTGCTCCTCCGCCAAGCAGGCGAGGACAGGAGGAA
This sequence comes from Symbiodinium natans, assembly GCA_905221605.1. NCBI lineage: Eukaryota > Dinophyceae > Suessiales > Symbiodiniaceae > Symbiodinium > Symbiodinium natans. The sequence goes on from CAJNDS010002557.1 coordinate 365,534, forward strand.
GACGTGCCCGAAGATCCTTCGGATGCAACCCAGGAGTGGCGCTCTGATCAGCTTTCCCCCTGGGAACGAAGGGTCAAGTTAAGAAGCTCCTCTGATTCAAGCGGGCACAGAAGGGAAGAGGTTCTCTCCCGAAATGCGGCTCCTCTGCCAAACTCCTCCTCATTGAACCCTGGGCACCCTGTCGCCCACGCGGAGGTTGAGGATCTCACCTCTCTTCTTGACCCCGCAAGCTTTCCCGAGAGCTCAGGGCGGCCCCAGGACAACCAAGCATCCGAGGCAAACCCTCAGACAGTTAGGGCGACTAGTTCAGGAAGAAACGCCGCAGTGGCAGCAGACGCGCGTCAGAGGGCAGACCCACAGGAAGCCGCGTTCCACTTTCAAGGCCAGTGGAAGGCACACCGCGGCAAGCCAAAGGAACCTCTGCACTATCTTCCTGTCAACCTAGTCATGATCCATGACGTCACCCACAGCCTCCATGTTCGGGACACCATGGATCTGACTATGCTCATGTTCGGCCGTACGCGAGTAGCCTATGTAGCCGAGTCGGCTCCCCTGGTGTGGAAATTTTCGGATGAAAACCAAGCCGAAGAAGAGCGCATCAGTAATATCTTTCCCCGGTTAACGGCGAAGGTTTACTGGTATGGGCTTGTGCGCATCCGCCTGCTGTGGCAGGGTGGAGAGCAGGTGTTTCCATTTTACATGTCGCTGCAGGAGCGATGTGTTCCAGGGGTCGAGGTTCTCACCCGATTCGGCGCCGGAAGCCAGAGTTGCTTCCAGTTCTTGTGCTACATGGCCATCATTTTGACCTTTCTTCGAGCTGAAGGGTGGACCCTCCGCGATTTGGGGCCGCTAAATGTTGCCGTGAGTCGTACCACGGCAAATTCCCCCTATCCGAGGCTCATTTTCTTCGACACGAACGAATGGACATGGGAAGGCAAAGAAGCCAAACACAGCTGGACAGGCTTTTGGTCGCTTGTGGCGGATTTCAGCCCTTCACGCCAAGGCTGGCTTCGTGACAAGCTCAGACACGTTGGCGTGTACCCAAGGTGGTGCGCGGAAACGCTGTTAATGGAGTGTCAGCCCTTCTGGAGCCATCTCAGCGAACAGGGCATTATCGACTCGGGAGGGCCCCGTTTCAGTGATCTGCGATGAGCCAGAAGGTGAGTTTCTCCCTGAGCTGCGGCGAGAATCTTGTCAAGTCTGTAAAGACCGTAGCTTTTTCCGTAGCATCTCGGATGCCTTCACAAGCACGGCCGTGTTTAGCAGGCCAAGGCATTCCCGAGAGTAGTTGTTCTCACGTTTCACCTTAACTTCCGGGACTTTGGTCCTGAAGAGCCTAATTGGCTAGCGACGTGGCCCGCTTTCGAGTGATATATGTGACTGGCTCAAGATCTCGGCTCAACCCCGGTGGGGTGCACAGGTAGCAGTGCGGTAGCTGTGTGAACCAGCCTCGAGTCCCCTAACTGCTTTGGGTACCAGGCCTGCTTTTCCACAGCCTTCATTTGAGCCATGTCCAGAGCACCTGTGCAGTCGAGATCCTCACTGCCAGCAAGTGATGGGTTGGAGTCATCTCACCCAACTTGCTCTGCAGAGAGCCAGAAAGAAGGCACGGCCCGACTGGAGGGCGAAGCAGCCCGGCTTGGGGAACTCTTCCCTTATGCGAGTCCTCTTACAGCCGGATGTGGAGTTTCTCCAGCCTTGGAAGACCAGGTAAGATGCTCGAGCAGCCTGGCAAATCCAGAGCGAACTTGGGCCCATAGAGCCAATTGTGGTCCCAGCCAAAGCAGGACTTTCCACCAAGCACTCTGTTTTCGCTGGCATCACAAGGGCCGGAAAGAGTGGCTGCTCCTCTCCGAGGACAGCAGCGTGTATTTTGTTCGCACCAGCAAATCCGGCAAAACAGTCCAAGCCGGACCCTGTGGGCAATGGAGATGCATGGAAGACCCAGCAGAGCTCCACGGGGGAACGGGAGGCGACCCGCCCGTGCAGTGGCTTCGCCTTTTGAACTTCAATTGCACTGGCTGTGGTAACATTCCAACCCATAACCTCAACTTCTTGCCCGGTCCTGGGAAAAGGCAACCAGCGATCTTGCATGGAGAGGATGGAAGACGCATCGAGCTCTACTGTGCCCTTTGTCTAGAAAGCTTCCTAGCGTGCACGTGGAGCTGGCCGAGTTTCGACCAAGCAGTTAGGAGACCGGTGTTTCTGGACTACGCTTCCCTTGCTGACTTGCGTCAGTTAGGTCACCAAGGTACGGAGCCCGTAGAACCCTTGCTGGCGCCGCTGTCTTCTGCAGCCAGCGCACATGGCTGGACCTTCCTTGAGGAAGGGTGTTCTCAGGATCGAGACTCCCCAGAAGAAGTAGGCAACAGTGATTGGCTAGTGTGTGGCTTTGAAGACTTGGAAGACGTCCCCTGGGAGGTCTGACCTAATCCGGCCCCAACCCACCCAAATTGCAGGAGCTATGCCCTGCCAGAATCAAGGGTGAGAAGCTCACCCTCCGGGATCCCTTTGTCACGGGTGAAGCTTCTCCCCGTCCAATCAGCGACGGTCCTGTGAGTCCGTTCCCAAACTGAGAGTGCCATAGGGCACCACGGAGAATCTTGCATAGAATTGGATCATTTAATGGTCGCATCAGGTTGCAGGTTGTAAGAATGCAAGCAGAAGTGCTCAGTCCCGGCACGTACTCAGAACCATCCGTCGGAATATTTTCGCAGTTGTTCCGATGGACACCCTGCAGGACAGGTCGCCTCGATGCGGCTTTTGTTTCCTGACACCGGTTCGGCCCCTTTGCTCGGTCTGTGCAGCAGACCGCTGGACCGGGTTTTCGGGCTCAGGTGCTTGTGGGTCTTCCACAGGCCCAACACGGGGTTCTCGCAAACACAGCGCACGAAAGGATAACGTTAGAACCGCACCCTGAAGATCCTCACTGGTTGATGAGGGGAGGGAGGGCGCTGAGGGGACTGGAATGGACAGGGAGACGCCGGACGAGGTTCCGGTAGCTGAGAACAAGCGGGTCTCCCACCCGATTGAGGTTTTAGGGCTTGCCGCCACTCACCCAGTTTGGGGTTACCCGTGTTTGGCCTGTCGAGGATTTCCTTTGAGTTTCCTGCAGGGTGCTGTTGTTTCTCTCCGGGTGGTGCAAGCCCATCTTGGAGGAAGCCTAGCGGCAGGCGTTGTTGTTAGGGACCAATGCTTGGCTGACGGACAGCCAGAGGCACCAGGTTGTGGAGGTTAAAGGCTGTGGCTCGGTGCCTGAAAGCCTGCCCAACTGAGCTGCCCAAATCAACCAAGCCTTCCTTGCGTGCAAGTGGTATGGGCTCCTTGGAGCCGCTGAGGTAAACCAGTTAGTAAGAGCGAGAAAGCTGGTTCCCCTCCCTGGTGAGTAAGTGCGAGAAAGCCAGGTCAGCATACGGGGCTAACAGGAGCTCAGTGCTGCTGCGGCATGAGTTCCTGGGGCCTAGGTTAGTAAGGGCGAGAAAGCCTAGGCCTGTGCCGGAGGTTGGCGACTTTGCCAAGCCACTTGCGTTCAGTTTAGTACAGGCATTGCCCATGTATCGGTTCCAGACCTTCTGCCTTTTCTGTGTGAGCCGGAAGTGGGTGAGTTTCTCCCCTGTACTGGCAGGGCTGATAGGGTAGGCAGTACAGACCAGGCAGTTCAACCTGCAGAACATTTTGCCTAGGGCTTTGTACAGTGCCAAACCAGTGAGTAGCCGTAGGCCGCCGAGCTTCTCGCGGATCTGGTTAGGCCCTTTTTCTTCTCTCGGTGCTCCCTGCACATAGTACGGCCGTGTCAAGCAGGCCAAGGACACCTCGAGAGTCCCTTTTCCGTGCATAGTTAATACCTACCGGAACTCCGGTTCCGAAGAGCCTAACCTGGCTAGCGACTCAGCCCGCTTTCGAGTGATATATGTGACCCTCCTAGTTTCCCAGTTGACACGTGATGTGCACTTGAGTTGTCTGCTATGAGTGTGAAGCATAGGCACGAGGACATGTCAGGCAGTGCAGATTTCTTTTGGCTTGGTGAGACCTTGTTTTGAGTGGGAAGAACCGTTTTCTGTTCGTTTTCTCGAAACTCGTTTGTCGGAACTCGTTTCCTGTTTGTGACCTGGTATTTGGTGACCAGAAGTGACTCAAGCCAGTTTAGGTCTGCACAGAGCTCAGCAGAGCACCTAAGAGGTGCTAGGAACCTACCCACAGTGTTTAGGAGTAGAAGTTCCATGGCTGAGTGTTTTCACCTGAAGTACCTTTGTTTTCCCATGTCTGGCAGACAGTGTTTGAAGCTGGAGAGCCGTGCTCGCATTGGCTCAAGACGAGCGGAGCTCGAGAAGCTGTGAACAGCGCAGTGAAAAGAGTCCGCACTTCGTGCTGTGAGGGTTGAGTGTAGTCTTGACCTGAGGTCCCTTAGGCCCCGTAGCTGTGCCACGAGTTTCAACGGCGACAGCGTTGGTTGCCATCTCTTGCTTGCCAGAAGCGTGGTGTAGGCAGGCCTTGGAGCTACTCAACCCGCGTAGGACGCGTTGCGTCCAAGATGCTTAGTTTGTAAGGCCGGAAAACGGCCCTCCGTAAAGGTTTTGACCTTGAAGTCAACTACGTCACTTCCAGTAAGATGTTTGTTTTTTCCAAACTTACGGCCTCCAACCTTTTACAAATGTTCAAAGAAATTTCTGAACGGTGCGTTACAGGTGTCTGCCGGTACGGTAACCGAGCGACTGAGCGTGCTGTCTGGGCTGTGACCCAAGAAGAACGCCTGTGGCTGCCGGGAAGAGCGCTTGCAAGCCAGCTTGCCGTGCAAGCCCACTACAAGCACTTTGCCATTATTTGCGTCATGGAACCTGGGCAGACGTTGTCCAATACTGTCGCTTGCACAGCCTGCCCTTTGGAGCCGTTGCAGCCGTGCATGCCTTCTTGCGGTGCAGCAAAGCGTTAAAAGCCATAGCAAGGAAAAAGTTTTTTGTAGCTATAACCTCTTTTTTCGACAAGAAAAAGAACTGCCTTTTCTAAGGTTTTAATGTTCTCGGCGTGAGTGAACCTGTCCTAGCAGTCCGTGGGTGTGGTACAGGTCAGCAACACGCCACAGCGCATTGCTGAACTTGAGGACACAGTAGCGGCGATTAAACAAAAAGATTCACTTACGTTTGAAGCGCAGCATCTGCGTGGGCGTCTGATGTGCGGAACAACACGTCTGGGGCCGCCAAACAGGCCGTGGTGGCTGTCGGGGACGTTTCGCCGGCCTTTGAAGCCTTGCATTCTTTGACTGACGTCCAGCAAGCAGCTTTGGACTTCATTGAGCAATCAACCATCCAGAACGTTCCACCTTTGGCTGGACGGGGCATGCAAGTGGGATGTGTCTCAGTTTTGGCTGGATGGCGTGCCTTTAGCCTGGAGAGACACCCTGGACCGCGGCGCAAGAATGGGCAAGCCGCGTCGGTAAAAAACAGTTAGTTTTCGAGTGCGAGTTGTTGCCCTACTTCATATCACTGCAGCTGTGGGGACGTTTCCTCCGAGACAGTGACCTTTCGTTTTCATCGACAACGATGCCGCTAGAGCGTCCCTAGCCCGCAGTTTCACACGGAAAGAAGAGGGCGCAGCGATAGTGTTCCAGGCTGTGGAAGCAGAGGAGCGTCTCAGCATCAACGCTTATTTCCTGAGGGTGCCCACCTCTAGTAACATCGCAGACGGGCCAAGTCGCGGGGTTTTCGACACGATCCTCCGTCTTGGGGGTCGTAGGGTTCCCCTGCCGTGCGGGGCGATACGCAGTGCGTTGGGCCTCTCAGGAGCTGTCTAGGTGGGGTTTCCTTGGCGTTCGAGGCTTTATAAGATGGGGTACGTTACCTCACGCCGGAGAAGTTCTGGCTCCCAGTGCATCAAGCTGCAACGGCAGCCTGAACTGATCCCCACCGTCATCTCCCAAAGAAAAGGTGCTCGCGTTCCGGCAGTTATGCAATTAGGAGAAGCTTCCGATAAGCTTCCTTCACGCGTGCGTGATTGTGCTTTATCGTTAGCTTAAACGAATGCGGGCAACGTTTGCCTAACAAGTTGTTAAGTCGGGAGACGGGGGAAACGTCAGCCCATGCAGTCGCTTGAAGCTCGAAGCGTAGCTTTCTGGTTTTTCTGTCCCACCCTCCACTCCCTTTGGTGCTAGTCGCACTAGCCTACGTGATGGTTCACGTAGAGCTGTTTCGCTTCAAAGAAGCGTCTATCTGGTGCAGTGTTTGATCTCTGGGGGGGTACGTTACTTCACGCCGGAGAAGTTCTGGCTCCCAGTGCATCAAGCTGCAACGGCAGCCTGAATTGATCCCCACCGTCATCTCCCAAAGAAAAGGTGCTCGCGTTCCGGCAGTTATGCAATTAGGATAAGCTTCCGATAACGGCAGGGAATATCTGCGCACACAAGCCAGCTTGTGGAGCATAGATGGCCCTGACATCGCTAAAGCCCCCCACAAACAGGCCTTTCGGGAACAAAGGGTAGCTGACATCGTCTTACCCCAGGATCGCAGAGTTGGGATCAACCTATTTGCCAAGCCCACACTGGCCACTGCCTGGGTGCTTAAAGCCTCCTGGAAAGATGGACAGGACATCTTGTACCGGGACCTTAAAAATGAGTGCCAAGGGCTTGCCCCCTACTTTTGCTCTAAGTCCTATTGGGGCACCGTGCCGGACTTGCAAGCGCAAGGATTCACCTTGGATCCTCTTCCTAGCGCAGTAAATTGTGTGCCCTATCAGGCGGCAACTCAGAGCGATGGCGCTGCCAAGTACCTCACACACCTCTTGGGTGATGCCAAACTGCTGGCCCCACCGAGACGAGGACCGGCGCCGCAGGTCGACGCACCCTTTGAACACAAGGCTGGCATTGAAGCCACTCTGGAGACAGCAATTGAGGCAGACTCCCCGGACAACAGCCCTGTGCCCGCGGGAGTCCAAAGTTCACACCCCCGCCACGCCAGCCAGGGCCGGGAGATGGGGTGCACCGGGGCAGATCATCAAAACCCAAACCATGCCCCGACCAAGCGGGCGCTGGGGACGCAGTACCGGCCCCCAGGGTGGCAATCCAGGCCGTGATGCACGGACATCAGGGCCCGGCTTCCGGCAGCCAGGGCAGCAGTACAGCCCTGCCATTCGAACGCGGACACGTACAACCGGACTGGCAGATCACGAACCACTGCCCGCCTCCCAGTGCGCCACGTCAAGCCCCCCCGCCGGGAGTGCGTGTTCCCCCCAGCCCCAGGTCACGCGCCAAGCGAGCCGACTCGGCGGAGCCCGGAAAAGCAAGAGAGGCTTCGAGGCCGCCTTGTGTGAAGCCGCATCCTGAACTGCATGCAAGGGAATCAGGTAACTCCCTATTGCCGACGTGGAAATCGGAGGCGTAACTACAGGCCTGCCCAAGAGGCCCACTCGCGCCCAGCCCCCTGCACCTCCTCCTCCGCCAAAAAACTGGTATTGGACAATGCGGCACCGCCGGAACCACCAAAAGCGAAGCCCCGTGCGGCCTCCCATGGGCCACAATGTCAAGCTCAGGGCGAGCCTACCAGGCAGGAAGGGCTGTTGGAACAAGGAAAAAACCAGTCCGTAAGTGGGCTCTTATGGCAGGCCCGAGAAACTGGACGGCACTTCGGCCCAGGCCCTACATGAACCTCCGCGACTCAAACCATTGGACCACGCATGAGCTGCAGCTCCGTGCCTACCGTACCTATGAGGAGCTGTTCAAAGCCTGCCAAGCAGGTTAGCTGACCCAGACTATCTCTTGGAAGTCGCTGACAAGCTCCTTCACCTGCCGGAAACCTTTCCAACGGCTTCCTTACCACTGCACAGTATATCGCTGATTTGTTCTTTGCTGTGGCAGATATCCCAGGCGTTGGTAACGCGCAGTTCCCTGCGATGCTATGTTACAGCGATCCGGATTACTGGATGGGGGCCCTTTTGTTGGCATTTGAGGCTCACCAAAAGGGGCCCCCTGGGCGCGCAGCTGGTCTGCCCATTGTGCTGGGGTTTCCTGAGACGGAGAAACGTATTACCGATCTTCAGGTCAACGTGCCCCCGGCGGCCACCGTAGCATTGTTGGCGGGACGTGCGACCTGGATGGGTTGCCCGTGATACAAGGACTAGTGGATGAGTCACGCTTGTGCGAGTGGGTGGCTTCCGCCCGGCGAACTAGCCTCGAAGCTGCCCGAAAAGAGCAAACGCCCGCCATCAATGCTTTCGTGAGAGTCAAGCTGGAGGGATCGCATGCGCTGGGGCAGCGCCAATATTGCGCGTTTCAGCCAAACCTTGTTAAGTGTACAGCATGTATCCAGGTACAGTGAATGGGTGCAGTAGGAAAGACACCAAATGCCCTAAGGCATGTTGAGTCTGAGCAGAACGAGTTTGACACCGGAGGCTTAGGCTCAAGAGTCGAAAGCGAGAAAAGTTGTTTTGCCTTTAGAGCGTGGTAGGAAAAGTGAGCCATGATGTTTACCACGTTTTTCAACATGGTAGCGGAGCACCTGAGTCAGGGTGCGATGATGCTACAGCAAGCTGGATGGACGAAGATTTTTCCATGGAGCATGATGGTTTTCATGTCTGTGCGAGAAGTGTATGCCAACAGCCTCCAGAACCTTCAGCAGATGGCAGAGCAGACAGTTGCAGCAAGCAGTGGTGCCCTGGACGCTTTGAGTTCAGGAAGATGGCAGCAGGAATTGTTCCTGTTTGCGGTGCTGGTTTTCATGAGCAGCATTTTAGCAGGAATGGCGTGGTCGTTCTTGCGAGAGATTGCACCTGAAGAGCGAGAGATCGAGACTGTCGCCCATGAAGAGTTCATGCCTGATGTTTACATTGCAAAGTCAAGAACAGCAGTGCACAAGCATCGAGAATGCCGTGGCCTGGACAGTGCGGATCAGGCGCAAGTCGTACGTGCACCTGGATGTAGAGTTTGCTTTCCAGATGGCTATGTTTACATTCAAGGGCAGACAGAAGTAAAGAGAAGGAGGTTTACCCAGATGACTGGATGTGGTTTCTGGATGAGAGTCCTTTGCAGTGCAGTTCTTCTACTTTGTGCAGGGCTCGTTACAGCAGAAGGTTGGTTGTTGATGATCAAGAATGTGAAAGCAAAGGCAGCAAGAAGCAGTACAGAGATATTGCTAGATGAAGCAGAGCTCGTTATGTCAAAGCCGCTGCCCAGGAATTCGATTTCCCTCCAGGATGACCTGAAGACTATGGCCTTGGAGGATGAGCGCAGAAATTCGATTTCCCTCCAGGATGACCTGAAGACTATTGCCTTGGAGGATGAGCATGCCGAGGTGCAGCATGCGACTCATGCACTTGGTGGAAGTAGCAAGTATGTGCATGTGAGAAGAGAGAGAGAAGAGACAGAACATGTGGAGCTCATGTCCTTCAGTTTGCAGCGTCGTCAAACCAAAGAAGCCCCAATACGCTATGAAGATCAAGACAACGAAGAAAACTACAACCTCGAGATTGTGAAGTACATGATCGCAGGATTTGAAGCATCAAGAAACTTCGACATCACGAATTTGAAGATTGAGGTGAAAAGATGGTATGAAGGTACAAGAAGATTCCTTCGAAGCCTTGAGTCGAGCTACGCCCCTGAGATCTCAGTCATGTTTCACAAGCAGAAAGAAATCATTTTCGTGTTGATGATCGTGATGTGCACCCCGATTGGTTTGGTTACTTGGATCAGCCTGTACAACATGTGTGCCATCCGAAGCAAAAGAAAAGAGTGTTTGAAGAGAAGAGTTTCGAGGAGAGCCAGGTATCAGGAAGTTCGTGCATGTGGTGTTCAGAAGAAGACGCTCATGTTCATTGTGTTGCTGTATACAAACACGCAAGCAGCTGAAGCCATGAATGCCCAGATGGAGCAAGCAATGCAATCTTTGGCCCAGCAGACAGCAACGAACACCCAACAGATAAACGACCTGGTTAGCGCAGTTCAGCAGCAAGCATCCCAGCAGCAGCAAGCAAGCACAGCAGCTCAAAACGCAGCAGCAGCCAGTGAAGGCGAGATGAGAGAAATGTTTCGCAACATGCTACAAGTGGCTACAAGAACGAGCACAGCGGTCCACGAGGCAGCAAGCATGATCAACAATATGGGTCAGATGCATCGAGATTTTCGTGAGCATCAAGAAGCACGAGAACAAGCACAAGCAGAAAGAGAAAAGAGAAGAGAGAAGGGAGATGTCGAGTTGCACAAGATGATCAAGACCCCCGACGTGTTCAACCCAAGCAGTTTCAAAGAAGAGCATGAAGGCTGGAGTGAATTCAGACACAAGATGCGAACCTGGATTGGAGCGTTGGACCCAGAGATGTTAGCAAGAATTGAAGCCGTTGAAGCAAAGAGAAGTGAAGCTGTTGAGTTTTCCACCTTGAGTGACGAGCACAAAGCCGTTAGCAAGAAGCTCTACACGATCCTCACTTCGTACACGAAAGGTCGCCCATTGAGAACGATCAAGCAGATTACAGAGGAGAATGGTTTAGAAGCATGGAGAATTTTGCTCGAAGAACATGAACCCTACACTCGTGGTAGAAGTCTTCGATTGCTGACTAGCCTCACGAAGTACAAGTTTGAAAACAAGAAGACCACCATGGAGAACATCCTTGCATTCGAAGAAGCAATCGAGCAGTATGAAAAGGCATCAGGAGATGTGGTGCAAGATGATTTGAAGATTTCAATTATCCTCAATCAGCAAGATGGTCAACTTCGACAACACATGTTGCTCAACTTGAGAGATGATACAAAGTATTCAAGTCTTCGTCAGTTTCTCCTGTCCTATGAGCAAAACACGCGCTGGACCACAACTGACTTGATCAACGCCGGCAACGACCACGGTGGACAAGCAGACATGGATGTCAGCAACGTGAACAAAGATGATAGAAAAAGGCCCTGGAGATCCAAAGGAAAAGGAAAAGGAAAGTTCAGCAAAGGCAAAGGAAAGGGCAAAGGAAAATGGAGGAAAGGAAAGTCCAAAGGAAAAGGCAAGTATGGCAACGACTACGGCTACAACTCCAAAGGACGAGGAAGAGGAAAAGGTCGTGGTCGAGGTCGCGGTCGTTTTGGTCGTGGAAAAGGATTTGGTCGTGGATTTGGAAAAGGACGCGGAAAAGGAAGCTTTGGTCCTCAGTGTTGTCATTACTGTGGAAAGCCTGGTCACTTTGAAGCCCAATGCAGACAGAAGCAGAGAGATTTTGGTGATGTTCGAAACGTGAACGACGACCAGCAAAGTACCACAGCAGCCAGTTCTACTGCAGCACCAAGCACGTCAAGCACCACGAACGTGACGAGCGTCAGCAGGAACCAAGCAAAGACCGTGCGTCAAATCTCCATGATCCACATTGGAGATCCTCCCCAACAGTATCCAGAAGTTTTCGAAGTCGACACGGAGGCAGAAGAAGAACTTGAGATTGACTATTTTGGTCGTGTGCTACGTGTTGAAGAATTTCAGCTTAGCGATGCAGAGCAAGAAGAAGAAGAACACGAGCACCAAGAAGAAGATGATCCTTTGATGTTGTGGTGGAAAGATGGTTGTGAGCACGAAGAAGATTGCAACCTTTGTGTCCGTGCAGTCCAAGAATCATTTTATGAGAGCAGTCCTGTCTATGAGAAGATAGAAGTGATCTTGGACAGTGGCGCCGATGTCAGCCTCATTCCTCTGTGGCTTGGCAAAGAGGGAGTGCCTGTGAAGAAGAAGAACGATTCAGGCATCAGAGACGCACAAGGAAGAAAGATTCCTGTAAAAGGAAAGAGAGCAATCAACTTGACTATGTTCAGCTCGAAGCAAGAAGCAGTCAAGATGCAAGAATGCTTCATCGTTGCGAATGTGGTCAATCCTTTGTTGGCAGTCGGAAAGCTACTCAAGAATGGCTGGGAGATTGTCAAGAAGGATGATGGCTTGATGTTGTCAGACGGAATGTCAGACATCCCTGTTCACTACCACAAGAACTCGCTGGCTACTTATGCTTATTTGCAAGCAGGAAAGAGGTATGAGAGCGAAGCCTATGTGAACCTGGAGCAGGAACACGTTCGCACCGTCATTCAGCTGAACTCCCACATAGCTGATGCAGCAAGAAAGCAAGAACCTGGCTGGCATGATACAGACAGCATTGTGGTTGTGCACTACTCCCCGGCGCAGTCGAAGTACAAAGATCCCACGGACATGTACCGTACGGAGGATTTTCCGTACAGAAGCACGATGATCAAGACAGAAGATGGTACATGGAAAGCCGTTGAAGTGTGCAAGAAGTATGCGCAGAAGATGGACCCGTTTGAGGATATCAGCGCAGGCGGGGAATTTGAAGTGGTGACAGCATTGTCGTCACGAGTTATCCCGCTGAATGTCTTGGGCATCCCCTTGAAGAAAGATGAACGCCAAGAACAAGAAGCAAGAACCAGCGACACGTGGAGCATCGAGAAGGCTGGTACGGAACTTGTGCGGTACCACAACACGCCGCGCACCCACAAGTTCAACCCTGAGAACGTAGCTGGAATGCCCACGGACATTGAGAATTTGACGTCCTGGAGATACACTATTGGCGAGTGTGTCTATGCCACGAACTTGTATGAAGACGAAGATGATTGGAGCAAAGACACAGAACCTCCTGAAGAAGCATTCGCTTTGCCGTGGTATGGTCAGACCAGATTTCGTCTCAAAGAACCTGTTCGTGAAGATAGAAGAAGCAGTGCACAAGAGCAAGAGGCAAAGAGACAGAAGCTTGAAGAAGAAAAGAAAAGTTTCCTCCCAGAAGATGTGCAGATGGAAGAAGCACCTCGAGGTGAAGTTGAACGAGATTCTCTTGTGTTCACCTACGATGGCTATGAGTACAGCAAGAATAGCAGCGTGCAGATTTTACGTCAACTTTGTCGTGAATTTGAAGTACCAAGCAGTGGCAGCAAAGAACAGATGCTGAAGCGCTTGTCTCGCGCAGCTCAGGAGCGCGAAGCGGCAGACAGCCTAGCCCTCGGGCGCAGGCAGTATGAAGCGCAAGTCGCGCCGCTGATGAGGAAGCGCGAAGAACGCCCCAATGAGCAGGAAGTGATGCTACACAACCTGACGCACCTGCCATTTGCTGGCTGGTGTGAGCATTGCGTCGCCACTCGGGCGAAAGAAAATCAGCATCGGAAGAGCGAATTGACTCGCTCCCCCGCTGAAGAGAGCAGCAAGTCAACACTCTGTTTCGACTTTGCGTACACCTCAACGAGCAGCTCTGAGGCGCAGCCCATGGTCACGCTGATCGCGAACGATGCATGGTCCAAGTGGTTTGTCGCCGTGCCCGTAGCAAGAAGAGGAGGCGCAGATGCGCTGAGGCACATGACTGAAGCGTTGACTACAGCTACACTGCAGCTTGGGTACTCAGAAATCAATGTCAAGGCAGACAATGAAGGTGTTTGCAGAAGCTTGAAGATTGCACTCCAGAAAATGCGTGGAGCGCATGGCCTGAGCACTACACTTCTTTCAAGTGTACCCCATGATCACGAAAGCAATGGTTTGGCCGAGCGTGCAGTCCAAACAGTCAGAAGGCATGCGAATTGTATCCTGGATGAGGTCAGAGTGAAGACAGAACTTCCTCTTAGCCATGAACACCCACTGATGTCGTGGGCAATGCGACACTCTGCGTGGCTACTCAACCGTTTTCATCGGTCCTCAGCAACAGGAAAGACGCCGTATGAATTCATGACAGGCCAACCGTATCGAGGAGAACTCGTACCATTTGCAAGCACGATTATGGTGAAACGCTTGAGACCGAAGCGCAAAGGTGACCGTTTGTGGACGTTCGGAGTGTTCCTCGGCAAGACTGAATCTGGAATGTGGCTTACCTTCCAGAGCGATGGCATTCACGCATCAAGAAGTGCGAGACCAGTTGGTGAAGCTTACGACGCGAAGGCCATCAGCAGCGTGAACGTTTTCACTTGGTCGATCAAGAACAACACACTTGGCAGCCGAGTACTACCTCAGAAAAGATTGGTTTCTCCGCAGATTGTTCTTCCAGCAGTTGCAGCAGGTGAAGAACGAAAGAGCCTCGAAGATGAAGTTGCAGACGAAGCCGTCTCTGATCCTCCAACAAGTGATGAGGAGAAAGCAAGGAGAGATGCAGAAGGAATGCTTGAAGAGTTCGAGCTTGTTCATGAAGAGCATGATCCTCTGGCAGATATGGTTTCCGAGCATGAAGATGAAAGAGAAGAAGTTCCTGAAGAAGCAAAGATGGATCGAGAAAGCAGACCAGACTTCGAATGTGTTGGTTCACCAAGCAAGATCCCAAGAACAAGAGTTGAGCTTCCCAGGTTTGGACCTGGAGCATCGTCTTCGGTGATGAGAGCAGAAAGAATGCCCGACAATGATGAGAGGTCGGACGAAGAAGAAGATTGCTTTGCAGGCAGTGAAGCTGGTGACTTTGAGACAGAAGATGAATGGAGCGATGAAGAGCAACAAGAAGAAGTTCAAGTCCTTCCAGAAAGTTTCTTCTCAGAGGAAGCAGGACCTCCTCAACTCGCAGAAGAAGACCTCGAGATCTTTGACGATGCCGCAGCAGGAAAAGAAGTTTCCAGATTGACAAAGATGGGTGTCATAGAAGAGGTGCCCATGGAGCAAGAAGAGAGCAAAGAAGTTGTTTGGTTGACAACAAAGCTGGTTTTCGACTGGAGATTTCGGGAGTCAGAAAACGTCATCTGCGAGAACGAGATCCCTGAAGGGCAACAAGAAGTTCCTCATGAAGCCCTGAAGCCACGAAGATGTTGGCAGAGAAGAGCAAGGCTGGTAGCAAGAGAGTATAACAACTCGAAGCGAGAAGATGTGTTCAGCCCAGCTACCTCTCCGTCGTTGACGAAGCTGATTCCAATTTTGGCATTGGCAAATCGATGGAGTATTTGGTCGCTTGACATCAAAGATGCATTTTTGCAGGTTCCCCAGAAGAGACCTGTACACTGCAAGATTCCACGAGGAAAAGGAAGTCAAGCAGTACACGGAATGGAAGCCAAATGCTGGCGTCTTGGTCGTGTCCTTCCTGGACAAAGAGATGCTAGTCTTCTGTGGAGCGAATTTTGTGCAGAACTTTTGCAACAAGAAGGCTATGAGAAAAGCATCGCGAACCCAGCGTTGTTTCGCTTGATCAAGAACGGCAAGGTCGTATCCGTTTGCATCGTACATGTCGATGACCTTCAAGTAGCAGGAAAAGCAGCAGTGGTGAAGCCCATTCTCGAAGCTTTAGCGAAGAAGGTGAAGCTACAAGTAGAAGGACCTTTTCTGACAGAAGAAGATTATCGCAATGGATTTTCCAAGCAGTCTGTGCGTTTTCTCAAGAGAAGGTATAGCTATGAAGACGGAAAGTTGTTTGTCCGCCCTGACACCAAGTATGTCACCAAGCTCCTTGAAAAGCTACGCCTTGGATCGAGAAGAGAGAAAGCTACCCCTGCAGCAGGAAATGTGCAGAACACCGATGAGACAAAAGAGCTGGACGAGAACAAGAAGAATGTGTACCGAAGTTGTGTCGGTATACTGCTATATCTTGCCCAAGATCGTCCTGACATACAGTATGCAGTCCGAAATCTGGCAACTGGAATGAAGGCTCCTACGCAGAAGAAGCAGAAAGAGCTCGAGCATTGCGCGTTGTATCTGAAGAAGACTGCAGGCTATGCGGTTTGCTACACAGCAGGGAGACCTGGAACGGCAACCTTGCAAAGAAGCAAGAATCTGGAGCAGGATTCCGAGAATGAGAACGAGAAGAGCATCGAGAGTGGCAGTCACCTGGTCGAAGTATTTTCTGACGCCGACTGGGCCGGCAACAAGAGCAGCCGGAAATCTGTATCAGGAGGAGTCATCTTCCTGGACGGCCAGTATGCGTTTTCTTACTCAAGAACGCAGAAAACTGTGGCACTTTCCAGTGGCGAGTCCGAGTACTACGCACTCACTGGTGCTGTCGCAGAAGGAATTGGCATTCGAGAAGCCGTAGAGTTCCTTTCTGGCAAAGCAGCGCGAATGAAGGCGTACACAGACAGCAGTGCAGCACGTGGCATTGTGCACCGGCAAGGTGTTGGTCGTATCAAGCACTTAGCAACGAGAATGCTCTGGTTGCAAGAAGTTACCAGAAACGGCCTATGCAGCGTGAAGGCAGTGAGCACTGTTTTCAACCCTGCCGACTTAGGGACCAAGCCCCTCAACGCATCGAGAATGAAGCTACTTTTGAACATCCTTCAAGTTCATGATGATCGAGAAGCAATCGGTCGTGAAGAACGAATGGCCGCAGAAAGCACAGCTACAGTCAGAAGATTGACAAAGGTATCCGGAAGCAGACTTGGTTTGACGTTATTGTCAGCTTTTGGTTTTGCAGTTGAATCTGCAGGTCAGCAAGAAGGAGATTTTGTAGCACGAAGATATTTTTGCATGCAGTTGATGAGTTTTGTGTTTGGTTCGTTTTCTACAGCTCAAGAGCCACCTCAAGAACTTCCAGAAGTTGAACAAGAAGTTTTACATGGTCAAAGCAGCAACAGCAGCATGAAGTTTTCACACGTTTTCACGAGCATGCCTGAGCTTGAGATGTTCGTGCCCGTGTGCATGGCTGTGATTGTTGTTCTGGTGACAATCATTGTCTACTTGGCAGTGAACCAGAAGAAAGAGAAGAAGGGTGAGAAAGAAGAGAAGCCTGAAGGTGAAGTCTCAAAGAAGAAAGAAGAAGAAGACAAAGAGAAGAGCTCGCAAGGTGTCCTCGAAGAGGACGAGACCGTGAAGATGAAGTTCGACGAGCTGATCGCGAAGATGGAGAAGCAAGAACGTGCCTTGGAGAAAGAAAAGTTGAAGAGAGAAGAAGCAGAAGAGAAGGCGAAGGAAGCAGAAGAAGATCGTGACCAAGCATTTGTTATGAAGGCGAAGGTGGTTGCGAAGTTCAGTGAAGCTGAAGCAGAGAAGAAAGCTTTGGAGAAAGAGAAGGAAGAGTTAGAGAAGCAGAAAGAAGCGTACAAGCAAGATGCCAAAGAGGTGAGAGAGCAGTTGAAGAAGGACTACGACATGATCACGAAGCACATGAAGAAAGAAGCAGACGAGAGAAAGAGAGAAGCAGAAGAGCTAGAAGCAGCAGAACAAAGAAGAGAGGAGGAAGACAGGATCAATGCAGAGATCAGGAAAGCCAACGAGGAGAAGATTGAAGCAGCAGAACGACAAAGGAGGAAAGAGGAGACAGACAAGAAAGCCGAAGCAATGAGACAAAAGGAGCAGGCAAAGAAGGCCCAGGAGGAGAAAGACGCCCAGGAGAAGGCAGCACAAGAGAGGAAAGCACAAGAAGAGAAGGAAGCACAGGAAAGGAAAGCACAAGAGGAGAAGAAGAAGGCACAGGAAAGGAAAGCACAAGAGGAGAAGGAAGCACAGGAGAAGGAAGATGAAAGGAACGAGGCAATCGCGAAGGAGAAGGCGAAGAAGCAAAGAGCAAAGCTAGAGGCCTATGAGGAGATGAGAAGAAAGGAGCAGGAAGCCCAAGAAGCGACGAAGGAAGAGAAGGAGAAGGCAAAGAAGGAGTTGAAGGAAGCACAGGAACGAAAGACACAAGCGGAGATTGAGGCAGAGAAGGAAAGAGCAAGAATGAAGGAGATTGAAGTCGTTGAAGTTGAAGATTCAGGATCTGAAGATGAAAAGCCCACACTAGGAGCAGAAGGAAAGAAGGATGCAGAAGGCAATGTGTGGCAGATCCACAAAGGAGCATTGTGGGTCAGGATCAAAGGCCAGTGGTATGATCCAAACTGGTGGACAAAGAAAGGATACATGCCACCGCCCGACGT
This sequence comes from Symbiodinium natans, assembly GCA_905221605.1. Taxonomy (NCBI): domain Eukaryota; class Dinophyceae; order Suessiales; family Symbiodiniaceae; genus Symbiodinium; species Symbiodinium natans. The sequence continues at coordinate 383,280 of CAJNDS010002557.1, forward strand.
TGCAGAGTCGAGCGAAGAAGGAAAAGAAGAAGGAGGAGCAGCAGGAACAGAAGAAGAGAGAAAGGAGAAAGAAGAAGAGCAGTACCGAGAACCACCGCAGAGAGGAGAGAAAGGTAGCAAGAACGCAAAGGGCAGATGGAATGTGGTCACGTTCACAGATTGTGGTTGGATCTGGGAGTATTGCAAAGACACGAATGAGTATCGAGCAGTTCGGCTTGATCAGAAAGGATCAGCGCAGGTGAAAGGAGCGCGAATCAAAGGTGCCGAAGACTGGAACCTCGTGACGAAGCACTTCAAGAAGACAGGAAGGTGGGAGAGCCCCACAGAAATAAGAAGAGAGAGAGATGAGCCTGAGGTGCAGCAAGAAGGAAAGCGAGGAAGAAGAAGTCGAGAGCAAGAAGACTGGCAGCAAGAAAGTTGGCACCAGCAGCAGGACTGGTACGCCGACGACGGTTGGAGCCAGAACTACTGGGACGCAGACTACGCCTACTACCACTACGCCCCGAAAGGGAAGTACCAAGGCAAAGGGAAATGGAAGTATGGTGGTGGTGGCAAGAAAGGCTGGTAAGAAGAAGAAGCCAGCAAGAAGCATCGAGAAGGGTGACGACTGAACGCAGCGTGAAGCATGTATAGATTTTCTGAAGCTGTGTACATAGAAGTTCGAGCACCCCGAACATTGCACGAAGTACAAAGTAGGTACAACGAATGTTTTTGAATAAGCAAGGACCCCAATACGCCTTGTGATATTCACACGAGTTTCACCAAGAAGAAAGTAGTTTCACGAAGAGTTTCACGAAGCAGGACTAGGAGTGTAAGGTGCAGCCAGGTAGAGGCAAGAACAGTTGAAGAAAGAAGATGGTTAGGTAAAAGAGAAGACCACACAAGAGCCATAGGCTGGCCACAGGGCTGAGACTCACAAGATGAGGACTCTAAGACAAGCCCGTGTAACTAGAAATTCGAGGTTAGGAGTTTATGCATGTTTCAAGAAACAAAGCAGAAAGAACTGGGTAAAAGACCTTGGACTAGAGGAGACGAATGTCCCCAGTTCAGTACACTTGAAGTCCGAAACAGCTCTTCGTCTTTTGGCACAGCAGTGAGAATCACTGCAGGAAAGAGAACGCCCTAAAGCCTTCGATCTGTTCCGAGGCGGGGTGTTAAGTGTACAGCATGTATCCAGGTACAGTGAATGGGTGCAGTAGGAAAGACACCAAATGCCCTAAGGCATGTTGAGTCTGAGCAGAACGAGTTTGACACCGGAGGCTTAGGCTCAAGAGTCGAAAGCGAGAAAAGTTGTTTTGCCTTTAGAGCGTGGTAGGAAAAGTGAGCCATGATGTTTACCACGTTTTTCAACAAACCTCCCGTGCATTTCCTGGATGCCACACGGCAGGCCCTCTCGGCCTCTGTGGCCAACCAAGCGTTGGAGCACTTCTGGTCGATTTACAACCTAATTAGAGTGGCCGGATGTCACGTCACGTGTTGTTGTTTCCTTCCGTAGGGTCCTCCCGTTAGAAGGGCTTCTCTCAGTGCCATATGTCACGGAGCCCTCCGCGGCGGCACATGAAGAGGCTCTGCTGGTTGTACACAGCAGCTCCTCGAAGGCTGACGAAGCCTCGCCATAGGCTCTTGCCTCTGCCTGCCCTGAGGCTGAAGAGGTGGAACTGCAAGTGCAAAATTGTCGTTTTTCGGAGCTACACTCGACGAACTTGGCGGCCTTGCGAGAAGTGGATGTATGCATCCCCTTTCGGCTCCCGGCTCTGGCAGATGCCCATTGGAACAAGCTGATTGCGTCACCGACGTGCGCGGGCCCAATCGCGCCCGTCCTGAGTGGTATGATGCTGCCACGGCGCACTGGGCCGCCCTCAAAGGTCTTGCGCGCGCAAAGCACCCTACCAAGCAACAACTCAACAGCCCCTGGTTCAAAATGTATTGTACTCATGGACTGTCCCAGTCGCTAACCACCATGGGAAGCGATTGCGCGTGAATGCCAAGTCTGGCGTCTGCTGGATCGCTTTGGTGATTCCTGATATAATGTGGTTTGCTTGCTAAGTCCTTGGTACTGGTGAGCGCTTTCAATACGTGGCTTCTACATGCTGGCACTGTCAGTTGCAGGCTTCTTACAGTGTGGCTCTGCGATTCCTACAGTGTGGCTTAGTGAAGGAACCCCACGCTAACTCCACTGGCTGACCACCGCGGAGCAGCCTGGGCACGGTGTGGCATCGACATGTTGGCACTGCTAGCTGCAGGATTCTTACAGTGTGGCCTTGCGACGGAACCCAACGCTAACTCTACTGGCTGATCACCATGGAGCAGCTTGGGCACCGCTTGGCGCTACTCAAGTGCGCAGCAGGCTATCGTTGTAACTGCGGCGATTCGGCCTATTGCTTGTTTGCTCTGAGGTCGCTCTTGGCATGTCCTAGATGTTGATCAAGAAGTCCCCACTGGCTAACCACCATGGGGCATCGCGGGTGCACCCTTCCGTCCGGAAGGGTGTGCCCCCGGCCAACTTGTCCTCTCTTGTGACCATTTGATGATTGATGGACACTGAAATTTGCTGAGCCAGCACTTTCGCTCTTGCTAGGCTGACATATACGACTGCAGCTCGCCAAGAGCATTACCGACCGGCTCTGCGCAAACAACTTTGAGATGGTGATTTTGACTTCCTGGCATACTTCGCATTTTGCGACCTCTCTACGAGCTTGGTGCTACAAGGATCCGCCCTTGAACTACAACGACGAGTTTGAGTTCTGAGCGCGTGAGGAGTTTCTTAGCTTTTTCGCCCTTTCTTCTAGGTTTCCTTGTCTGCTTCGCTTGGTTGCTGGGTGGTGTGTTGTTGTTGCTTCGGTTGGTGGTGTTGTTCGTCTTTCTTGTTCTTCTTGCTTCTCACGGCGATCTGTTTCAAACCTAGTTGCGAGACCCACAAGAACGGCCTACTGTGCTACTGATGTAGTAAAGAGGCGTCCGCCTGAAAAAAAAGCGCCAGCTCCAGCGTGTTTCTGTCAAAGGGTTCGACTGGAATGTCGAAGGCCATCTTGGCAGCCGCATCATGGCTTCGCCAGTCTTGTTGGCCTTCTCTTTCTTCTTCATCCCGCCTTTCGTCAGCTCCAAGCCGTACGTGAGCTGCTCCTTGTGCCACTTTCGCACACCTTCAACGCCATCGTCACGGTGCCGATCCAAGCGGTTGCACGAGCTCGAAGGAGCCGCCCAAGCGGTCAAGGATCTCGTCGAGGACCTTCGGGCCGAACTGCTTTGCGAAAGCTGCTGGACGTGCGGGCGCATCTCGTCTGCGGTGGGTGCCGGAGCATACTTCACGTCCGTGCGCTTTGCGATGTGCGTCATGGCTTTGTGCTGGGCCGCGGCATACGCGCTCGCGATCAAAAGAGCAAAACAACAACCAACCGAGGACTAGAACAGAGCGACGAAACAGCTAAGAAGATCCCACGCGCTCAGTACCAAAGCTCGTCAATTCAAAATTGCAGGAAGGAAAAGTTGGTGCGGCAAGGATCAATGCTCAGTAGCTCATTGCCACGTGAGATCTCGCTTGCCCTTCGCTGTTGCAGGTCGTGACCCTGAGTTCGCCCGGAGCTCTGCAGAGTAGGGCTTGCCTTTGTGGCCCTGCAGTGCAGTACAGTAGACGCATGGCTTCTAGTTCCCGCTGACACTTTCTCGGCTACAGGCACAGGAGTTTCCCAGAGTGAGAGCTCAACATACTGCTTGCCAGTCTGATTGCCTGCAAGAGGCGTGAAGCCGCCCAGCCCTTGCATAATCGTTGTGTCTGGCCATTGAACCTTGCTCTCTCAGGTCCCCCCCCCATCCTCAACATCCTCGTGTGCCAGGAGCTTGACAGTAGAAGCCTGCATGTCTGTGTTGTCGAGTTCTACTTTGTAGGTGTTTTTTTGTGCATGTGTACTGCAGTGATGTGGCGCGCGGCTAAGCCTAGAACCGCAGCGGGAGGCCTGGGTTTAGGGGTTCGCCAGCTTAAGGGGTGCCCGCGGTCAGGTAGAGCTGGCCTCCCACACCCTAGCCCTAACCCCGTTTTTGATGCTCTGGATGTTTTTTTTTTGATTTGGTGCTCTGGATGCGCTCGTTGATGCCCGCCGATGCCCGCCGATGCTGGATGCCCGCCAATGCTTGCTGACGCCCGCCGATGCCCGCCGATGCTCGCCGATGCTCGCCTGATCCTGCCGTGGGCGCCCGCTACTTTTGCTACTTTTGCTACCTTGCCCGAGTCCGCCGCCGCCGCCCGGAAGCCGCCCGCTACTTTTGCTACTTTTGCTACCTCCCACGGGCGGGCGCCCGCTACTTTTGCTACTTTTGCTACTTGAGGCTTCCTGGAGCCTCTTCGGGGGGTCTACGCCGCGCCCAGCGCTCTCCGTGCGAGCCCGCGCCGGCAGTTACGAGTGCCAGGTAGCAAAAGTAGCAAGCCCGCGTGGCAGGTAGCAAAAGTAGCAAAAGTAGCAAAAGTAGCAAGGGGTCCGGGGCAGGTAGCAAAAGTAGCAAAAGTAGCAAGGGTTCTGGGGGAGGGCTGCGGAGGGCGGCGGGGTGTGCGGGAAGCGTGTGGGAGCGTGCGGAAGCGGTCGTTGCTCGGTGCATCGGGGCAGGTAGCAAGCGAGTAGAATGCAGGTAGCAAATGCTGCTTCTTATGCAAAACAAATGCATCAGGTAGCAAAAGTAGCAAAAGTAGCAGCAAAATGTTCGCGGTTTGCTTTGTGTAGGTTACTCCTGAAGCAGAGGTATCGAGCCATGTTGATATTGCTCGCAGCAAAGCTCCTGCTGCTGGCACCGGTGGCGCATGCGGCTTGGGCGCCGTGCATCAACTTCGACTTGGGAGATGCCCAGGTGGGATCGATTCGACCAAAGCAAGGGGTCAGGTCAGGAAACCTGTCAAAACAGTTCCTTTGAACTGCAGAATCACGCCGTTTGCTGAATTTTGAGTTTTTTCCCGTTCTTGGCAGCTTAACATTTTCTTTTGTCCTTCGCTTTCGGACTTTCCAGGTGACCCCATGGAACTGCGATGGTTGGAACCTCACTGATGCAGTCTCACCCATCGAGCATGCGCTTCAGACAGCGATGGGTGCCCCGGCAGTCCAAAGGGAGCACAACAATCCAGGGAGTGTCTGCAATCCCTTTAAGTCATTTGTTGGAGCTGGACAATTCCATATTCTGGAACTCTCACGTTTTCCGTGAAAAACAGCTCATCAGCATTTCATTGCCATTTCTGCTTCATGTTGCTACCGTCCGTTCAGGCGCCCCTTCAGCGGTCTTGCTGTCCTTGGCTGGGGCGTCTTTAGACTTCGGCTGCGGAATTGTGCAGATTGTCTGGAATACGTGGACTGGTGCCTTCCTGGCTTCCATCGCGTTCGTCATCCAAAACTTTGTGCCCGTTGCCGGTGGCTGTGCCGGCATTATTGGAGCGATCGGCTGTGGTGGGCTCACGGACAAGGACCAAGACGGGGGTGGAAAGATGTTCGCCCTGTGTGTAATTTTATTCAGTCCTGTCTTGGCGGTGGTTCTCCTTGTCATTCTGATTGTAATCTGGTTTCTGCTGCTGGCAGTCTCATTTGTGGTGGTGTTGCTCTTCGCAGTGGTCGTTGCAGTGATTGTGGTTCCTATCACGATACTTGTGGCACTTCTGATTCTCTTCGTGATCTTTTTGGTCATTGCTGGTCTTGTGCTGTTGGCTTTCACGGCTTGCTGGCTGATCTATTTGGGTGTCCTGCTCGCTCTGGCGCAGCTCGGCTTGGGTGCCGTGGATGGTTCTCTCAGGGCAAGCAAAGCATCATCTGGCAGCTGCGGCAAGTGCACAGGGCAAGGAATCGTGTCCAAGTGGGTGGTGCCTTGGCTTGTCATGGGTGAGTTAGGTTTCATGTTTGTCCCACTCGACAGGATTGTCTTGCCTGTTACTTTTTGAGACGCATAGAAGATGTGCTGCTGCCTTTGAGCAGGGTTGGAACCATAGGGAGCATACCATTGCCATCTTGTTCCCCTTCACTTTCGCCCAAAGGTACCCGGACTGATTTGCATCGCTTCGGCTTTGGTGGCCAATGTTCTCCTGCTCTGGGACCTTGAGGTTTTGTTCGTTATGTGGAGCAGCTTCCGCGAACTCAGTGGGATTCAGCTTCCAATCACCCAAGAGAGCATGAAGAAGCTTCTCGAAGCTTCTGGTATCAATCTGACCATCTTCTTCGATGCCATTGCCTCGATCTACTCCATCTTCTACCACTTGCAGCAGATAATCGAAGACTTCACCAAGTTCGAGTGCTTTTACCTCCTTTCTATGATGTCAGCTTCGCAACTCGTCGCCGGCATGCTAGCGCTGAACTTCTTCCAGTCCACCGATATCAAGATGGCATTGGCCCACATGTTGTCCCACTGCTTCGACCAACCTGGGCACGCGCTGGCCACAAAGACCTTGCTTGTTGCCAGTGCGAAACTCATAGAGCTGATGATGGTTGCCGGAAGCCCCACATTCATCCGCATGTTTAGCTCGCCCTTTTCCGGCTGCGAGGCGTACATTGACAACATTTCAGGCGTCTTCGGCACGGTCTGCTTGTGGTTCGTTGGCGTTCCCGCACTTTTGGTCGCCCCGGACCTCATGATGTCGAGCCTGTCATTCGAGAGCCGGCGGCGACCCCGTCAAGTTCTTGCAGAATCTCCGCTTGCATTGGTTGCTGTCCGCTCTGTGGTACCTCTGAGCGTTCAAACTGTGACGCCGACAACTTTGTTAACATGCTGACATGTCTTGACTCACATCATGAAGTTGATTGCAGCCCTAGCGAAATAATCCAATTGGGGAAGGGGGGATGGACGCCATCAAGTGCATTTCCAGCCAAGGAGCGTCCCAAACGAATGCCACCCGGCGGGATTCCGGAACCTTTTCCATTAGTAGGGAAGTGTGACAAGTGTGCCTGTGCCGCTTTCATCTACTTTCCGCGCACTTCCACGACCGAGGGCGAGCGTGATGTCGATGCTCATTGGGCGCTGGGGCGACTGGTCTCTGGAAGCCTGTGGATTGTTGAAGTTCAGAGCCAGCGTAGCCGAGAGGTCCACTGATCTCGGCGAATCACAGGTGCAAGCATACATCAAGGCGGGGCAGACGAGCGTTCGGAGGCCACCCAAATCTTAAAGCTATGCCGATCCATAGCTAGGCAGCTAGGTCTTCGCATTTGAGGCATTTTGTTCCGAAAGCTCATTGGCCCTTTGTTGTCTGTAGCTTTTCGCTGATAACAACCTGACAAAAAAGGTCCAATTCATCCAGCATCGGACTAGACAAACTTGAACTAAAAAAGGCAATCAGCTTCGATGAATACGAATCTTGAGTCCGGCGAGATGTGTCCCTGCCTCAAAAGACCGCTTTCGTAGGATATATGGGGACCCTGAAGAGGGAACCCTTTTCAAAAATCTTTTCTGCTCTCTTAAAAACAAGGTCACGGCGCGGTTAGCGGCCGTGGGCCAAAAGCACACCAAACTGTGGTTTGAACCCACGCAGGACAGTGTTTCGCTATTGAAACGTGTTTTTCGGACACGTCTTTTTTTTTGTTAACTTGCAGTGAATCTTCGGCATTGTTGTAGTCAAAACTACCACGCCTGCCAGTGTTTTGAGTATTTTTCATCATCGTATTATGAGTAGGTTTTTTGCGCGTTTGCTGTCCCACAGCGTTTGGCGAGATTAGGGGGCATTGCGAAAATGCTGGACGTGTTGACTAGAAGAGTGCATGTCCTGTGTCAATGCTGGAAGTGTGGACTAGAAGAGTGCGTGTAAAAGGCTGGAACTGTCAATGCTGGAAGTGTGGACTAGAAGAGTGCTTGTAAAAAGTTGGAACTGTCAAGGCTGGACTAGAAGAGTGCATGTAAAAGGCTGGAACTGTAGACTGGAAGAGTGTAATTACATAAAACACGGCAAGAAACAGAGGCTATCTGAACCAGAAGCAAGGAAGAAGAAGCGTGAAAACATGCCCGCAACCACCCCCCCCCCCCCCCCCCCCCCCCCCCCCTCCCCCCCCCTCCCCAACAACCCGAAAAAGTTGTAAAAGTAGCGTTTCGCCCACGGCCGCTAACCGCGCCGTGAGCAAAAACAAGGACCTTATTGTATATTCTCTAGGGTCCCTCTGATCCTATCCCCTACCTTTAGGATCTGTTAGGAGCAGCCATCATCCTGCAGCTGTCTCCCAAAAAAACAGCGGAGCACCCGAGGTGTCTTCGACCTTCATCTCCTCGGCTTTTCAGATTGTTCCCTGTGGAAAAGTCCTCTCGCAACTCATGGACGCCTCGAACGTGGGGCACGTGTGGATCGATTCGGATCAGGCGATCCCAGTGCAGAAGGCAAGTGGATGGAGTTGGTTCACCAAGTCTCCCGGCATTCGACTGAGCTGCGGGCCTTCAAAATAAAACTGTTGAAAAATTACCTTCTATGAACAACATCTGGATAAAGACGGTACGACTCTATATATATATATATATGTGTGTATATATATATATGTTTAAATCAACATGTTTGCATTGTTGACACCTCCACGCTTCGTGTAAAACACGCATGTGCATGTGCACAAAGGCGCAGCAACTTATTGACATCCAACGCATATGACTTTAGGTACTCTAGGCTCGACATCCTTCAATCAACAGAAGCCGACATTGATTCTCTTGTCATTTCCGGCTTTCAGCCCAACCTAGGATCCTGGCGTGGCTTCGATTTTGCCTTCTGCAGCCCATACCCTTCTTGCAAGAAGCTTCTGCTGAGCAGGTGACGTTGCTGTGGGTTTGCATTGGGCTCACGTTCGCGGAGGAGCTTTGCAGTTCGATGATCGCCGATCCACAGCCTCCGACAGATGACTATGAACACGAGAGGTTGCGCAGCACGATGGCAGGTGTGGTGAGCAGGGGTTTTCATGTTGGTTGCCGCCAGCTACAAAAAATTTGGTCCGCGTTGGCGACGATCTTGAACTCGGCACTGCAGCTGGCCTGGCAGGGAACTGGCATTGCGGTCTCAGCAGCATACAGAGCGGCCCTGGCGGGCAGAAACGTTCTCTTTGCTGCAATGGGTGTGGGTGCAGGTGTGTTTGGGGCTGGCATGGGTGCTCTTGGTCCTACTGGCGGTGCCATTGCAGATGTTGAACTGGTCGTGGTTGATGATCCTGTGCCAGCTGATCGTCCACTTGAACCAGACGTACCACCACATGAAACTGATGCCACGAAGGAAGATGCTGATGCCCCGCCTGATTCCTCGCCTGATGCCACAAGTACCATTTTTGCTTCATACTCCGCTTTGTCCGCCATGGTGACGAGTATGATAGGTGCCAGTGACGGTGATCCAGCTGACTTCGACACAGGGTCTCCGAGTTCTCCAGAACCAGATCCAACAGCGTACGGTGCCCCGCTCGATGATTCAGACTTCGTTAGCATTTGAGTCATGGTTGAGCGGCAGATTTTCCCGCCGGAAGGGCTGCCATGCAGCCAAGCGCCCTTTTCAGGCCTCCTCTGTCGCTTGACCGCTGAGGGTGCCCAGGGATACTTAGGTAGTTCTGAAATACATATATATATATGTACATGTGCGTAGGACTTGATGGAAAACAGTTGCCCTGAACAGAGTGAATTCCTTTCTCATGTTTCGGGTGTTGATCCTGGTACCTGGGTTCTTGACCCTTCCCGCTCTCACATGTTGCGATGGAACGACGCAGTCGTTGCCGTCTCTCGGTGGCCTTTTTCGGCTTTGGACCTCCTCGGAGGCCATGCTGGGCTTCGGGTTTAGGGCTTCGGGTTTAGGGCTTCGGGTTTAGGGTTTAGGGTTTATGGGCCTGGAGGCCGGTGGGAAGGCCCGATGGAAGCCGAGACCCCACAGTGGGTTGTGCACGTCAAAGGCATGTTGTGCACGTCAGAGGCATAAGCAGACCAGACAGAAAAAGATCAGCCTAAATGCACAATGTTCGAATGCGAACGTTGGTACCGAACAGTGTAAGCAGTCGTCATTTTGTGCAACTAATCTGATGCTCTCAGTGTACCAGGCAAGCATTACATAGGTGATGCCAAACCTTTTTAACTGCTTCGTTTAACATCTTCATGTCTTCAAAGTACAGCACCTGGGAAAAAGCCAAGACCTGCTGTAGGCTGCCGCATTCCAGGTGCTGCGACTCACAAACCCGCCGAAACGGCCAACTAGCGAAACTCGGGGGCATCCATCATGGATCCTAAAGTTCGATTGGGGGCGCCTTTGCGTCGCCAGACACTCCTCTCACTCTCTGACATGTTGTTGTTGGCATGTTCTGCTCGAGCCTGTGTCTTCGCCGAGGCCTCTCTGCACTTCGAGCCGCCCGACCCCCGGCACCAGCCAGGGTATATGTGGTAAATCCGGTAAAGTTGGTAAACTGCGTGTGGCGTGCTGCCGCCTACCCCCCCCTTACCCGATTTACCCCAATTACCCTATTTATCCCTGCCCCGCTCGAGGCCTGACCGTGCGAGCATCTGCGCCCGGAGCTGCGCGGACCCCTGGTTGCGCCGGCTTAGTTGGTTTAGACCGGACCCTCGCCCTAGCATTAACCCAGTTGTGATGCTCTAGATGCTCGCCGATGCTCTGGATGCGCATTTGTAAGATGTTTTCTTGAGCAAATCAGTGGCGCAACCTGATGCCCGCCCGATGCTCGTTTGCAGCTCGCCTGCTCATCTTGCCCGCTTGATGCTCTTTTTTTGCTTGCCAGATGCTCATTTTTGCAAGACTTAGGGTTGTTATAAATTTATAACACCCCCGTGCCCTTCACGGTCTTCCTAAACCCCCCCAAGGGACCCTTAGAGGCTTTTCACTGCCCTTCACTGTCCTCCTAAAAGCCCCTCCAAGTACCCTTAGAGGCCCTTCACTGCCCTTCACTGCCCTCCTAAACCCCACCAGGGATCCTTAGAGGCCCATCACTGCCTTTCACTGCCCTTTAGAGGCCCTTCACTGCCCTTCACTGCACCCTTAGAGGCCCTTCATTGCCCTTCACTGCCCTTCTAATAAAAACCCCGCACCTGCCCGCCGCCGCCCGAGGCCGCCCGACACTCGCGCGCGCCCGACCGACACTCGCCCGCCGCCGCCCGAGGCCGCCCGAAACTCGCGCCCGCCGCCGCCCAAAACTCGCTCCCGCCCGCCCGCATCCGCCCGCCTGAAAAACTCGCGCACGCCCAGATCCGTCCGCCCGCCGCCGAGCCGCCGGCCTGCCACCCTGCAGCCGTGTACATGATCCACGCGGTAAATCGGGTAAATCGGGTAAATCGGGTAAATCCGGTAAATCCGGTAAATCCGGTAAATCCGGTAAATCCGGTTCACGCGGCCTCCTAAAACGCCTAGCTCTCTCTTATGCAGGACTCCCCCGCCCCCCCTAAAGACTCTCTGAGTGAAACAGATCCTCGTTGGCATGTTTGAGGGGTGTTTTCGCATGAATCCTTCGGCCTCGGCCAAGCCATCGGCACACATGTTGTGGATGCTGCGGTTCGACCTAAGGTATGAAACTCCCAAGGACCAAACCCAGAATTCCTCAACCAGCTGCTCTTGACAAGGGAGACAACGGTGGCTCATTGCCGCTTCGTGCTTGCTGGAGGTACCTCCTGGCCCGCGGAGCACCAAAGGCTCGGGATGAGGGAAGCCACGGCTCCGCAACTCAGCAGAATGTTGTTTTTGCATTTTGCATCTATTGCGACTGTTGTTATTCATTGCTATCATTATTCTTATTCTTTAGCTGCAACCTGTATTGCTCCCTTCCAATTGGGGACTTGATGTCATTTGGTCACGAGTACTTGTCCTTTTAAAGCATTATGCTCCTGACAATTGTTAGTAATTGTCTGTGTTGTTATTATTATTGTTATTCTTGTTGTTGTTCTTATTATGCGATTGTTATTGTTGTGCGATTTGTTATGATTGTGGTTGTTGCTATGATTGTAGTTATTTTTATTATCATTGTTATGATTGTGGTTATTTTTATTATCACGACTATGAATATTATTGTGATTGCCATTATTATTTGTATTATGTTGTTATCGTTATTGTAGCTACTGTTGTTCATGAACACTTTTGTTGTTAGTTTCTTTGTTCTGATTGAGAATTTATAACGCATTGTTCATTCTGACTCCCAAGCGCTTGCGGCGCCGGTTTGGCAGCCGGGCTGGCCCAACGTGGAGTGCAACACGCGCAGCGGTCTAGAAGAGGAGGGTGTCTTCAAGGGGAGGGGTCCTAGCAGGTTTCAGGGTTCCATGTCATCTAAGTTTCTGGAGGCTAGATCAGGTCTGCTTGTTCCAGACGCCTCTAATGCGAATTATGCGGCAATTGGAGGGAGACCTCCTCCTGTTCCCTGCCTGGCAGGTGCTGGAAGCCGGGGACAGTACTTGGGCCGTGCATCCCCCCAGATGGCTTGAATGACTTTGGTTGTGGTCTGGAGTTCAAAGAGGTTTAGGGTTTAAGGTCTAGGGTTTAGGGTTTGAGAGTCCAAGGTTTAAGGGTTTAGGGTTATTTGGATGTGGGTTGGCGGGCTTGCGTGGTCGGACAGGGGTTGCACTTCGCGGTCACGTGATGGCGGATGTGTCCCACAATGTGCTCTCTGATCAATCCAGCTTAGACACAAAGAAGCGACACTTCTTTAGTGTTGAGCCCTTCCTCCTCGAACAGTGGCTAAATTGATGATCCAATCTTCAGTAGGCTTTCTTTCCCCTGACTATCAAGCAAACGCCCCGTGTTGACCCTGCATCTCAAGACGTTGTTCTGCTCGCATAAACTGAATGCAAACCAAACCCACTGAGAGCACGAAATGATGGCTGATGCGGCCAGGTCGACATCCCAAAGCCTGTTCGTCCCAAAGCGAAGGGGCGCCTCGGGTAATTTGGTCTCCGGGGAATCTACATCGCGAAGTGGAAGCGGCGCCAGATAGACTCGGCTTTACTGCGGCACACCAGGCTTTGCCGCGCCATCACCTATGCTTCCTGCCAGGGGCTGACCCTGCGCGGCAGGGTCTGGCTCTGCGTGGGCAGTCAGCACACCACCCTGAAGCACACGTCGGCGCCAGCCGGGCCACCAGCATTGTTGAGTGTATTGTAGTACAAGGAGGTTGGCGTTTTGATACACATTCCTCTATCGATGGATATGGAGAAAGTTCTGACTCTCGTGGCGCTCAACACCCTTCCACCCTTGCTGCACACGCAGGATCGCAGGGAAATGGCCGCTGTCGACCTGGGGCTCCGCAATCTGGCAAGGCTTCGGGCCTGCAATTCGAGCCTTTGCGAAAATACAGAGGCTCCAACATGCCCGAAAGTGCGCGCTAAACCACGATCAGCTCAGCGTTCTACAAGCGTGAAATCCCGAACTTGCTCTGGGCCAGGTCGGAAATCCCGAACTTGCTCTGGGCCAAGGTCGGAAATCCCGAACTTGCTCTGGGCCAAGGTTGGCGTGCAATAAAAAGGTGCCAAGTGAAAAAAAGCCCTAGGAATTTTTTGTCACATCTCATGAAGCATTTTGTACCCGCAAAAAAGTAGGTTAAAAACTCAGAAGGTATGCCCTGCCGAATTCAGAAATTCTGAGTCTTGTCCAGGAGACACTGAAGCGCATGTCTTGCGCGCTCTTTCGAAGATTGCTGTGCTTTACTGTCATCGTTGGTTTTGGCCAGCATTTTTGAGCTAAATCCTTGAATTTCGCTGAAGTATCCGAGAAAGACGCGAAGCGCAGTCAAGGTCAAGCGCATCTTTGCGCGCGTTCGCGCGGCACGTCGTCGCTGTCTCCATTTTGAGACCGGCAATATGCCGCGTGGCCAAGTAGAGACGCCCCCTGATTTGAATTCAGCTCCAGCAGGGCAAGCACATGTCAGACAACTGCAACTGTGGGCTGGTCACTTGAGAGTATGCCTGCAGTGACTGCTTGGTGGAACGGGTAAGCTCCGGGGCCTTCCCTCCCGTTTTTGACGATAGCTAGGGATAAGAAGCTACCCAAGTGTAGGTGCATGAACCCAAAGCGTCAGAGCCAACCTCCCCAAACGCTACGCAACCAAGCCCGGAGGTAGTTGGACCGCAGCTTGTCGACGTGTAACAAAGATTCAGCAAGCCCTCGGAACAGCACTTACTTCGGGGGCCCTTCTTCCGCCCGTGGCTCTCTTCATGCCGTAGCTCAGACAACACTCGCATTTCGTTGGCAGGGTACGCTGCACAGGGCAAGGCAAGGAAAACACCCAAAGGAGTTGGATTTCTGCTGGAAATCGGCACGAGCAAATCACATGACGATCACGGTCTCCTACACGCATACCACCTGCAATCATGGCTCTACGTGTCGGGGATGTTGGGATGTTAAGACATGCTTGATGCTGCCCATTTTGAGTTGTTCAAGCTTTGCACAAGTCCCGACCATCTCCGGCAACTGGTACAAGGCAAATTGGACGAGGCGCGAAGAGCTGCTTCGGCATTGTTGCCTTGTTGCCCTTCGTTGCCATTCGTTGCCCTTGCCTGCTACACCTGTGAATACGTCAAGGGTTGCAAGGACCGCTGCATCTTCAAGCCACTTCCAGTTTTCATCTTACCCAAGGCCCTGTGCCTGGAACCTTAACGAACGGTTTCAACATCTCCGAAGGTGGCTTACGATGGTTGCTGCACAGGATTCGAGTGCCAAGCCAGGCATGGCGGGGGGGGGAAGGGGAGGTGTATAGCAACAGCCAGGGTGCGGAGTTCTTGGGTGTAAGGTTGAGGGAACTTTGAGTCTTCTTAATCCAGGTGCAAGTTGGACCCCCTAAACCCTGAACCTTAAACCCTAAACCCCAAACCCTAAACCCCAAACCCTAAACCCTAGCGCGGAAAGTCTTATGGAGCAGGCGCACCCGGAGCTGAACCAGGGGTCGTGGAGAGCTTCTACGACTTCTTTGCGCCCCTCCGGCCAAGCTTAAACCTGCGGTTTAGGGTTTAGGGTTTAGGGTTTAGGGTTTAGGGTTTAGGGTGCAGAGCAAGGAGATTCGGTTTCAAGGAGGAACTTTTCTTGTAGGGACCCAGGGGGACAGCTCTCAAGATAAGGTTCCGTGGTCTGATGACCTCCCATATCTTGTCAAGCGACCTTCAGGTGTTTCAGGGCTTCTTTTAGCACCCTAAACCCTAAACCCTAAATCCTAAACCCTAAACCCTAAACCCTAAACCCTAAACCCTAAACCCTAAACCCTAAACCCTACACCCTAAACCCTACACCCTCAACCCTGAACCCCTCGGCCCCAGACCCCCCAAACCCTAAACCCGGGGCAGAAGGATGAAGGGCATGTTCTGGGGCTCCCCGAACTTGCCACGGTTTAGGGTTTAGGGTTTAGGGTTTAGGGTTTAGGGTTTAGGGTTTAGGGTTTAGGGTTTAGGGTTTAAGGTTTAGGGTTAGGGCCCACCCGCCTCCGCGACAGGCAGATCTACTCGAGCTCGTTCACGGCGAATCGGCCGTGGCCTTCATCCTTCAGAGGCCAAGGGTTTAGGGTTTAGGGTTTAGGGTTTAGGGTTTAGGGGTTTAGGGTTTTGGGTTTAGGGTTTTGGGTTTAGGGTTTAGGGAGAGGGGTCGACTGTTTTGGGGTGCAGGGTGTGGAAGGTTCTCAAATTGTTTTTTGATGAGCATGTTGGTTGACCCTGCACCAAATCTGGGTTGCTTTTGAAAGGCTACGGGTTTAGGATCAGCTGAGCAACTGCTTAAGAATTGGGGTTTCGGGTTCAGGGTTTCAGTAGCTTGAAAACCCCGGAAAGCCCAAAACCTTAAAATACTGTTGCCGTTTCGTGTAGGCCACTGTTTGGGTACTCCAGGCAATGATCATCCCGAACCTAAAACATCGTGTAGGGTTTAGGGTTCAGGGTTTAGGGTTTAGGGTTTAGGGTTCAGGGTTTGGGGTTCGGGGGGTTAGGGTTTAGGGAAGTTCCCTCCAGCTCCCCAGCCCGCGAAGGCAGCACTGTGTGGGGCCCCAGCGGATTGCGGGGCAACCATTTTGTCGCGCTTGGGCTTTCAGGGTGTTTGGGTTTTAGGGCTTTAGGTGTAGAGTTTCAGGGTGTTGGGGTTTCAGGGTGTTTGGGTTTTAGGGCTTTTAGGTTTTTAGGTGTAGAGTTTCTTGTGTTGATTAGGATTATTGGGTTTCTGGTGGGGGTTGGGGGCCTCTGGCCCCAATTAAATCCTCAAGCTTCCAGCCCCAAATCTCCCCCTGACCCTGAACCCAAAGCCCTGACCCGCACAAAAACAAACAAAAACATCACACGAACACGCACACGCACCACGCACACGCACCACGCACACGCACACGCACCACGCGCACGCAAAGCACGCACGCACCACGCACACGCACCGCGCACACGCACACGGGACCGTTCCTTGGGGACCGTTCCTTGGACATGAATTATACTGTAGGGGCGGTTGTCCAAAGCAGGGCCTCTTTTGCAGTCTTTGCGGCAAAGGTGCCATAGTACGTAGGCCCAAATTCTAGAACTACCCATAGATGGGCCGCATGTTCGTTTGCGGTCCATGTAAGTTTAGAGGGACTATACAAGGTATATACGGGGGTTTTGGAGGGGACTGTCCCCTAAAACCCTGAGCCCTTACAGGCATCCACTTGAATATGTCCGAGGCACCGACGGAGGCCGGTACAAGCAGAACAGACGGCTCCTTCTCTGCGCGGGTCTTGGAGTTGAGGAGAGCGGAAGAAAGGTTCAGGATTCAGGATTTGGGGTTTCGGGTTTAGGGTACAGTGATTGAAGGGTTTCGGGCTTTCGGGTGCTGGGCTTTTAAGGGTTTAGGGGCTTTTGGGTTGAAGGCCTTGCAAAATCAATCTGGACCAATGAGCCCTGGCTGAATCCCTCAGCCCTCAACACTATGCCCTATATGACTTGAATCCTAAACCTAAGCGTTTAGGGTTTAGGGTTTAGGGTTTAGGGTTTAGGGTGTAGGGTTTAGGGGACAACTTCCAAGTTCTTGGCCGGACCCGATATCACTACCAACTCCTCCCTCGCTCAGACCTTGCCTCTAAACCAAACCCTCAGCCACAAGGCCCCAAAGCTAAAGTTGTCTAAAACCCTAAACCCTAAACCCTAAACCCTGAACCCTAAACCCTAAACCCTAAACCCTAAACCCTAAACCCTAAACCCTGAACACGCAAGGCACCTCAAGACCCCGAGTTTTCGTAACTGTGGGCAAAGACCATCCTATAGGCCCGAAACGTGAAACCCCAGTCCGTCGAGCACCTTACGTCCCCGGCCATCTCAGGGACCGGAGAACCAACTTCCCTACCCCCGCAACCAGCCAGAGAACCAGGCTGGGGGGATCTGCGGAGCCCTACACCCGAAACCCGATACCACAAGTCCCTTTTGTGTGCCAGGCCCCGGATTTGTGGGGCTCAGGGGATTTGTGCAGGTAGCCCTAGACGCCAAGCCGCCTGAACCGTTTGGGGCTTACTCCTTACTTTGGGCGACTCGGCTCGGGTGAAAACCCTAAACTCCCTGAGGCAACAGCTGAGCCCTAAACCTTGAAGCTCACGCTCGCCAGTCTCCACAGAATCGGAGCCGGTTCTCCATGGTGCGCCAGCCAGATCAGGGTTCGGCGTTTTGTTTTTTTTTTTTTTTTTGGGGGGGGGGGGGGGGGGGGTGGTGGTGGTTAGGATTTCTTGGGGCTAGGGGTTCCACACATTGACGTAATACAGTTGGCAAAGAGAAGAACTAAGAGCGCCAGTGGCATCGTTTCCGCTTGTGATTTGGTTTAGACGTTGATCCACAGGAAATAGGGGATGAGGAAATCGACATGTTTGTAAGCAGATTTGTGTTTTTGAAATGAGTTCACGACTTCATCCCTTCACGAGCTCGCATTAAATAGAATCAGAAGGCTTGCGGATGCGCCTGTGGAAACTTTGCACAACGATGCATGACGAAGGGAAAATGATCTTGTTTTTGTGGTTGTTGTTATTGATATGCTTCTTTCATCTTACTCACGCAGTCAGAGTGCAGGGTGTGGGGCTGGGGTTTTCAACGCAGCTTAGTGTTAGGTTGTCGACACCAAGGCCTTGAACTTAGACTGGGTTGTGCTTTGGGATAGTGTTGAACTTCCCACAACAGTCCCTTGCAGCTTACACGACCCCAAATCCTAGAAACCTACAGGGCTCAGGGTTTGGAGTTCAGGTCTGGAGGGTTATTGTTTAGAGTTTAGGGTTTTAAGGGTTTGGGGTGTTTAGGGGCTGAGGGCTCCATCCTCAACGTCACTATCACTGGGTCCCCCAAAGTCCCCTGTGCCTAGACCCTAAACTAAACCCCAAACCCTAAACCCCAAACCCTAAACCCTAAACCCCCAAAAATCTCCACAACCCAAAGCCCTGGGAAGGCCCTCCAGTTTCCAGGCTCCCGGTCTTTTCCCCAAGCCCTCTTCTCCCTAAACCCTAAAGCTTCAACCCTAAACCCTAAACCCTAAACCCTAAACCCTAAACCCTAAACCCTAAACCCTAAGTCCTAAGCCCTAAACCCTAAACCCTAAACCAAAAACTCCGAACCTACCTCAGGTTCCTGGAACCCCGCAGGCGGCGGAGACCAGGTGGCCCTGAGGGCCCTTTGTGCAGTAGTCGTCACTCACGAGTTGAGTAGAGGGACAGTTTAGTGTTGAGGGTTTAGGGTTTAGGGTTTAGGGCTTAGGGCTTAAGGTTTAGGGTTTAGGGCGTAGGGCTTAGGGTTGTCTCCAATCTTGGGTTTTGAGTTCGATGTGAGGCTCATGAGGGTTGGTTCCAGCGTTTGCGGTTTTTAGTGGTCGACTCAGGAAACCGGATCCTTTTGGCCCCAACGCCGAAATCCAGACCTCATTGGCCACTTTTGGTGTCCCTATACCCCCGAATCCACAAGGAGTCAATGATTTCATGGAGACCCAACATGAACCCATAAACCCTAAACCCTAAACCCCATGCGGAGCTGCAGTTTGTATTGAAGAAAAGAGTTGGTGTAGAAGGATTAAGGGTCAATGAACCCGGAACAATTTTTGGCTCAAGATCGGGCCATGCGCCTAGAGAAGAAAGGGTGCTTGGTGTTTTGGGTTGGTTTGTTGTTTGTCGATTCAGGGGATCAAGGGCTTCTGTTGGGGTTGACTGTCTTGTTCCCTGTCCTCCTTCGGTTGCCCCCCGTAGGTTATGAGCCCAAATTAGGCCCCCTGCGGTTGGGTGTTCTCTTGAGGTTTTTGGGATCAAGAAGCAATGCCTTCTCCCAAGCGATGGCTCCAGCCTTCTTCGGATGGTGGCCAGAATGGTGGAGCTGGAAATGGTGCAGCTGAGTCTCTGGGTGAAAGGGCAGTGCTGGAAGAGGTAATGCCTGGCGCTGAAGAACATCTGGAAGAAGCCTTGGTTGCAGAAGGCCCCAATGTGGGTATGAATCCCAATGTGGATATGGTTGGCAATGCTGAAGCTGAAGGACGTGCTGTTTCTGTATCGCCAAGGCCTGGTGAAAAAAGGAACTGGGATGAAACTGGTGGTATGGATGTAGAGCTGGAAGCGACGGTGTTGCGCGTGATGCTGAAGCACGGCTTTACTACGGCGTCGTCTTCGTCTTCATGTAGGAGAATGGTCAGTCAAGAAACGCAGACTGAACTGAGTGGTGAGGTGGCTCTATTGGAGAAGGTAAAGAACAAGATTTCTGATGGGCCAGGCAGTATGGACGGTGGTGACCTTCGTTCTTCAAGTGGTTCAGCTGGAAAAAAGGTACAGGAGCCACAGGAAGTGAGGGAGATGCATCCAGAGGAGATTTTGGAGCTGGAGGCCGTTATTCAGGAGGAGCGTGAGCAAGAGAACGCTCAACTGGAGCAATTGCGGCTGGAAGCGGATTCCTTCCTGAAGGGAAGCGAAGCTCCTATGGTCGATTCTGAATGAGAGATGCATTTTCAAGACGGTCGGCCGTACTACTACAACATTGCTACTCAGAGGGCTCAATGGGAATGCCCAGATGGGTTCATCAACACTGCTGGAGAGGCGATGGCAGATGGACGGGCTATTGTTTCGGTTAAGGAAAAAGGGAAGAACAAGGTTTCTGTCCCATTGCCGGAACTGGGTTCTACAACGTCGACTCCGTCATCTGAGTCCATCAGGGCCTTGCAGGGTAGTGTAGATGGTTTGATAGAAAAGGATTTTTCCTCTACTGTCGGGGATAGCGGTCTTAGGGGTAGTAACGCTGCTGAGACCTCGGGTTCTCCTGAAGAGGAAGGAATTTCTGGAAACCAAGCAGACATCGCTGGAGAACATCTGGATCGGGAAGAAACGGAAGCGCTTTCTGAGGGTGTGGCGGCGGTGGAATCTGTGGGTCCAGAGGACAAAATGCCCAATGCGGAGATTGGAACTGTGTCGGCTGCAGAAGAGCGAGTGGTGGATGTGGTACCTGTCGTTCAGGAAGATGGTCCTGGAGATATGGATGACGAAGGGAAAAAGTTGTGCATTACGACTGAGGAGGTCTCTTCGTTTGGCGCCGGGAATTCTGCCATTCAAAGGGAAAATGAAGCTTCTGGAACGGCTGGAGACACGGTTGATTTGAAGGAGAAGGCCTGGAGCGCCAATGAAGCGCGGGTCAATGTGCCAGATAGTACCTGGAGTGCCGAAAAAGCACGGGTTGAGGCGCATATGGTGTCACGTTCCGCGGATGACTGCAACAATGGGGCGCAGGTCTCCGTAGCAGCTGATGATGGAGGTTCACAGGTGGACGCACTGGTGCAGCCTGAAGTTAGCAGCGAGGAACGAAATGGCGAAGGCTACACCGGAGCCAATGTGGCAGCTGTGGTCAACGACAGTGGTGATTCTCTTTTGGAAACCATGGAGCCAAAGGAGCCTGCGGTGGAAGAAAATATGCCTACCGCGGATGACCAATCCAATAGCCCTGTAGTGGAAGAAAATTTGCCTGCTGCAGAAGGTTTGAAAAAGGACTCCAATGGTGGGTCCACTCCCAGGAAGGGAGAAGTGTTGCCATCTGAATGCTTGCCGAAAGTCGACGCCGAGCGAGCTGTAACGGATGAGGCAAAGCCATTGGCTGGAAAAGAGGATGGTTCTGACCTCCAGGAGCACAAGGTGGATGAGCTTGTGGGACTCGTGGAGCAGGACAAGCAGCTTGCCTCCAAGGTGGAAACGAGGGATGTTCCGGGAGCCGAAGAAACAATTCCGGTTTCTGAAGAACCAACGAAGAAAGTGCCCAGAGCGGGAGCCTTGGATACACCTGGAGAGCATTGCTATCAAGAGGGAGATCAGGTCATTGGTCTAGTGCGCTGCATCAATGGGCATGGAGCTTTTTTGGACCATGGCGATGTGAATGTATTGATTCCTGCGGAAGGGAAGAATACACCTCTTTTCAAATTTGGGGACACTGTCAATGGAACAGTGAAAAGGGTGGAAGATGATGGTACCGTGATCTTGGACACCTTTCTGGTTTTGGAGGAGGAGGATGAGGAGGACTCCTCTTCGGCGCTGCGCAAATGGAAAGACAGCGGCTGGGGTACATGGTGGACAGGCTCATGGCAGACTGGTCAATGGTACCAAGGTTCCGACGGTCAATGGGACTGGAAGTCGGAAGAAGCGCAATCCAATGAGTGGTTTGCAGTTCAGGATCTATCCTCAGAAGAACAAAAGGAAAGGCAGCTCTATGGAGAAAAGATCTATAGAGATCTTCTGGAGGATGGAAAAGCTGATAAGGCTTATTTGGGAAAAATCGTTGGGATGTTGTTGAGTCGTCCAATGGACGTGGTGGTGGAGTGTGCCGCAGATCGTGCATTCCTGGATGGTGAAGCTCGGCGTGCATACGGCATCCTACAAAGGGATGGGTGGAAGCCTGAAGGAACAGAATGCGCAGGCTTGGAAGAAACAACCACTTTTCCCAGGAAGCTGTGCCACAACGCACTCTACGAACTGGCACGAAAGAAAAGGAGATACAGTGGACCAGTTGTGGGTGAGGCGGTGGCAATGTTGCTAAGCCAAGGGAAAGATGAGCTTTGGAACGAGTTGTGGTTGGATACCAAGCGTTTTCTGCAGGAGCTTGCTGGTGCAATCGAAGTGATGAGTAAGAGGGAAAACAGGCCAATGGAAGCCTATATGGATCCTGATCAGTACAAAAAAAAGGCTCACATGACTCCAAAGACTGTGTCACCTGGATACAGTAAACTCTGCAAATTCTTCAATCAAGGGAGGTGTCGCAATGGAGATGGGTGTTCCTATGAACATCGTCGTTATGGTGAAGGGTGACCTGAAGGAGAGCCAACTGAGCCAAGGAACAACCAAAAAACTGGTGACGAGGATGGGGACATCGGTGGCCCTCCAACTGATGAAGGTGCAATGGATGAGGTGCAGCAGGAGCGGGAGGATTCAGCCTTCCGTGCCCAGTACAACTATGGCAAAGGGACATCAAAAGGCGAGCCTACGTTGGGTGAAACGAAGAAGCGGCTGTGCCTGTACTACAGTCAAGGTGGTTGTAAATATGGGACTACCTGCAGGTATCTTCACGACGATGACATAGCATTGGAAGGGACTTGGGAACCCGGCAAAGCTTGGGACAATGCTTCCAGGAAGGCACTAAGGGACGCGGGGTTCCACCATTGCTGTTTCGATTATTACCTCAGAGGACATTGCCGTAAGCGGTTCAATTCCTGCAGATTTTCCCACGATGAGATGTCAGATGAGCGGCTGGCGCACCTGAAACACTTGGTACATGTGGCCAATCAGGTCCGGTTTGAAAGAGAGAGAGGAAAGGAGCACTTTTCAGCCACCTGCGAGTGGGGGAGCTGAATCTTCATCGTCCTCAGCACCACAAGCGTTGCAAATGACCAATGTGTCGAAGAAAACAGGTGAGGTTGATACGCTGGATGGAACAGATGGAGATGTACAAAAGGATTCGGTGGCAGAGACTACCACTGTACGTCTTCAGAATCCAGGAGAGCCAATAGAAAATTGGATGGCTCGCAACCAACACTTGTGGGTGTATACGCCTCACATAAGTGAGGTGATGATCAAGCTTGGTGTGACCACTGTCCAAGAGCTACAAGAGTACATCTTTGTGGAGGACTTGATGGAAAAAGGAGTTAACAAGGTGACGGCCTGCAAAATTCTGCAATTGGTGGGTGGTGTCCATTACCGGCCAATGTCGCCGGGTATGGCTGTTTCTACCAACGCAGCAGTACGTGTGCAACAATCTTCTGGAAGCCGTGACGCTGGAAGAGGTGGGGTGAGAACTATCTCTCAAGTGCGTGAAGCTGAAGGTCCTGGTACAAAGGAAATGCCACGAGGGTCTTATCGAGAGATTTTCGACACAGGCAAGTACCATGACGCTTGGACGCTGGCACAGAGGTCCCCGTTGTGCGTGCAGAAGTTGCGATTGGTGGGAGTTGGAATGCCACCGGTGAATCCGCCAACAAAGGTGGGTAGGTCAAGATCGAACCCTGTTAAAAGGGGAAGGCCCTTGCTGGATAAAAAACAGGTGCGACTGGTGCCACGCTCACGCTCACAACGGCGTGTGCAGCCGGCGGAAGTGGTGGAAAAGCCGAAGCCGCTGGAACCAGTAAAGCCTCGTGGTGGTTTGTCGTACCCATTCAGCCGAGTGTGGGCAGATTTGGTGGACGATGATGATCAGACAGAGGTTCTGGTCTCCTATGCTGACTCCTCAGGTGATTCGAGCGAGGAAGAAACCAACAGCGCTCGACGCCTGCGGGAAATCTTTTTGCAAGAAAGGGATTCAAAAAGAACTGTGACGCGTGGCAATGCTCCACTTACTGGTTCTTCAAGCTCCAATGATGGGCAGAAAAAATCGGTTCACCTTGGCGAAAAGCGCGACAAAGCGTCGCGGGGGGAGACCCGCCAAGAAGTGACTTCTCAAGTTTTTTCGCTACCACAACCTTCTCGTCCAACTGAGCAGTCTCAAAAAAGAGCAAGGGATGGCTCAGTTATAGTTGGTTCGCTGGTGGTGGGCTCCACAGATGAGGTTTTACCTGGGCAAAGTGTTGCTGGACAGGTGAATGTATCTGAAAGCGCTCAAGTTCTACCTGGGCAAGATGTGGCTGGACAGGAGACGGCGCTGGAAGGAGCAGTACAAATTCCTGGCGAGGAGACTGACCAAAAAGAAGGAGAAGGTGGGAGCAATGAACTCCGTGGCGATGATACGAAAATATTGGATGTTCTTCCGGTGAAGAAGGGCTATCAGCACTTGCTCACCAAAGGCCTTCTGAATCGGATTTATTGGAAGGTTGCTGTCGGCAAGTTGCCTGTGGGGCGCAAGGACTATCAGAAGGGGTCCAATAAAATGGATCGAAATTTGGTTATTAGCATGTCATCTGAAGGTGCAAGCGAACAGGATTTGAACCTGGCACTGGAAGATGATGCTGATCAGAGAATGGATGATGGTGCATTGGTGGTCATGGCATATGACCCTGGTACACTGATTCAGTCGGCAACAACTGTTTGGGTTATGCGTCGTGGGTTGGCAGATCGTGCTATCTGGCCGGCAATAGCGACTGCAGCACAGAGAATATGTGCTGAAATGGTTCAAGTGGATGAACTGAATGCCCAGTTGAACACTGGGAGACTCCTTTTTGAAAGGAGAGATCAAGGACACTACGGAGATTTGCATCATTCGTTCCATGAAGATCCGTGCTTGCCGGTGGTGGGAAATTATCCTCTTTCGGTGATGGGTACACTGCTTTCTCCTGGCCTGGAAAAGGAATTCAGAAATACTGAAAAGTTTGGAACTGCTATGGAGGCAATAGCCTATGATTGGAGTCGCAGTCCAGACATGGAAGTTCATGTGGAACTTATGGCAAGGGTAGCCAATCTGGTTGCTCCATTCCTTAGACTAGGAGGCCAAGGGACAGTGGTGAATTCGAAATTTCTCTGGCAGCACGGGAGGGACCAAATGATGGAGTTCCTTCAGGCGGCGACATGCGCTGATCAATTGGAGGTTCTCTGGAGAAGAATGGACGACGATGCTGATGAGGAAGTGGATCCTTCAGGGATGGTGCTGGAGATCCCCGAACAACAAGATGCGGTATCTGAGCAAGGGATCAATGAATCCCCTATTCCCATTGAAGATGAAGGAAGCGAGACAATTGGTGATGCTGGAAGTGATGGCAAAGCGCCAGAAGTTTCTCCAGAAGAGGAGACATCCAGTGGTTCATCAAGATTGGCTGGCACTAGAATGTTCTTGTGGTCGGTGTATTCTCGTGTTGTTCCCAACTGGGATTTCTCTACGCAGGACCGCACTACGAGCAGGATCTTCGACAGCACGAAGGGGTATCCTGGTGAAGGACCGGACAATGGTGACGATTTTTCCTCTAAGAGGAATTTACCCTGGATCTCTGAAGATTATCTCGATGAAGTGATGTCAAAAAAGATGGAAAGGTCTTCAGATGTGGATGGGTTGAATGGGCTTGTTCCGGAAAGTGAGGTACAGTCCGAGAGGGTAGAGGTGGAGAATGTTACTGCCTCTAGAATTCTTATGGCTCTTTGGAAAAAGGGGTATAGAGCTGGTTATAGGAGGTTGTGTCGTACAAATCTACCTGGATCCAAGGTTGGAGCAATGAAACATCCAATCAAAAAGGTGCGGAAGATCGGCACTAGAAGAAAGGCCTTCTTGAAAGTGTTCAATGTCTTTGGATCATCTCAGAATGGCTCAGGAGCTGGTGGGAAACCAATCATGAAAGTGATAGGACCAAGACCAGGTTTTCCAGCTGTTCTTGATGCATCAAACGTTGATAGCACCTTGGGTGAAAAAGGTAGTCCTTCAGATCATGGCAATGTCCATGTAGGGCGGAATTGGTCCATGGATCGTCTGGAAGCAGAACGCTTGTCGAAAAGGAGGCAAGGTATCTGTTATTGGTTCGCCAAAGGGAACAATCGCTGCAAATTTGGAGAGGACTGCAAGTTTATTCATTCCAATGATGATGTGGTGCTGTCATCGTATTGGTGCAAATACTATGTGGCTGGAAGACACTGTTACGCTGGAGAGGACTGCAAGTTCTCCCATGATGCAACTGGTGTAAGGTGTATCCAGTTTGCTCGGTCTGGAAAATGCCGTCATGGGGACAGGTGTGTCTTTGAACATGGTGATCCGCTGGATGAACAGAGGCCAAGGTCTCCAAGGACGCCCCCAGGGGATGGTCCGCGGAGGAGTGGTAAAAAGGAACTTTCTCCGGATCGGTATGATGAAGATGAAGAGGATTTCATGGGGTATGACGACGATACCCGGATGATGGAATTGCTGATGGAGGCGATTTCCTTTCTGTCAGATGGCAAATCTGATTTGGCCCGCGCGGAGGCGGATCCGGTTTTAAGCTGATAAAGTTCAATGGAGACACTGACCAGAGAGACACAGAATGGTGTTCGTGGACTACTGGCATGTTGTCTGCATTAGAACTTCACGAGATAGTGAAGTCTCATGAGATTCCACTGGTGGAGGTTGAAGAGTGGATCGATGAGTTGAGGATATGGTTCCAGCGAGCCAATATGGAAGAGGAGAGAGATCCGAAAAAGGGCAAAAAGAGGTCCCTAGAAAGGGAGTCCAGTAAGGATGATCCTGCCAAAGAGACGGAGGTTGTCGTTGAGGAAGAGGTGAAGGTGGCCAAAAAGAAGAGAAAAACTGCTGCAGTTGAGGATCCATACACTCTTTTGGTTCCAAAGCCGAAGAAGATGCCGGCTAACATTGAAAAGGGTGGATCAGCATCCAATGCGGTGGTATCTGGAAGGGAAAAGGCCTCTTCGAGAATGCGCACCAAGGCAAGCGTCTCAGGAAAGATGAAGAAGAAAGAGAAAAGTCAAAGTCCCAAAAAGGAAGAGGTGGTCGTGGTGGAAGGTCCGGATGAGAAGAACCGTCCTTCTGAAGTGGAGGCACAGTCATCTACCACTGTGAATGCAGATCTGGGACAGTCCTGCCAAGCTATTGAGGATGCGAAAAGAGAGGGGTTGATATCCTCAATTCAGAGGGGCATACAATTCTTACAGTGTCGGACCTGGAGCATGTTTTGCTGCGACTTCACCTGAGTATCGCTGGCCATCGGAAGGAAAAGAAGGGATGACTGGATGGTATCGATGAGGGAATGGGTTCTTTCTCTTTCTGGAGACACGTGCGCTGGAACAGCCAATGTGCTGGAAGTATAGTGGTTACTATTAAGGGTATGGAAATCCCTGATAGTAGAGAGTGTACAGCTTTTCGCGTAGCGAAGACCACGGTTCGTGGTGAAGAAGGCTCAGAGTCTTCAATGACAAGAGAATCATGGTGGTAAAAAAGATTCTCTATGGTGAAGGGTGTTTAGCCAATGTGCTATAATTTCGTCCTGGATGACGTAAAACCACAGTTTGCATTTCAAGCAGCTGGCTGCTGCCTTAATTGCAGTTTTTGGCCAAAGGTCTGCACCTCCAGTTGTGTCCTAGGAAATCCTAGGACAGGGGGAGTGCGGAGCTGCAGTTTGTATTGAAGAAAAGAGTTGGTGTAGAAGGATTAAGGGTCAATGAACCCGGAACAATTTTTGGCTCAAGATCGGGCCATGCGCCTAGAGAAGAAAGGGTGCTTGGTGTTTTGGGTTGGTTTGTTGTTTGTCGATTCAGGGGATCAAGGGCTTCTGTTGGGGTTGACTGTCTTGTTCCCTGTCCTCCTTCGGTTGCCCCCCGTACCCCAAACCCTAAACCCTAAACCCTAAACCCTAAACCCTAAACCCTAAACCCTAAACCCTAAACCCTAAACCCTAAACCCTAAATCCTAAACCCTAAACCCTAAACCCTAAACCCTAAACCGATCAACCCAGCCCGCAGCCCCGTTGCCCTAAGCCGTGCCTCTTGAGCTGCCACTGCTGCAGGTGCCACAAGCCTCACCCCCTTGAGTATGGCTGGCCCGGGGAGGACCGCAGCCAGAACTGAAGTTTAGGGTTTAGGGGTTGAGGGTTTTCGGGTTTAGGGTTTAGGGTTTACTTCTAAACTTCTAAGCCCTAAGGACGCCCTGCAACCTCTCAGGGAAAAGAAGCCAGGTTGCAAGGCACTCCAAGGTTTTTGGGTAAAAAGAGGGTGCCTGCCCCGGCGACCGCAAAACACCCTAAGGACGTTTGTGCCTGGGGTGGTTAGATTTCGGGCCATTTAGGGTTTGGGCTTCAGGTTCGGAGTTTCCGGAGAATGATTGTTTTGGGCTTTTAAGGTTTGGGGTTTTGATGGTGGGCCGGAGGCCCAGCTTAGTAAGAGCCAGAGTCCTCAACCCTAAGCCTTATTGAAGCTTGGGGGTACAATAGTAACATTAATAGTAGCAATAACAATAATACTAACAATAAATAGTGATAATCATAATAACAATTTACTTATTTACTTATTATCTATCCGGGCTGGACGTCGGGGGGAGCTGTGCTGCCGCGGAGGAGGTCAAGACGCCCCAGAAGCAGCCGAAGGTTGGGGTGGCAACCTAATCCTCATCGCATATGGGGGTTTACGAAAATAGGGGTACCCATTTTGGGGGTCCCTTGTTAAGGAGATTCTATTCTGTTTGTGGTCTCTACTTGGGAAATACCGATATACTCAGTTCCCGAAAAATGACCCGGTTCTAACACGGCCCCCTTGTTTCTAGGGTGCGTAGAGGGACCACCCCTATCTTAGGGGAACTCCTGATTCGGAGGTTGGAAGGTTGTTTGGAGGTCGTGCGTGTTCGGGTTTGGGGTTGAGGCGTTTGGCTGAGGGAAATGCCAAAGCACGGGCACACAACTACACTAAAGCCCGTAAGCCCGAAATCTACATCCGTGTAGGATTTAGGGTTTAGGGATGTGTTTGATTTTGCATAGGGACTCCGAGAAGGGGATCGCATCGGTAGATAGTATGATATTCATCCCCGTCCAAACCCTAAACCCTAAACCCTAAACCCTAAACCCTAAACTCTAAACCCTGCACCCTACACCCTACACCCTACACCCTAAAACCCTAAACCCTAAACCGCAAACCCTAAACCCTAAACCCTAAGCCCCAAAAACCTGGAAACCGAAACACTGGGGAACCCTGAGATGGCCTCGCCACCCCCGGCGGCTCTCACCACACCACGTGGCTTCCCGGAGCCGGCGGCGTTGCCGCCGCGATTTTTTCTTTTGATTTTTTGATTGGGTTTAGGGTTTAGGGTTTAGGGTTTAGGGTTTAGGGTTTAGGGTTTAGGGTTTAGGGTTTAGGGTTTAGGGTTTAGGGTTTAGGGTTTAGGGTCTAGGGGGTGCAGGGTCTAGGGTTTAGCTTACAGCACAAAAGTCCCAAACACTCGAGAAAGTCAACCCCGGTCTCCCACTGGCCCGAAAACCTTCATCTCGGGCCAACATGAGCCTCATCTTAATGTAACTCATATTTAGTTAGAATTAATTCCATATGGTTGAATTCATATTTCTTAATATGTGATCTGAAGGGCCAGCACGAAGCTCAAACATGACCCCCATCTTGGGCCCACCGCTCCCCGTCGATTTTGTTTGCTTCAGCTGGCTTCCTGGAGGTGTCCGGGCTTCGGATGTAGGATAAGGGCTTAGGATATGGGGCTTAGCTTAGGTTTCATAGTAGGGTTTAGTGGGGTAGTAGGGTTTAGGATAGTTCGAGGGTTGACTGTTCATCGGGGGCTTACCCTCCCTAAACCCTAAACCCTAAACCCTAAACCCTAAACCCTAAACCCTAAACCCTAAACCCTAAACCCTAAACCCTAAACCCTAAACCCTAAATTTTTAAACCCTAAACCCTAAAACCCAAACACGGCTTTGCAGGCCTTGTAGGGAATCCTGTTCACCACCAGGAACCCGAGCCGCCTTGCAGCCAAAGTCGTACTCACCACCTCCGCGAGCAGAAGCAGCGCGAGCTCCGGGACATATTCTGGGGCTTCCCAGTAAACCCTAAACCCTAAACCCTAAACCCTAAACCCTAAACCCTAAACCAAAAACCCTAAACCCTAAACCCTAAACCCTAAACCCTAAACCCTAAACCCTAAACCTTTGTTAGGGGTTTCGTAGGCCGCAAATTTGGGACAAGGGATCGGAGTTCTCAGAGCTGGCCAAGGGAAGGTGATTGATGCTTTTGCAAGGAAGTTTCGGGGGGGGGGGGGCAGTAATAGGGAACCCATCACCACGCTCTCGCATCTGACGCCATCCTCAGCATAAGGGAAATTGCGGCAGGCCGAGCATGTAACCCGCGCAATTTCTCGACAAGTTATGCCAGCTTAGACGCAAACAGTAGGAGACCACAAAGAGCATGTCACGTTCTCCAAACACGAGGAACAGCAGCTGCAAACAACTACTTTTCATGCCAGTGGAGCTCCGCGTACTACCTTTGTACTACAAATGTCGACTTTCGAGCCACCGGACCCCCGGACGTCCTCCGGATACTACATTTGTACTACCACAGTCGAATTTCGAGTCACCCGAGCTCCGGATGTCCTCCAAAAACGCCAGCCACGACAGCGCCGCATGTTGTGAACCCGACCTCCAAAAGCAATGACAGTTTCGCAATTTGCGAACCTATACGTCAAAAAATATGAGGACAGCTACGAGGATGGCGACGTCGATGCGCACAGCGCCGAGGCGGCAGCGCGATTTCCGAGATTTAAAGTGGTCGCACGAAGCCAAAGCTCAAAATGCAGGAAGCCCTGCGCCTGCCAGGTTTTCAAGCCGCGGAGCGATGCAACCTCGAAAAGTGCACGGGACCTAGGCGGAGAGCACGATTTCCACCCGCAACCCCAAAAAAGAATGCATGGGGCCTCGGCGAACCAAAAGAATGTAATTTGCGATGTTTCAAGGCCCCGAGAAGTCCGTGTGGGCACGCGCGCTGTGGAAAAAGTACGATCTTCATCCAAGGATGCGACCAGCGCTCGAGGAATGAAGTCGATGTGTCGGGCGCCCCACGCGCAGATCAATGAAAGACCCTTTTCACTTGAACCCTAATTCGTAAGCGTTTGCACGCTCTTTGTCCTCCCAGTCTCCCCGCGCCGAAACCCTGACTCCATAAACGGGCTCCCGAAAACCCCTAAACCCTAAACCCTAAACCCTAAACCCTAAACCCTAAACCCTAAACCCCAAACCCTAACAACCCGAAACCCTAAACCCTAAACCCGAAACCCTACACCCTAAACCCTAAACCCTAAAACCCTAAACCCTAAACCCTAAACCCTAAACCCTAAACCCTAAACCTTAAACAACCCTAAACCCTAACCTTTTGAGCTTTTGAGGGCTCCCCTTGCATGGAATCCCCTTTGAAGCCTTCACCCTGAAGCCGACGAGGAGCAGCGAGAAGAGGCTGCCAGGCAGCAGGAGGCCGCACAAATGGGGGGTCTTAAAGGGGCCCTAAGTCGATTCCACTTACCGAATTGTTCCTATTCCTGCGTACTCTGCCATCTTTGCACCATCATTCGAGCAAGTCATTGTTGTATTCCGAGGGGTCATTGCTCAGGGGAACGCAGAAACGTAACAAACATAGTGTGTGTGTTTGTGGGTGTGTGTGTGTGTGTGTGTGTGTGTGTGTGTGTGTGTGTGTGTGTGTGTGTGTGTGTGTGTGTGTGTGTGTGTGTGTGTGTGTGTGTGGGTGGGGTGCACTTGGGGGTTTCGGCTCGGGTGGACGTTTGGCCGTGGGGGGCGGGCACTCTTCGGGTTCAGGGCCCAGGGTTTTGGAGATTTTGGGCGTAAGGATGGCGATCTTCGGGGCTCAAACGTGCTAAGCCGTAAGCCCTAAGGCCGAAAAGCTCAAAACCTATAAGCCCCAAGCCCGATCTAGAAGCCTCAAATCCTCAAAGCTCTGCATAAGGGCCATAAACCCTAAAGACCGAAACCTGAGTCCACTACTTCACTACAAGCCTGCATTGCAGAGGCTCTCCTGAGGCAGCAGCAGCACGAGCTTCGAGAACAGCGCCAGCACCTCAAGTACTTGTGTTGCCGCGTTTGGTCTTAGGGTTTTAGGGTTCAGGGTTCAGGATTTTAGGGTTTTGGGGTTTGGAGTTAGGGTTTTGGGGGGGGTCCATGGCTTTTAGGGCTTGGGTCAGGCGTTTCTGCTTAAGACGTAGGCTCAGTAGCGGTCAGCAGCAATAGGAGCCGCTGGAGCAGTACCTGTAGTGGCGGCTGTGATCCCCCACGATACTACACCTAATTCGGCTTACGTATCCCTAAATATCAACTGTGGAGGGAACTCTTAGAATCCCCAGGGCAGAATAGCCCATCCTGGTATAGAGGGGGGGTTAGTAGGGTGACAGCAGCAGGCCACGGGTCTTTCTTTGTCTCTTGCGCTGATGACCAAGCCGGGGCGGCCTCTGACATACGGTGCCAGGGTAGTTTAGGGTTTAGGGTTGTTAGGGTAGTTTAGGGTTTAGGGTTTAGGGTTTGGGGTTTAGGGTTTAGGGTTTAGGGTTTAGGACAAGACAAGGCCCATGAAAGCCCGACCACGATATTTCAAGATATGCTCTCTGAAGAGGCTGGTCAGGCTCCAAACATCCGCGATTGACTTGCAACAGAAACCCCGAAGAACCCTAAGCCCTAAACCCTACCCTACACCCTACACCCCCAAAACCCTCAACCCTCAACCCTAACCCTAAACCCTAGACACTAAACCCTAAACCCTAAACCCGAAACCCGAAACCCTAAACCCTAAGCCCTAGCCCTAAACCCCCCAAACCCTGAAACCCTTCCTAAGGCGAGCAGTACCTTCGCCAGCGTGAGGAAGAGCTCTGGGGCAAGGAGGAGGCTCCGGGGCGGCGGGGGGGGGGGGGTAGGGTTAAGGGTTGATTGAAGGGTTGACAGAAACCCTCATTCTTCAATGCACTATGCTGTGGGCCGGGGACCGTGTAGTTTTAGGGTTTTTGCGTTCAGGGGTTAGAGTCATTAAAGGTTGCAACTTCTGGGTACAGAGGGGGTTAGAGTGCAGGGATTTGGGTTCGGGGGTCTAGGGGTTTGGGGGCTTCGGGTTAACCCAAAACCCGAAACCCCTAAAATGGCTTCGGCCCTTCCTCCAAATCAAAGCTTGCATGGTGGCACCTCTTCAATCTTCAAAGGCCTTAGCCTCTAAAGTCATAAACCCTGACCCGAAACACGGAAACCCTAAGTTGAAGACATGGTTCCCAAGTGGGTTATAACAATCATACTTGGGCTATAAGTGCCCTGAACCTCCAAGTGACCCCCCGGCACCCACCCTAAACCCCAAACCCTAAACCCCAAACCCGAAACCCCAAACCCGAAACCCTAAACCCTAAACCCTAAACCCCGCACCCACCTACCAGGCACGCTCCGAGCCACACCCGGTGGACGCTCGACCATCCCCGAATCGTCAGGCTCGGGAGTTAGCCTTTGGGTTTCAGGGGTACAGGGTGGAAGGAGGGCCCTTACCTAAAAACCCGAAAAACCCTAAAAACCCTAGAAACCCTAAAAGCCCTAAGAACCCTAAAAGCCCTAAAAACCCTAAAAACCCTAAAAACCCTAAAAACCCTAAAAACCCTAAAAGCCCTAAAAACCCTAAAACCCTAAAAACCCTAAAAACCCTAAAACCCTAAAAACCCATAAAACCCTTAAAAGCCCTAAAGCCCTAAAAGCCCTAAACCCAAAACCCTAAACCCTATAGGCCTAGGGTTTAAGGTTCAGGACGGAATGCATCCGCAGCGCCAAGGAGAGGCCCACAAAGCCCTAGGCCCCCAAGCCCAAACCCTGCAAAGCCCATGGCAATACGAAAGGGCGAATGACCCCCCCCCCCCGACCTCCACGCTCTTCATCGCAAGGCCCTAAGCCCTAAACCCTAAATCCTAAACCCTAAACCCGAAGCCCTAAGTGCTGCACCCTAAACCCTAAACCCTAAACCCTAAACCCTAAACCCTAAACCCTAAACCCTAAACCCTAAACCCTAAACCCTAAACCCTAAACCCTAAACCCTAAAACATAAAACCCTAAACCCTAAACCCTAACCCCTAAACCCTAACCCTACCCCTAAGCCCTAAACCCTAAACCCTAAACCCTAAACCCTAAACCCTAAACCCTAAACCCTAAACCCTAAACCCTAAACCCTAAACCCTAAACCCTAAACCCTTCGCGAGGCCATGCCTCAGCAGCCATTCCAGAATCGGCCCCAGGCAGCGGGGATTGCAACAAGGGTCGGCTTTCGCGCCCCCCTAAATCTCGTCAACCCTGAACTCCTCCTTGGAAGTTCATGGTACTTATTAACCAATTATAGCCGTACTTGAGGCCCCGCAAGTGCCCTAACGTGGTTGTAGGTACAGTTACCAAGTACAGTTATAAGTACAGTTATAATTGGTCCATAAGTGCCTGAACTCTTCAATCTTGCTGCGGAGCCTGGGCCGGCTCCCCCACTGGTTTTAGCCCTTAGGGTTTAGGGTTTTGGGCTAGGGTTTAGGGTTTAGGGTTTAGGGTTTAGGGTTTAGGGTTTAGGGTTTAGGGTCTAGGGTTTAGGGTTTAGGCCCTTGGCATCATGGGCTTCTTCAGTGGCATTGCTTCATCTCATTGCGCCTTGTGCATCTGGCCTCAAAGAGCTTAAGGCCCTTGGACCCCAAAATCCAGGGTTTCTGGATGAAACCCAGCTCAACCTAAAACTTCCAGATACAATTCAGGCTTCGGCTAAAGCCCCGGAACCCTCTACAACCCCGAACTAACTCCCCCCCAACACCACAAGGGGTTTAGGGTTTGGGGTGTAGGGTTTAGGGTTTAAGGTGTTGTGGTAGAAGCCTTTCCCGAGAAGCCCCCTAAAAAGCCAACAGGATCGGCAACCAGCACAGCCGCATCGCCAGAGCCAGCCGGTGCGCCACCCCGCGGTCCATCTTTTCGGTCCAGCACCCACCCCCACCACCTCCTTAAGCCCTCGAACCCCAACAACCCCCAAAAAACCCCAAAGACCCTAAACTGCCCTAAACCTTGCATGCCCGAGAGGGGCTGTCTGGGTTGCAGTTTTGTTTTTTTTAAGGCTAGGGTTGGTTGGGCGTTGCTTGGGTGAATTGATGTTCAGGATTTCGCCTGGGGTCTGCAGAGTTCGTTGAAAGAATGGATGTCGGTAGTGATGGAACGATCGATGAGAATAGCTGGAGTACCAGGAAGCCCCCTAAACCCTAAACCCTAAACCCTAAACCCAAAACCCTCAACCCTAAACCCCTAAACTTCTAAACCCTAAACCCTAACCCCTAAACCCTAAACCCTTTGGTTTGTTTCCAGACGACCCGACAAGAGCTCGGATTTGCATCCTGCCCCGCCGCTGCCTCTGAACAGCGTTGTGAAGATCACCTCGAGGGCCAACAAAGCAACCAGCTGACTCAACCCTAAACCCTAAACCCTAAACCCTAAACCCTAAACCCTAAACCCCAAACCCTATACCCTAAACCCTAAACCCTAAACCCTAAACCCTAAACCCTAAACCTTAAACCCGAAACCCGAAACCCTAAACCCTAAACCCTAAACCCTAAACCCTAAACCTTAAACCCGAAACCCGAAACCCCCCCTGAAACCCCCCACAAATCTGAGCCACTGGGAATCGCCCCATGGGGCCGCCGGCATGGAGCCCCTTACGCGGCGCCGTCTTGGCCGGCACGATGATGGCGAGGAATTGACGGGGAAGTTGGGTTTAGGGTTTAGGGTTTAGGGTTTAGGGTTTAGGGTTTAGGGTTTAGGGTTTAGGGTTTAGGGTTTCGGGTTTCGGGTTTAGGGTGTAAAGGGTTCGGGCTTTCGGCGTGTTTAGCTGGGCCTTTGGGGTTTTGATTCTTGGTTGCTCGGGTGTTTGGGTGAAAAGCTTACGTAGGTTTGGGGTTGAGAGGTTTCAGACCTTCCCTCAACCCCCAAGCCCCCAATCACTGAGTCCCTCACAAGCCTGAGCCCCTAAACCCTCAACCCTTATCCCTGAACCCTAAACCTTAAACCTTAAAGCCTAAAGCCTAAACCCTAAACCCTAAACCCTAAACCCGAAACCCGAAACCCTAAACCCTAAACCCTAAACCCTAAACCTCTTTCGCAGAGATCTTTGCAGGAGGAGGCGCCAGCCGAACGTCGCAGGCGCCTGCGGCGCCCCAAGGACGCTTAGGGGGGTTCAGGGTTTAGGGTTTAGGGTTTAGGGTTTAGGGTTTAGAGTTTGTTTAGAGTAAGGTCCAGGGTTGCTTCCGGGGTTTGGGCAGTTGGGGAGTTTAGGAGTTTGGGGTGGCTCAGAGGAGTTCGGGCGTTTAGAGGTTTAGGGTTCAGGCAGGAGTTGCCCTTGGGAGGAAAGAGCTTCGGGTTCAGGATCCCTTGTGGAGGGTTCGGGCTGCAAAAACACCCTAAAACCCCTGAGCAACCTACACAACCTAAGCACTCCAAACCCCAAACCCCAAACCCCAAACCTTAAACCCCAAACCCCAAAGCCCAAACCCCAAACCTCAAACCCCAAACCCCCCCAACCCCAAACCCTAAGCACCACCGTGCGCTGTAGACTGGATTCAGGATTCGAGAGGGCTGTGCCTTCGAGGGACCGTGGGTGTGGGGGGATTCCCCTTCTCCTTCCGACTGCCATGGTTAATTCGAATCGTTATCAGTAAGACTATCAGCTTTTTGTGTTCAATAGTCCCAACATTATCAGGTTTTATCATGACCAATGCCGATTCTCCAGATGCATCTCATTAAGTAATTAGTGCTTGTCTGCAGATGCTTCTCATAGCTGATGTCCATTTCATGTTCCGATATCCTAAGCAAAAGTACCTTAAATCCGCAACCCTAAAAATATCCTGAAATCCGATCGAGCCATACAGGCCTAAACCCTAAACCCCGCAACCCCTAAGCACCTAAACCCCTAAACCCCGAGGCCCCCAACCCTAAATTCGTAAACCCCTAAGCATCATGAGCATCAGCCCGCGGCCCTTTCAGCAGCCGCCCCGGCCAAGCCAGCATCATTAGCATCAGCGCGTGGCCCTTTCAGCAGCCGCCCTGGCCAAGCCAGCATCATGAGCATCAGCCCGCGGCCCTTTCAGCAGTCGCCCCGGCCAAGCCAGCATCATGAGCATCAGCACGCGGCCCTTTCAGCAGCCGCCCCGGCCAAGCCAGCATCATTAGCATCAGCGCGTGGCCCTTTCAGCAGCCGCCCTGGCCAAGCCAGCATCATGAGCATCAGCCCGAGGCCCTTTCAGCAGTCGCCCCGGCCAACGCGGCCCTTTCAGCAGCCGCCCCGGCCAAGCCAGCATCATGAGCATCAGCCCGCGGCCCTTTCAGCAGCCGCCCCGGCCAAGCCAGCATCATTAGCATGAGCACGTGGCCCTTTCAGCAGCCGCCCCGGCCAAGCCAGCATCATGAGCATCAGCCCGCGGCCCTTTCAGCAGCCGCCCCGGCCAAGCCAGCATCATGAGCATCAGCCCGCGGCCCTTTCAGCAGCCACCCCGGCCAAGCCAGCATCATGAGCATTGGGGCGTGGCCCTTTCGGCAGCCGCCCCGGCCAAGCCAGCATCATTAGCATCAGCCCGTGGCCCTTTCAGCAGCCGCCCCGGCCAAGCCAGCATCATGAGCATCAGCCCGCGGCCCTTTCAGCAGCCGCCCCGGCCAAGCCAGCATCATGAGCATCAGCCCGCGGCCCTTTCAGCAGCCACCCCGGCCAAGCCAGCATCATGAGCATTGGGGCGTGGCCCTTTCGGCAGCCGCCCCGGCCAAGCCAGCATCATTAGCATCAGCCCGCGGCCCTTTCAGCAGCCACCCCGGCCAAGCCAGCATCATCAGCATCAGCACGCGGCCCTTTCAGCAGCCGCCCGGCCAAGCCACCATCATTAGCATCAGCCTGCGGCCCTGTCAGCAGCACGCCCCGCCCAAGCCAGCATCATGAGCATCAGCCCGCGGCCCTTTCAGCAGCCGCCCCGGCCAAGCCAGCATCATGAGCATCAGCCCGCGGCCCTTTCAGCAGCCGCCCCGGCCAAGCCAGCATCATTAGCATCAGCCCGCGGCCCTTTCAGCAGCCACCCCGGCCAAGCCAGCATCATCAGCATCAGCGCGTGGCCCTTTCAGCAGCCGCCCTGGCCAAGCCAGTATCATGAGCATCAGCCTGCGGCCCTTTCAGCAGCCACCCCCGGCCAAGCCAGCATCATGAGCATCAGCCCACGGCCCTTTCAGCAGCCACCCCGGCCAAGCCAGCATCATGAGCATCAGCCTGCGGGCCTTTCAGCAGCACGCCCCGCCCAAGCCAGCATCATCAGCATCAGCCCGCGGCCCTTTCAGCAGCACGCCCCGGCCAAGCCAGCATCATCAGCATCAGCCAGCAGCCGCCCCGGCCAAGCCAGCACTCGTGGCCCTTTCAGCAGCCGCCCTGGCCAAGCCAGCATCATGAGCATCAGCCCGCGGCCCTTTCAGCAGTCGCCCTGGCCAAGCCAGCATCATCAGCATCAGCCCGCGGCCCTTTCAGCAGCCGCCCCGGCCAAGCCAGCATCATGAGCATCAGCCCGCGGCCCTTTCAGCAGCACGCCCCGGCCAAGCCAGCATCATGAGTACAGCGCGTGGCCCTTTCAGCAGCCGCCCCGGCCAAGCCAGCATCATGAGCATCAGCCCGCGGCCCTTTCAGCAGCCGCCCCGGCCAAGCCAGGAATATGAGCATTAGTTCGTGCTTTCAGCAGCCGTTTGGCCAAGCCATCATCATTAGCATCATCGCGTGGCCCTTTCAGCGAAGCTAGCATCATGAGTATCAGCTAGCCCTTTCAGCCCCTAAACCCTTAAGCCCCGAAACCCTAAACCCCAATCCCTAAACCCTAAACCCTAACCCCCGAAACCCCTAAGCCCCTAAACCCCTAAACCCTATGTTTCGGGGGTGCACAGGACCAGAGCCGCAGCCCGGCGAGGGACTCGCAGGGGCCAAGCCTCGAAGAGTCCGAGGACGCTTGGCTTGCCGACAACACCTTGTCCAACACCACAGCACACACCCCACACCCCAGGTCCTGAACCCAAACCCCTACGTAGCCCAGACCGGAAGCCACTAAACTACTAAACCTTAACCCCCTACCCCTAAACCTTAAACCGCTAAACCCAAACCATAAGCCCTAAAAACCCTAAGTTTAAGCCACTCATTACAAACCCTTATAAACCCTCATGAACCCTTCTAAACCCGTATATGAACCCCATACGCCCTAGAAACCCTACAAACCCTATAAACCCTGCACACGAGAAACCCGTAGAAGCTCCATAAAATCCTGTCCAACCCTCTGAGCCCTATAGACCCTAAAGCCCCTATCAACCCCTACAAGCCCTGGAAAACCCACAACCCTAAACCCTAAACCCTAAACCCTAAACCCTAAACCCTAAACCCTAAACCCTAAACCCTAAACCCTGAGCCCCTAAAGCGGAGAGGAGCCCTCCGAGCTTTGCGAGACGGTCACCGCCTCCCCCCACGAAGTGGCGGCGGAGATCCCGCTGCTGCCGCTGGCCAGCCTCTCTCCGCGCCTTGGGGGAGGGCTTTTTAGGTTTAGGGTTTAGGGTTTAGGTGGTTTAGGGGGGGCCCTTGGGTTCAGGTCAGGGCTTGTGGTTCGTGACGAGTGATTTTTCGGGCTTTGGTTGGGGCTTAGGGTTTCGGGTCTGCCCTAAACCCTAAACCCTAAGCCCTAAACCCTCAACCCTCAACCCTCAACCCTAAACCCTAAACCCTGGCGAACTTTGGGTGTTGGGAAGTTTTGGGTTCAAGGTTTAGGGGTTGAGGGTTTGGACCCAAAACCTTCTGGGACTTTAGCCCACGCGTTCTACCATATATGCTGCTGAAATCACGGCTAAGTGACTTTACTTTTTTGTGGTGACCCCACCCTTGTAATGGATGCCACATCTCCTTCTCAGGTGTGGAGAGCCGGCATCCCTAAACGCTAAGCCCTAAACCGCAGGTGGTGAGAGGCCTGCAATGGAAAGGAAGGGAAGGATGAGATGCATCAAGGGGATCAGGAGGAAGATGAGGAGAAGGAGGGAAGCCCCAAGAGACCCTGAGTCTCCCAAATTCCCCCCCAGTCGCCTTAGGCCCCGGCCTCTTGGCTGCGAGGTACTCCGAGGAGCCTCTGCCGGTGCCCATGCGCTTGGGGGACTCAGAGCCCTCGAGCTCATCCGGGGGAACCCCTGCACACCAGCTGCACGCCAGCTGGGTTTGGGGCTGAGGGTTGGGGGGTGCTTGGGGTTGAGGGCCCTTGGGGTGTTTGGGGCGCTTGGGATTTGAGAGGTTCAGGGCTCGAAGGTGGGGGGGGGGGGGGGGCACCCGGGGTTGAGGGTCTTGGGCTTTAGATGTAGGTGTCGGGGCATGCTTGCGATGGTTTAGGGTTTAGGGTTTAGGCTTTAGGATTTAGGGTTTAGGGTTGTGGGTTCAGTCGATGGCTGAGGTACAGCAGCCACCAGCCACACCCAGCGAGCCCTCTCGAGGAGAGGCGGTGATCGAGATATGGTCGGAGGACCACCCAGCACCCCAAAAACTGGGGTCCACAAGGGGTTTAGGCTTTTAGGGTTTAGGGTTGGGGTTTAGGGTTTAGGGACAGCTCAGAGACCTTGATCCCCAAGCACTTAAAGCCCTGAAGCCCTGAACCACACTAAACCCAAAAGAGCCCAAGAGCCCTAAAGGTCAAGCGCCTTGAAGCCCCAAAGCCCCAAAACCCCCCAACGAATCCAAAGAATCTAGGCACTCCCAGACTCAGCACCTCGAGGATTCAAGGTTTAGGGTTTAGGGTTTAGGGTTTAGGGTTAGGGTTTAATGCTTAGGGTGTGTATCAATGCCCGCGCGTGGTCGGTTCGGTCTTTCGTTTTTGACTTTGAGTAGCTCGGATAGCTGGGGGACTTCAACCCAAACCACCCAACCCGGATTTGGGGTTCCGCACCCACCCCCAGCCCCCCCCCAAAAAAACCCTCAACAAGTTGGGGTCCAGGACCCATCAGATCAGCTGAACGCCGAAGGGCCTTGCACGGTGAGCCACGCCGAAGGCCATGACACCCAGAAGGACGTTGAGCGGCATGGGTAGAGATTTCAAACCAGTGTCATTGAATCCAAAACCCTCTAAGCCCCAACTAGGCGGCTTCAGGGGGGTAGGGAACCCTAAACCCTAAACCCTAAACCCTAAACCCCAAACCCTAAACCTTAAACCCTAAACCCTAAACCCTAAACCCTAAACCCTAAGCCCTAAGCCCTAAACCCAAACCATTTTTGAGCTGATGGCTCAGGGTCTTCGGAGCGTTCAGCTGTGTGCTCCGAAAGCTTTGGGGCTTTTTGGGCAGTCAACCCTAAAACCCTAAAACCCTAAAACCCTAAGCACCTAAAACCCTTAAGCCCTAAAACCCTAAAGCCCTAAAACCCTAAAGCCCTAAAACCCTAAAACCCTAAACCTCCTAACCTCCAAACGCGGAATTCGGCTTCCCAATGCCAGGGGATGAACTTAAACCCTAAACCCTAAACCCTAAACCCTAAACCCTAAACCCTCAACCCTAAACCCTAAACCCTAAACCCTAAACCCTAAACCCTAAACCCTAAACCCTAAACCCTACCCTAAACCCTCAGCCCTCAACCCTCAACCCTAAACCCTAAACCCTAAACCCTAAACCTAAACCCTAAACCCTAAACCCATAACCCATATGGTGAGGGCCCGCCATGTCCCCAATCGCCACACCTTGAAACGCCTGAGCTCCAACTTGTTCGGAGTCATGTGCACTCCTCAAGCATGGTCCCTTTTTGGGTTTAGGGTAGGGTTTAGGGTTTAGGGTTTAGGGTTTAGGGGTATTGGATATTAGGGGCCGCCTTATAGTAATAACCCCAAGAGGCGCCGTCACTTAGAGAACGGACCATATACCTCAGAGTTGAAGCCGCAGAACACGGCTTCGGGATCTACTTTTGTTTACGGCTCTGGACTCTGGGACCACTCCAGGGCACCCTATCCTCCCTCATCCCTAATCCCTAGACCCTAAACCCTAAACCCTAAACCCTAAACCCTAAACCCTAGCCCCAGAGGACGGCGAGGATGCTGCCCCCTCTCCCATCTCGGAGGCCAATGTGAGCCCAGGGACGAAGGACGCCGACGAAGGGTTTCGGGCTTAGGTGGCAAAGAGTTCAGGGTTTAGGGTTTAGAGTTTAAGGTTTAGGGTTTAGGGTTTAGGCGGATTTTGCGGTAACCCTCGGTAAGAACATCGCTGGGTGCGAGGGTGTCGTTTCTATTCCGAACTCACCAGCCAGGACTTCCCAGCACGTGCTTGCGATTCTGCAGAGCTTGTTCCCGAATTCCCACTCACAACTAGACGGTTGGGCGCCATCGCAAAGAACCCCCACTCATTGTGCGCCTTGTTGCAGAGCAGCCAGAGGTCTTCGCTAGGGTTGGGGCCCGGGTGGCCAAAGTCAATCTTCAGTGGCTGCGTCTGCCCTGCGATCTGAGAGAAAGGCTTCGGGAGACATCATGCCAATGCTTTCATTTTTTTTTATCTCTCTCTCTCTCTCTTTTGAATTCTTTCTTTCTTGCTTTGGTCTTGTTTGAGAGCGGGGATACCCCTTATGCATGCCAAGAATTCTAGGAGCCTCCAAACTGGTGCCCCCCATTTCTTTTGGGTCCGGGTGCGTTCCAGGGCCTGTTGTGGCAAGGGGCGGTTGGGTCTTCGTTTGACAACCTCCGGGCCACATCAACTCTACATCCCAAACCCTAAGCCGTAAACCCTTGACTCTGAACGCTAAAGCCCCAAAAACCCACCCCTCCCCCCCCCCCCTCCTCCCCCCCCCCCCTCCCCCCCCGCCCCCTCCCCCCCCACCCCCCCCC
This sequence comes from Symbiodinium natans, assembly GCA_905221605.1. Lineage (NCBI taxonomy): Eukaryota > Dinophyceae > Suessiales > Symbiodiniaceae > Symbiodinium > Symbiodinium natans. The sequence goes on from CAJNDS010002557.1 coordinate 425,895, forward strand.
CCCCCTTCCTTTCCCCCTTTTCCCCCCCCCCCCTCCCCCCCCCCCCCCCCTCCCCCCCCCCCTCCCCCCCCCCCCCCTCCCCCCCCCCCCCCCCTCCCCCCCCCCCCAACCACTCCAACCCCCAAGACCCTAACCCTAAACTCTAAACCCTAAACCCTAAACCCTAAACCCCAAAGTGGAGTCGATCCAGCGCAGAGGAGCCTTCGCCGAGTGTCCCGCCGCAATGGGTGGGCACTGACACGGAGATTGTTGCCAAGCCGGTGCCCATAAGCAAAGGAGGTTCGGGATTCAGGGTTTTTGGTTTTAAGGGCTTTCAGCTTTGCTTCGTGGTCTTCGGCAATTTCTTGGGGTTTTCAGGATGTTCCGGCTTTTCAGGTTTTGTTAGAGTTTGTGTGAAGTTCTGCTAGTTTTAGCCTGTGAGTGGTCGAGGGCTGATAGACCTTAGACTTCAGGGCTTTCAAGGTTTGTTTAGGGTTAGAGTTGGGGCCTGAACCCTAAACCCTAAACCTAAACCCTAAACCTAAACCCTAAACTCTAAACCCTAATCCCTAAACCCTAAACCCTCAAGCCCCTGTGACTTGAAATTGTTAATCCAAACAGAAACTCCTCGAAACTCCGCGAAACTTCCCCGGACCTGAACACGTAATGATTTCAATAAACCCTAAACCCTAAACCCTTTGGGGCTTCAGGGCTTTCGGCGTGGTCTACGGATTTGGGGGAATGAAATGGGCACAACCCAGATCTAACCCAGGCGGCCATAGGCATAAGCCTTCCCAGCGTTAAGGCCTTAGGGTTTAGGGTTTAGGGTTTAAAGTTTAGGGTTTAGGGTTTAAAGTTTAGGGCTTCAATGCGAAGCCAAGCACACCCTAAACGCCCTAAGCCCTGAAGGCCCCCAAATGGCCCTGAGCCCCGAAGGCCCCGAGCGCCCCAAACCCTCAATCTGACATGGCCTGAAAGAGAGCCCTAGGTTGGGATGTGCCCCCTTATGCTAGCAGTCCTTAATGAGGGTTCATGGTACTGTACCTCCTACTATAATCCCTACTAAGGATGTTGTAGCATAAGGTGGGATCATCCCAAGCCATAGGTGCTGAGTCGGCCGGTGGACCTTGCGGCAACCAGGGCGAGAGAAGGGCAGGAGGAGGACGGAGGCACCAAGAGACTCGGCTCCAGCGTCGGGGGGAGGTTTGTAGGGTTCAAGGCCTCGGTTGCTTGAGAGAGTTACTTTGGGGGGGTTACCTGAAACCTTAAAAGGGGTTTAGGGTTTGGGGTTTAGGGTTTAGGGTTTCGGGTACCTGACACCTTAGGCCGTAAGCCCATGGCCTAAGCCCGAATGAAGCCCCAAACCCAAGCCAGCATCAACCGAGGAGGCCTCGCTACGTCAGCCCATGCTGCGCCAGCTTTCCCTGCTGCACAGCTCACTGCCCCATGACTTTCTGCAGCTCGGCCTAAAATCTGGGGTTCAGGGTTTACCTGCACGCCCCAACTACCCTAGAATAAAGAGGGCCCATATGCCCTACTATTATGGTTGAAGGGTAGTTGGGGGTACTATTTTGGTTGAAGGGTAGTTGGGGGGTGCAAGAGGGGTGTCGAGCTTAAGCCGCTCCTGCTTCTTCATCGCGTTTGCTCGGAACTTGTTGTGTGTGGTAGAATGGCTCATGAGGTATCCAGAGCAGAGCAGAGTGCATCATACATGATGCTCTTGGAGGTCCACGGTGCCTAGAAGAACTGTACTTCTAACCCACTTATAAGCCCCTTAAGTGCCCTAATATGGTTATGAGTACAGTTATAAGTACAGCTATAATTGGCTAAGAAGTACCATGAACCTCCAAGCAAGCCCGAAGCCCGAAGCCCTAAGCCCTAAGCCTTAAGCCCGAATTAAGCCCCTAAGCCCCTAAGCCCTAAACCCTAAACCCTAAACCCTAAGCCCTAAACCCTAAACCCTTAACCCTAAGTCCTAAGTCCTAAGTCCTAAGTCCTAAGCCAGGCTTGCTGGTCCTCTTGGGCATCTTCGCAGCCTACGGAGTCTTCTGGCGAGAGCTGGCCGGCATCAACGTGGTCACCGACACCTCCGTGTTCCTCGAGGCGCCTTAGGGTTTAGGGTTTAGGGTTTAGGGTTTAGGGTTTAGGGTTTAGGGTTTAGGGTTAGGGTTTAGGGATTCAGCCCCTAAGCCCCTAAGGGCCCGAAGCCCGAAATACTGGAGGGGGAGACCCTCGGACACTTAGGGTCTAGGGTTTAGGGTTTAGGGTTTAGGGTTCAGGGTTGAGGGTTTTGGGTTTTGGGGTCATCTGTGCGGACAGGCTGATAGCCGCTCCAATGCCATCCGAGCCGCCTACCTGCAGGTTGGCCACCGATCTCGGGGCTAGGCGTGATTGGGGGGTCGCAGGTATTGAGGGGTTCTGGTTCAGGGGTTTAGGCTGTAGGGTGCGAAGCTTGGGGGTCAGGGTTCAAGGTCTTAGGTTTGGCGGCCCTCAAGCGCTTGCCAACGGCACGCCCCGATCTAGTGGATTTTGGGGTTCAGGGTTTGAAGATGAAAGCTGTCCCGCACATGTTCCGCTGACTTGTCGCCTGAACGGTGGCGCCTTCGACTCGGACTCTAAAATCCTAAGCCCACAACTGGCCCATAATGAACCCCATACAACCCTAAGCCCATCACACCCTAAACCCGAAAACCCTAAACCCTAAACCCTAAACCCTAAACCCTAAACCCTAAACCCGAAAACCCTAAACCCTAAACCCTAAACCCGAAAACCCAAAACCCAAAACCCTAAACCCGCAAACCCCCCCAAACCACCCTGAAGCCAGGCGTACAACCAGCGCGATCCCAGCGCGCGCCGCCTCGGCCCACGCAGGAGCACCGCTGCCATGGCTGTGGGAGCTTGGTTGGGCTCTGGCTTGCGGTGTATTCTTATTCTTCTTCTTATTATTATTATCATGATTATTATTATCATTATGTTACTTTTATTATGATTGTTACTATTATTACTATTATTCTTCTTCTTATTATTATTGTTACTACTATTATTGTTATTATTATTATCGTGCTGAGCCTTTGCAAAACATATAAAGCTCCGCACGCAAACTGCAGTTCAGCGTTCTTTCATGAGCTTGAATGAATGGGGGGGCTGCGGTTGATGCCCTGAGGAGGTGAGGGATTTACAAGGGCACTGATCCAGGAGTCTTTCCACGTGTTTTGGGCCCGTTTTGTGCTTTCCGTTTAGGGGCACAGACCTCCCCCCCCCCCCCCCAATCGTGAGAAATAGAATTGAGGCTTCGCGCACGCATACCAGGTCAAATCCATCTAGCAGAGCCCTAAACCCTAAACCCTAAACCCTAAACCCTAAACCCTAAACCCTAAACCCTAAACCCCAAACCCGAAACCCGAAACCCTAAACCCTAAACCCTAAACCCTAAACCCTAAACCCTAAACCCTAAACCCTAAACCTAAGTGGGCCGACAGGCAAACATCCCATTTCCGCTCTTGTGGGCTGAAGGGTGTTTGGTTAGAGCGTTAATGAAGGTTTTTGGGGTTTTTAGGGCCTTTAGGGCTTCAGGGCAGTCGGGGCAGTCAGGGTTTTTGGGGGCTTTGTGGCTTGTAGGGTTTCAGGCTTGTAGGATTTTCGGGCTTTAGTCTTTTGCTTGTTCTTAGGGTTCCGTTTGTGTCCTTCAAGGCCCTGAAGCCCCTTAAAGCCCTTTACCCTTTTAAAGCCCCTAAAAATTGTGAACTCTTACAAGCCCTTTAAGCCCTTTAAGCCGTTTTAAGTCCCTCGGAGCCGGCAGGCTGATGTCGGGCTATATGCCACCCATCGACGTCAACGACATGTACAAGATGCACAACTTGCAGCTGCCCCTTGGTAGGGTTCAGAGTTTAGGGGTTTAGGGGTTTAGGGTTTTAGGGGTTTAGGGTTTAGGGTTTAGGGTTTAGGAGTTTAAGGATTTAAGGGTTTAAGGATTTTAAGGGTTGAAGGGTTTTAAGGGTTTAGGGGCCTCAAACCCCATATAAACCTTAAACCCCAAGCCACCAGGTCGGGCCCCAAAGCTTGAAATCCTTGACACCCTATAGGCTTTAAGCTCTAAACCCTAAACCCTAAACCCTAAACCCTAAACCCTCAACCCTAAACCCTAAACCCTAAACCCTAAACCCTAAACCCTAAACCCTAAACCCTCAACCCTAAACCCTCAACCCTCAACCCTAAACCCTCAACCCTCAACCCTCAACCCTCAACCCTCAACCCTCAACCCTCACCACACCCCAAGACACCCCAAACATCTGAGGTACTACCGGACCGACGCGCCAGGGGGCCTCTTAGATCCCGGGCTTGCCGCGATCATACGGCACCTGGGATGTTAAGAGGCTTAGTGGCTTTTCGGGTTGTTCAGGGGTTTAGGGTTTTAGGGTTTTTGGGTTTAAGGATTTATTTAGGGGTTTAGGGTTTATTTAGGGGTTTAGGGTTTTAGGGTTTTGGGGTTTTAGGGTCATTTAGGGGTTTAGGGTTTAAGGGTTTCGGGTTTGAGGGTTTCGGGGTTAGGGTACGGTTTAGGGTTTGGCGTTCTCGGGTTAAGGGTTTAAGGCACCTGGGATGTGACTGGGTTAAGAGGCTTAGGGTTTAGGGTTGTAGAGGGTTTAGGGGCTTGGGTTTGGGTTTAGGGTTTCAGGGTTCAGCGGTTTTAGGTTTTTTTTGTCAGGTTGTTAGTGTTAAGAGGCTTAAGGGTTTTAGGGTTTAGGATTTAGGGTTTAAGGCGCCTGGGATATGACTGTGTTAAGAGGCTTCGGGTTTAGGGCTGTATAGGGTTTAGGGGTTTCAGGGTTTCAGGGTTTCAGGTTGTAGGGTTTAGGGTTTAGGGGTTTCAGGGTTTTAGGGTTTAGGGGTCTTCACTTTGAGGGTTTAGGGTTTTAGAGTTGGGGTTTTGGGGGTTAAGGGTTTTGGGTTCAAGAGTTTCGGGCTTCTGTGCTTCAGGGTTGGAGACTCAGGGGGCTTTAGCCGCCATACCTCGACTCTTCCACCATAAACACAACCCTAAACCCTAAACCCTAAATCCTAAACCCTAAACCCTAAACCCTAAACCATAAACCCTAAACCCTAAACCCTAAACCCCTAAACCCTAAACCCTAAACCCTAAACCCTAAACACCTCCTCCCCCGTGCGAATTTGTTCACGCCAAGCTCAGCCCCTTCAATCCTGCACCCAAAAGCCGAGAAGTCCTTCAAAAGTTTAGGGTCTCGGATGTAGGATCCTAAGCCCTCAACCCTAAACCCTAAACCCTAAACCCACAAGAGACCCCAAGATCCTTTGAGCTCTCTATCCGGAACGGCCCGCTCTACCGGAAGCTCTGCGTGGAGATGACGACGCCGGGTCTCGAGGGAGCTGCTCGGCAGCATCCTTTCCTGTGGAGTTTAGGATTTAGACTTTTAGGGTTTAGGCCCTAAACCCTAAACCCTAAACCCTAAACCCTAAACCCTAAACCCTAAACCCTAAACCCTAAACCCTAAACCCTAAACCCTAAACCCTAACCCTAAACCCAAAACCCTAAATCCTAAACCCTAAACCCTAAACCCTAAACCCTAAACCCTAGAACTTCGCGAAGAGGACTTTAGGGTTTTGAGGTTGGGGTTTCATGCCTCCAGCCACCCCGTCCGACGCAGCGTTCCCTCTGGGCCCTGAACCTGGGGTTTAGGGTTTAGGGTTTAGGGTTTCAGGTTTCAGGTTTAGGGTTTAGGGTTTCAGATTCGGGGGTTAGGGTTTGGGGTTTGGGGGTTAGGGTTTGGGGTTTCGGGTTTTGGGGTTAAGGGGGGGGTTAGGGGAGGTTTTGGGGGTCGGGTTTTGGGGTTAAGGGGGGGGTTAGGGGAGGTTTTGGGGGGTTCAGGGTTTGGGGCCAAAGGTTCTGGGTTTAGGCTTGGGCTTCGGGGGTTAGGGTTCGGGGCCCGAAGGAGTAAACTGAGTAAACCATCATTCCTCAGATTGCCGAACCCTCACTTCACTCAGCTCCCTCAGCCTTTAAACCCCTATTTGAGCTTGGGGTAAGCCCGAAGTCCTTAAACCCTACACCCGAGCCAATTTTTCCAACCCCCTGAAATTCCGAAAGCCCTCCAGTCTTGCGACCCTGGCCACTCTTTTGTCAACGCGGTCTTCCCCTCGCTGTCGGATCCGAACCTGACCGAGGCTGAGGGCCTTAAACCGTACACCCCAAAACTTAAACCCGAAACCCTAAACCCCAGAGTTTAGCTCTTTTTTTAAAATATTTATTTTCGTATTTTTCCTGGGGGGACTAGGCAGGCTCTTGGGACATTGTGTAAGGGGCCAGCCTAGTACGTGAGATGTTTTGTTGTATCTTGGGTTTCAGGCTCTTCCGGGGTCTTGCAGGGCTTGCGCTGCAATTGAGCGAGCCTTGAGGTTTAGGGTTTAGGGTTTACGGTTTAGGGTCAAGACCGCGGTTCTTGTGGGGTGACAGTGTTAGCAGCTTGTTTGAGCCTTAGAACTACGAGCTACGTAGGTGCCCGGAGAAGCATAAATAAATAAATATATACATATATATATGACAGCTATAAGAGCTGCAGGGTTTAGGGTTTAGGATTCTGGGGTTTAGGGTCAAGGGATGAAGACTCGTACCCCCTAAGGTTGTACCCCTAAAAGTTCCCCTTGATGTACTCCCAATATGGCCACGGAGCTTCCCGCAATAGCAACTTCCGGATGAGCAGGGCCATCATGAAACCCTAAACCCTAAACCCCAAACCCTACACCCCTAAACCCTAAACCCCTAAACCTCGCTTGTTCAGGTAGAAGACCTGGATCACTACCAGCGACGTCTCGACGGCCGGGGTGATAGCGCTTTTGACTCCAAGGTCGCGGGGTTGATGAGCGCTTTTGGGGGTTTGGGGTTTAGGGTTTGGGGTTTGGGGTTTGGGATTTGGGGTTTTGGGGTGCAGGAGCCTAAAACCCTGAACTAGCTAGGAAGGGGCCCAAACGCAAAAGACGAAGCCTTGAAATCCGCAACTCCCAGCCCTATAGAGCTGGCAGGGTTTAGGGTTTTCGGGTTTAGACTTTTTTTGTTGGGGGAGGGAGGGGCGTTCTTGCCCAAGGTCGTCGAGAAGGTCTTGATGTCCAAGTGCCGCGGCTTTTTCCTCTCGTCAGAAGGTTGGTTAACCCTAAACCCGAACTGTCTAGGGGCTCTACACACTAAAGTCTAAACCCGTAAACCCTAGAAACCCTTAAACCCTTAAACCCCTGAAGCCTTAACCCCTTAAACCCTTTAACCCGTAAACCTTGAAGTTCAACTAAACCTAAAGCCCTTAACCCTAGACCCTTAAACCCTAAACCCTAAAACCCTAAACCCTATACCCTAAACCCTAAACAACCCTACACCCTAAACCCTAAACCCTGAGCCCTAAACCCTAAGCCTTAAACCCTAACCTAAACCCTAAACCTTAAACCCTAAACCCTAAACCCTAAACCCTAATCCCCAAACCCTAAACCCTACCCCAGGCAGGAGTACCAGGAGCTGATCCTGCCCATCGGCTATGAGGGGGGCTCGCGCCTCGCGGCGGCGCGGTCCTTCTTTGCCTTCAACATCCTCTGCTTCCTGGCCGAAGCACGCCTTAGGGTTTAGGGTTTAGGGTTTAGGGCTAGGGTTTAGGGTTTAGGGTTTAGGGTTTAGGGTTTAGGGTTCAGGGTTCAGGGTTCAGGGTTCAGGGTTCAGGGTTCAGGGTTCAGGGTTCAGGGTTTAAAAACACTGCGCCCTAAGCCCGAAGCAACGTTGTAGGGAACACAGGGGTCGGAGTTTTTTAGGCCCCTTTCTGATAGGGATACTGTTGATGATGGTGTTTCTTAAGGGAGGGTTGGGGGTTCAAGGGGGTGTGTAACCCAAGGTTCCCTAAGACTCCCTACTACTCCAAAAGGCTCCCTAAGCTTCCCTGAGGTTTTGTAGGTGCCCCCCATGAACCTAAACCCTAAACCCTAAACCCTAAACCCTAAACCCTAAACCCTAAACCCTAAACCCTAAATCCTAAACCCTAAACCCCAAACCCTACAAACCCTACAAACCCTACAAACCCTTCAAGCCCCAAGCCGCAGGCCCTAAACCTAAGCCTTGCTCCCAGGTTGCCGTATCACCGACTCGGGCGCCGAACGCAGCAAGGCTCTTTCGGGCATCGCCAAGGCGGCCTTGGGGTTTAGGGTTTAGGGTTTAGGGTTTAGGGTTTAGGGTTTAGGGTTTAGGGTTTGCTAAGGTTCCGTGCACACCACCACGCGGGACGTATGTTGCGGTGTGCGCCCAGGTTCAACGCGCTCTCCGAACCCACCCACCCACCTTGGGCGGGTTGAGGGTTTTATAATATCGTGTGTAAGTAGTGGGAGCGTTCGCTACGGCCTTTGACCAAATCCTGGGGTACCCCCGCGAAGTCCTCCCTGTCCCCCCAAGATCCATAGGTTTTTTTGGCGGGTTTAGGGTTTTTTTTGCCCGGTGTTTCCAAACTATGATGCTTATACCGGGCTTACAAGACCCATAGGTTTATGCCTTGGGCTCCCATTGGTTTTTGGTCCGGCACCCTCTCTACGATTGGGGAGGGTCTGGGATTGGCCGAAGGAGGCCTTTTAGGAGACCTTTTGGAAGGACTGTCCTGGGACCTCCTGCGACGCTGCTTACAAGATTGTGTCGGGCTCCCTTTGGTTTTTGGAGACGATTGGGGAGGGTTCCTGAAAGGATTTCCTGGTGGCCGGAGGCTTCCTGAAAGGATTTCCTGGTGGCCCCCTGGAACCTCGGCCCTCCTGGGACCTCTTGGGACCTTGCTTACAAGATTTTTGGCGGGTTTAGGGTTTTTTTGCCCGGTGTTTGCAAATTATGATGCTTATACGGGGCTTACAAGACCCATTGGTTTATGCCTTGGGCTCCCTTTGGTTTTTTGGGTCCAAAAAAGCCCAGACATGGTCCGGGAATAGTCCAATGACAAACAGTCCGGGAGGAGCCCAGAAAGGCTCAGAACTGTCCGGCAGAAGCCCAACAAGCTCAAAAATGGTCCGGAAGGAGCCAAAAAAACCTCAGAAATGCTCCGGGAAGGAGAATAAAAAGCTCGGAAATGGTCCGGGCACCCATCCGGGAGAAGCTCAACCAGAAATCTGAAATGGTCCGGGAGCTCAGAAACGGTCCGAGGATGGGCCAGTGCAGGGTCACTAGAAACCTAAGGTTTGGGGTAATTTTCTTTGGAGCCAGACTGACGCTGGCACGCGGGTTGAGCCCTTCTAGGCATGGGCCGCGCTCACCGCGTGCAACGGCCCCGAGCCCTCGCCAGGCTTCGCCTTAAGCCTTTTGCTTGTCCTCCGCGGCTCGCTCCAGTTTGGGGTTTTGGGTTTAGGGTTTAGGGTTTTGGGTTTAGGGCTTAGGGTGTAGGGTGTAGGTTTTGGGTCTTTCGGATTGGGGAGGCCTTTTTGTGGTGGGGATTGAGCACAAGGGATGCGAGTCAATTCGGCTTCGGGGAGGGGGGGGGGGTTTGGGCATTGGGGGGCCGGGCCCACCTACATCCCAACGCAAAGCCAGGAAGCCCTAACCCCTAAGCGCCACTAAGTCACGAAGGAAGTCTTCTACCCCCCCTAAACCCTAAACGTTAAACCCTAAACACCCTAAACACCCTAAACACCCTAAACACCCTAAACACCCTAAACACCCTAAACACCCTAAACACCCTAAACACCCTAAACACCCGAAACACCCGAAACACCCTAACCACCCTAAACACCCTAAACCCTAAGCCCCCAACATTTGCCCGGAACTGTCAGTCATCGAGCGTTGCCAGGAATGGAACGCTTTCCTTTCGGAGGAGCTGTTGCCAAAGCTTACCAGCTTCAATTCGAGGCATGGACAGTCCCGAAGCTCCAAAGCCCCAAAACAACAAGGGTTTAGGGATTAGGGTTTGGGGTTTAGGGTTTAGTCCAGGGTTTAGGGTTTTAGGGAACCCTTAAACGCGAATCCCAAGATCTAAGAAAAAATATTCGCGCGAATACAATGAATGCACACCATAAAGACTAATCAAGAGCGTACTTTTGCCCTCACTATAAGACCATTGTTGGGGACGTGTGAATGAAGGTAGCTCATGAACCTGAATTCCAAGACCAATATTAATCATCAGCTGCCTCCGCTCCATCCTATCCACCTTCACGTCTTTTACCTTTTTATCCTCTAGAGAGAGAAGGAAAATATTCGAATTTTGACGGGCCAATTGTAAAGTCTTTTGTTCACTGGCCCGTATCTGTTCTATCACTAGTTAACAATTGCACTCATAAAGGCTTAGGTTTTTGTTCATTTTTGGAATCTCCGGAACATGAATATCAGTCCTTATCAGAACAGAATACAGTTCATCAGGAAACAGGATTATATCTCCAGAAAACCAACACTTCTATAATGTAAGCATTACATTGCATCATCACAGAGGGGCTGGGGACTGTAGTAGCTTTCCGGGGGTAGGGGTTGAGGGTTCAAGGTCCAGGTGGTCAAGCTCCCCGAACCTAAGCCCTGAGCTACAGGATTATATTGAACAGACCCCCCACAAGAACTTGAGTTTTAGATGAACCCCCCCCCCTCCCCGGACCCCCGCAGCAGACCCACAACACCCCTAGCCCTAAGCCCTAAGCCCACAAAATACAAACCCGACGCGATTGTCATACGTGTCAGGCTCCATAGTTGTGTCTCTTTTTGTTTGTCTCTCTCTCTCTCTCTCTCTCGCTCGCTCTCTTGGGAGGGGCGTATCCCAAGAATCCTTGCGGGACATGAAGGATCCTAAGCCCGAAGCTTTAAAACCCTACACCCTAACTGGGGCTGGAGGCAGAATGTCATCGAGCTAAACTTCGAAGGCTGGCAATCCTTGCGAGCTTGTACTTGGAATTGGGCATTTCCACAAACTTAGAGGGTCTAGGGTTGAGGTCTTGGATCCTAAGTTTCTTTGCTGAAGGGTTTTTGCAAGGCGTTTAAGGTTTCGGGTCTAGGTCTTTCGGTTGGGATGTTGCCCCTTATACTAACAGTCCTTTGTTAGGGATTCCTGATCGCATGGCATGGGAGTTCGGCTTGCGTCACCAGAGGTCGCCACTTGCAGCGTGTACCCGAAACACGCAAAGCTGGCAGGTCTCTCAAGTATGAAGCTTCGGCCCCTTCTCCTCAGATTTTGGGTGCGCAAGAGAAGAGGAACCTTAAACCGCACGTTAAGCCCAAAGTCCCAACCCTGAGGTCTCAACCCTAAACCCTAAACCCTAAACCCTAAACCCTAAACCCTAAACCCTAAACCCTAAACCCCAAACCCTAAACCCCAAACCCTAAACCCTAAACCCCAAACCCCAGACCCTAATGTTTAACCCCCCACCCTTGCCGGAGGAGGTGGGCTGGCCACCCTGCAGCTCTGGAGCACGTTGCAGGCAGCTTGTCTCGAGGTCGAGAAACCCTGCACCCTGAACTACTACTTGCTTAAGAGCCTCCAAGCCCTAAACCCTAAACCCTAAACCTCTCTTTCTTATATATATTTAAACCCTATAGTCCTTCGTGGCTAAGGGTCATTTCTTCGTGGCTAAGGTCATTTCTTCGTGGCTAAGGGTCATTTCTTCGTGGCTAAGGGTCATTTCTTCGTGGCTAAGGGTAATTTCTTCGCTAAGGGCCATTTCTTCGTCGCTAAGGGCCATTTCCTGGTCGCTAAGGACCATTTCCTGGTGCTAAGGGTCATTTCTTCGTGGCTAAGGGTAATTTCTTCGTGACTAAGGGTAATTTCCTTCGTGGCTGGGTAATTTCCTTCGTGGCTAAGGGTAATTTGTTCGTGGCTAAGGGTAATTTCTTTGTGGCTAAGGGTAATTTCTTCGTGGCTAAGGGCAATTTCTTCGTGGCTAAGGGTAATTTCTTCGTGGCTAAGGGCAATTTCTTCGTGGCTAAGGGTAATTCCTTGGTGCCTAAGGGTAAGGTCCCCCCCCCACCCCCACCCCCACCCCCCCCCCCCCACACCCCCCCCACCCCCCCCACCCCCCCCCACCCCCACCCCCCCACACCCCCCCCGCCCCCCCCCCCCCACCCCCCCCCCCCCCACCCCCAACCCTTTTTCTTGTGATGCTCATCTTTGTGTGACGCAATGCGGATTTTTAAGAACGAATTTGTTCTGTAGCCGTAGTCTTCGTTGAAAAGAACTTTTGTATGAAGATACTTTATATGGTTTCTTAATGTTATGGGATTCTCTGGGCGGGGGGGTGTTATATCCAAGCCGTAAATATAACACTACCATAAAAATGCTCGATCCGGAGCTGCTGAACCCTAAGCCCTAAACCCTAAACCCTAAACCCTAAACCCTAAACCCCAAACCCTAAACCCTAAACCCTAAACCCTAAACCCTAAACCCTAAACCCTAAACCCTAAACCCTAAACCCTAAACCCTAAACTAAGTGAGGGGTCGCTTCCGTCGAGCGACAGACCCCGAACGCTCGGCCGAGGGCCTTACAGCCCGAGCGAGAAACGGAAAGGTGAGGGTTAAGCCTCACCGTCTGTCCTGGACAGGCCAACGGACATCGGCCTTTTTTACGACAACGTCAGTACTCGGCTAAGGGATGGCCGGCACCCAGACCACCTTTAGCGTAGCTAAAGTATAACCCCAAATCGTAACCCTTTGTGCCAAGCGCCCCCCGGCCAATCCCGGGCCCCCCCCTAACGCCCTTGCAGGGAGTCGCACGCCCAGGAAGCCCCCAAGAGGCGCCAAGAGCCACCAAAAGGCTTCAAAAGCTTCAAAAGGCCGACTGAAAGAAGGGGGACCACAAGATTTGTCCGTGCCCACAATGAAAAATGCGATTTTTGAATATTGAAAACATTGTTTTTAGGCACCCCTGCCCGCAATAAAAATGTTCTTTTTTAGTACTGAAATCGATGGCTCCCCCCAAATCAGCAAGGACCTCTACGGGCCCTGACGTGCCGAAGGCCCGAAAAAGACCGAGGCTACCCCGAAGCCTAAGCCCTAACACCGCAAAACTCTACGACGGCCTTCAAGCAAATAAGGGCCTCTACGGGCCCTAACGTGCCGAAGGCCCGAAAAGGGCCGAGGCTACCCCGAACCCCAGCTTAAACCCTAACACCGCAAAACCCTGCGAAGGCCTTCAAGCAAATAAGGGCCTCTACGGGTCCTAACTTGCCGAAGGCCCGAAAAGGGCCGAGGCTACCCCGAACCCGAGCTTAAACCCTAGCGATTGAAATACTCATTGGCGAAAAACTCATTAATAGGTTCCCTGACCTTTAAATGAATAAAGCCTCTACGGCCCCTGACACGCCGAAGGTCCGAACAAGGCCCCGAAAGACCCAAGAGCCACCAAAATGCTTCAAAAGGCTTCAAAAGGCCCCCTAAAAGAAGGGGGACCCCAGGATGCCCGTACCCGCAATGAAAAATGCGATTTTTTGGTAATTAGTGAAATCGATGCTTAATTGAGGCCCTTAAAGGAATCCAGGAGCAGACACAAAGGGTTTCCCTGACCTTCAAATAAATAAGGGCCTCTACGGGCCCTGACACGCCGAAGGCCCGAAAAGGGCCGAGGCTACCCCCAACCCCAGCTTAAACCCTAACAGCGCAACTTTAAAACATCAAAGCAAGCATCAGAGCACAAGAAAGTAAATTCCATAAACCCTAAACCCTAATAGAGTATAGTTTGGGTGGCCGGGGTGGGTTGACGGGCAACGCGAGCGCGCGGCCCGGGGTGTTTCACACCCGAGCGCGCGCCCTCCCCTGACACACCCTAAACCCTAAACCCTAAACCCTAAACCCTAAACCCTAGACCCTAGACCCTAAACCCTGAACCCTAAACCCCAAAAGTGAAGATCCCTATATTGCCCTTATGAGGAGGATTGTTTCTATTGCATGGGGGGGTTCTTAAGCAATTATTAGGGAAACTTGAGCCCTTGACCCTGAATCCTAAACGCGACTCAGTTTCTGCAACGCATTTTGGATGTCCATGATTGAAGTACAGTTGTAAGTACCATGAACTAAACCCTAAACCCTAAACCCGAAACCCTAACCCCTAACCCCTAACCCCTAACCCCCAACCCCCAACCCCCAAACCCTAAACCCTAAACCCTAAACCCTAAACCCTCAAGCCCGAATCTCGAAGAGAACCCGAGGCGGACTTGCTCATGGCCATCGGCTCCGTGAGCTTCATCGTCATCTACCTCACGCCTCACTGGCTTGGTTGAGGGTTTAGGGTTTGGGGTTTAGGGTTTAAGGTTTAGGGTTTGGGGTTTAGGGTTTAGGGTTTAGGGTTTAGGACTGCGAGGTCGAGGGTTTTCATGTCTGCGAGGTTTCAGTTGCAGGGAAGCCCTGAGCCCTTCATGTGGGCGGCATTTGAGGCCCTAAACCCTAAACCCTAAACCCTAAACCCCAAACCCAAACCCTAATGCACCCTAAACCCTAAACCCTAAACCCTAAACCCTAAGCGCCCTAAACCCTAAACCCTAAACCCGAAACCTTAAACCGGTTTACGACTCATGTTGGCCAGGCTTCATGCAGGATCTCCCCTGCTGAGCTGTGGCTCGATCCTGTTCCTTAGCTGGCCTTGGATTGCACCTGCGGGTTTCGGCTGGGGGAAGATGTGGCAAAAGATCAGCTTAGGGGACTGAACCCTAAACCCTAAACCCTAAGCCCTAAACCCTAAACCCTAAACACTAAACCCTAAACCCTAAACTCTAACCCTAAACCCTAAACCGTAAACCCTAAACCCTAAACCCTGGACCCTAAACCTCGCGGATCAGCATAGGGGCCTGGAGGGTCTAGGTGAGGGCTTTGAGCTTGAGGCGGGGTTTCAGCTGACGCTCCCAGGCCCGAAGCTCTGTTTCAGATTGCAAACCTAAACCCCAAGCCCCAAGCCCCAAGCCCCAAGATCCTCGGTGCAGTTCTGTGCCGAAGTCCCTGTGCCCAATGCCCGGGGCTGTAAATCACAGAGCAGGGTTTAGGGTTTTGGGGTTCAGTCTCCCAGACCCTGAACCCTAAACCCCTATACCCTAAAACCCTGGCCCCTACACCCTGAACTTCTGAGGCTGACCATCTTGGCGATTCCCTCCGCATACCTCGCTTCTGCACTGCTGAGCGGGTCGAGAGAGGTCACAGGACCGAGGGGTTCAAGAGGGGTTGGGGTTTTGGGTTTGGGTTTTGGGTTGTGTAGGTCTGAGGGCATAGGGTCTGTAGCAGGGTCAGTGAACCTGCAATTAGGCAGGTGACCTTTGCCCGAGCTCTTGTAAATCACGCCCAAACCTCTTCGAACCCAAACCTAAGGCCCTTGAGCCTTTTTGGGGCTGTTGTGTTCAACCCTGAACCCGGTCGGCAGCCTCCAGCTTGTCCCAGGCCCTTTAAACCCGAAATTCCCCGAAAGAGGGTCCCAGATAAGACTCGTTGTTAGCTATCCTTGGCCTGATTATGGGTTGGGGCAGTCAGAGCTCGGGTGGACCCTCCACCCTAATACCCTAAACCCTACACCCTAAAACCCTAAAGCCCTCAAACTTTCATTGAGCAAGGGGTTGCCTTCCTCTCCGTCTTCCTCATCACCGGCTTGGGTGCCGACGTCGTGCTTGTCTTCGTGACCTTTTGGGAGGCGCACAGGATTTGTTGTTTCGGGTTTTTGTTGGCTATTGGGGTTGTTTTAGGGCGGCATCGTGTTCTTTCGTTGTTTCGAGCTTGAGGGTAGGGTTTTAGGGTTTAGCAATGCGAGGTTCTAGTGGCTTGTTGGGGGGTGGGGGGGTGCCAGGCTGGCGGCAGGTCTTGTTGTTACGATCTTCCGCAAATGTTGGAGTTCAGGGCTTTGGGGCTTGGGGCTTCTTGGGGTCTTTCGGTGCAGGGCTTTGCACCTTCCCCAACCCTTATACTAGCAGTCCTTCATCGGGATTTTTTCGTACCCCCGATTATACTCCCTATTGAGGACTGTTAGTCGACAAGGGGCAACATCTCAATCGAAGCCCCGCGAAGAAGCCCTTCGAGCCCTTCAAGATCCCCAAGTCTCCGGGTTTCAACCTGAAGCTCCGACATGCAAAAGACGTCCTTTTGGTGGAAATTTCGAAAGCGCGAGGCTTCCCAAGGAGTGCTCAGAGGTAATTTTTTTTTTTTTTTTTTTTGGGGGGGGGGTTTGGAGTTTAGGGGGAAAAGTCCGACATTCCAACATCTACATCCCTCAGAGACTGGAAACGAGAAGCTCTCTTGCAGAAGTCGCCCTCCTTCATGTCCCGGTTTCGGGTGCAGGGTCTACGGTTCAAAGCTGTGAACCCTAGACGCTCTAGACCCCAAACCGTAAACCCGAAACCCTAAACCCCATGCCTAAAAACAACAAAGCAGCACAAGGCCTCTAAAACCCGCTTCGGGACAGATACGGTGGCGCGAGTGAAGCGCCTCGGGGGAAGATGTGCAGGGGTTTTCGGGTTTTGGCGGTTTAAGGTTTCGGTGTTTTTTTTTCGTTCTGGGTTCTGGTCTTCCGCGCACGGGTTTCGGAGTGTCGGGCAATACAGGGTTCTTAAGGGAAGGGGGGGTTCGAGGGGGGGTAGGTCCCTCGGGAACCTTAGGGAGTAGTGGGGAGGGATCCTCCGGTCACATTCAAGGAAATTAGGTACCTAGGGAACCTTAGGAAACCTTAGTGAAGCTTAGGGGGCCTTAGGGAGTAGTAGGGAGTATGAGAGAATCTTGGGTTACGGACCCCCATTGAACCTCCCTCCCTTAAGAACCCGATAATGAACACTAGCTAGACTTGCAAGTGCCCCAATCTCAAGGCCACCACCACTCCATCCCCTAGAACCCCAAGCCCCGAACCTTGAACCCTGCAAACCCTGTAGACCCTCATAAGCCCTTGTCAACCGATATAACTCCTTACAAACCCTCATAAACCCTTATAAACCCTTCTAAACCCTTGTAAGCCCTATAAAGCTTATGAACCCTATAACCCCTATAAACCGTACAAAAAACCTTCTGCTTGCGCATTCAAGGTTCCTTTACTGTAACGCCGGCTTGGCGTGCTTGGCGACCACATTTACGCGCCCCAGCTGCCTGAGCTAGCCTCTGAAGAATATTCTGAAGTAGGAGTCTCTTAAACCCCCTATAAAAATGGCGAAAAACTGATTCTTAAGTAGGACCTCTCTCCCCCCCCCCTTAAACAATAAAAGGGCAAAATAACACAACAAGGGGGAAACATGTAAGTGCTTGTCGATTTCGGGGGGTGTTGGGTCTAGGGGCATTGGGATCTTGGGGGTGGGGGCGGGGAGAGGGTGGGGATCACAAGTTTCTGGGGCTCAGGTTTCATGTTTTGGGCGCAGAGTTAATGGCACGCGCCTACATGGGGTCTAGATCCAAGTTTATGGGCCCAAAAGGCCTCCCCTAAGCCCCTTCGCTCTGACCGGATATTCCTCACATATCTTAGGGCGCCCCGTTGAAAACGGGCCAGCAGGTCGAAAAGGTGACCTAGAAGGTCAAGAACAAATCCTCCCAAAATGGATTATTTCCACAGTGCAGCCAATTCTGTGCGCCGACGCGCAGGGTCTCCTCCCCCATAGACTGCTGAGAAAAACGGTAAGAATAAGAGCGACGGAAGTACGTACCTCGAATGAAAGCACAGGCAAATCCCTAATCCTAGCCTCCAACCCTAACGATGAGGGTTCCACACAGCTTCTCTATGTTCGCAACTTTTGGCCGCACAACCCGAAGCCTCCAAAGCTCAATCCTGAAGCCTCTGAAGAGCCTTAAAGCCCTAAACCCTAAAGCCTAAACCCGAAACCCTAAACCCTAAACCCTAAACCCTCAGCCCTACAAACCCGAATCGCTTGACACCCTTCGTCTTCGTCCTGAAGCCCTGAAGCCACCAAACCCTAGACCCTTCCCCACGTACAAGCCCTAAACCCTAAACCCTAAACCCCAAACCCCAAACCCCAATCACCCTAAACCCTAAACCCTAAACCCTAAACCCTAAATCCTAAACCCTAAGCCCCAGAAAAAAGGCCCCTGCAAAGAAAGGACCGCGGCCTCCTTCTTCGCGAACCTCGCCTCGGTGCTGCGGGCGCTGCGCGAGTTCGGCTTCTTCATGGGCCTCTGCCTCTTGTCCTTCAGGAGGGTTTAGGGTTTAGGGTTTAGGGTGATTGGGGTTTCGGGTTTAGGGGCTTGGGGTCATGTGCATCGGCCTCTTGTCCTGGGGGGGGGTTGGGTTTTTTTGGGCTTAGATCTTTTTTCAAAGGTTATGTATTTTGTTTTCATTTTGTGGTTACGTGGGGTTGTAAACCCTAAACCCTAAACCCTAAACCCTAAACCCTAAACCCTAAACCCTAAACCCTAAACCCTAAACCCTAAACCCGAAACCCTAAACCCTAAACCCTGAACCCTAGAAACCCTAAACCCTAAACCCTAAACCCCAAACCCTAAACCCTAAACCCTAAGGCATCCTGGGGGCTTACCTCTACCTGCTCGTGGGCCTGCCGCCGCTCTTGATCCTCAATGACAAGCTGCCTCTTGCAAGAAGCCCTTTTAGGGTTTAGGGTTTAGGGTTTAGGGTTTGGGGTTTAGGGTTTAGGGTTTAAGGATTCCTCTAGAAAACCCTATATATTCCTGATATCGTCCCTATCTACCTAAGTAGGGCCCGGAATAACCCCTAAGGAGCCCCCTATTGTAAGGGTCAAACCCCGAACTGCCCTAACCTACCCACATATCTGTATATCTATCCATCAATCCATCCATCCATCCATCTATTTATCTATCTTTGTATCGGTTTATCTATATATATATATATATACATTTTTTCTGTATATATCCAGAACACTCTTTTGGAGGGTTGAGGATTGGGGATTCAGGGTTTAGGGGCTGCTGCTAAGAACTGAATCTTTCTTGCCTTAGAGCGGACTATATATTGCTGCATGGAACCCTAAACCCTAAACTCTACACCCCAGACCCTAAACCCTGAACCCTTTTGTTGTTGCTTTTTTTTGCCATGGGGTTGTTGTCGATTGGGGGTTTAGGGTTTAGGGTCGAGGGTCGGGGGTTCGGGGTGGTTGAGCCCCTAGCTTGTGTTTCGGGCGTTTAGGATCCCTGAGCCTCAACCCCTGAGTCTGATCTTTGCTTACAGCGGACTGTGAACCGCAAGGCCCTAATCCCTAAGCCTGAACCCTCCACCGGTAATCCCTAAACCCTAAACCCTAAACCCTAAGCCCTAAGCCCGAAACCCTAAACCCTAAACCCTGAACCCTGAACCCTAAACCCCTACTCCCTACCTCAAACCCCGCAGCAAAGGTCGGGATGCTGTAGCTGCTGCTCCTGCTCCTGCTGCTGCTGCTGCCGCCGGCGGGAGGTCCACTCCGGAATCTACCTGCTAGTTTTGAAAGCTCCAAACCCTAAAACCCTAAACCCTAAACCCTAAACCCTAAAGCCCTAAGCCCTAACCCCCCAGCACCTAGAACCCTGAAAGCCCTAAACCCTGTGCTCCTTGGGGTGCCTAGTGGTGAGGGGGCGTGGACCCTGGAGCCCAAGCTTTGGTTTAGGGTTTAGGGTTTAGGGTTCAGGGTTCAGGGTTTAGGGTTTAGGGTTTAGGGTTTAGGGTTTAGGGTGGGTTTAGGGTTTAGGGTTTAGGAGGAAACTGCATGGTCCTGTGGGGTTGAACCTGGAGCCACACGGGTCAGACCCCAGTGCGCCCTCGTTGGCTATTCATCCGGGTGTGGCCTGAAATTGGTGGCCCTGCGCAGGGTTTATGGTTACAAAAGGGGCCTGAACAATTCGAAAAGGGTTTTTCGGGGGTTGCTAAAGTATGATGACCAGAAGGGAAGACCATGAGTAATTATTCCGACCCTAGGTAGCAATTATTCCGACCCGTAGGTTAGGGTTTCGGGCCCTAAACCCTAAACCCTAAACCCTAAACCCTAAACCCTAAACCCTAAACCCTAAACCCTAAACCCTAAACCCTAAACCCTGGGTTTTATCAGCTGACGTGAGTACATACATACGGGTTTCTTCGGGGCACGGAGGCCGAAACTCCAAGAGCTAGTTTTTTGGGGGTTCAAGAGTTGCTTAAGCCCTAAAACCCTAAACCCTAAACTCTAAACCCTAAACCCTAAACCCTAAACCTTAAACCTTAAACCCGAAACTTTAAACTCTAAACCCTAAACTGGTGCCTTGAGGATGTTTGAGGAAGACCTTGGGCTTCGACTTTGGTTTCAGTCGGAACACTAACCCTCAAGCAACCTTGGTGCTCCTGCTCAACTCTACTCCTAAACCCTAAACCCTAAACCCTAAACCCTAAACCCTAAACCGTAAACCGTAAGCCCTAAACCCTAAACCCTAAACCCTAAACCCTAAACCCTAAACCCTAAACCGGAAACCCTGAACCCTAAGCCCTAAACCCTAAACCCTAAGCCCTAAACCCTAAGCCCTAACCCTAAACCCTAAACCCTAAACCCTAAACCCTAAACCCTAAACCCTAAACCCTAAACCTAAACCCTTGTGCAAGACTGCCTCGGATGGCAAGAAGCAGCAGCGGCTCGCACGGCGTGTGGGCAACTGCTGCCTGCGGAGGTCCGACACTTGCGGTTTAAGGAGGTCGGGTTGAGGCATTTTCGGGTTTTAGGGTTTGAGGGTTTTAGGGTTTGAGGGTTTTAGGGTTTTGGGGCTCTAGGGTTTGAGGGTTTGAGGGTTTTAGGGTTTGAGGGTTTCAGGGTTTCAGGGTTTGAGGGGTTTAGTGCTTGATGTGTTTTTAGGTTCAGGGTGCAGGGTTACAACTTTGTCTCAAGGCCCGCGGTTTCGGGTTACAACGGTTGCAACTCTCTCAGTCTACGCCCCGAAACAGCCCTCAGGCCTCCCAAGCCCCTCCAGCTCCAGATGTCCCGCCTTCAACGGACTTGAAGGTGCCTTGTGGCCCACAGTGCCAGCTGCTTCGCCTTCTTCATCTTGCTTCTTGGGCCTTCTGGGGTTTAGGGCTGAGTGTTTTAGGGCTTTTGGGGTTTAGTGTTATGTGTTTGTTCAAACTCCTGTGTGCTGCGTTGTGAAACCTGGTCGGTGGTCGTGGGTAGGGTTTAGGGTTTAGGGTTTAGGGTTTAGGGTTTAGGGTTTAGGGTTTAGGGTTGAGGGTTGAGGGTTGAGGGTTGAGGGTTGAGGGTTGAGGGTTGAGGGTTGAGGGTTGAGGGTTGAGGGTTGAGGGTTGAGTAGTTTAGTAGTTTAGTAGCTTAGTAGTTTAGTAGTTTAGAAAAGTAGTTTAGTAGTTTAGTAGTTTAGTAGTTTAGTAGTTTAGTAGTTTAGTAGTTTAGTAGTTTAGTCGTTTAGTAGTTTAGTAGTTTAGTCGTTTAGTAGTTTAGTAGTTTGTAGGGTTTAGGGTTTAGGGTTTAGGGTTTAGGGTTTAGTAGTTAGTAGGGTTTAGTAGCTAGTAGGGTTTAGCGCATGGTTGACACCGTCGTCGTGGGGCTGCCAGTGTGCCTGGTTAGGGCAGCGGCTTGGCTCCGGGCTCAGATTGTTCATGTTCGGGAATCGAGCTTGGAATTTACGCAGGGTCAAGAACGAAACCCTATGAACCCTAGACCCTGTAAACCCTACAAACCCTATAAACCCTATAAACCCTATAAACCCTACAAACCCTACAAACCCTAAAAACCCTATAAAGCCTATAAACCCTATAAACCCAAAATAACCTTCTAAACCCTATAAACCCTACAAACCCTCTCAGCCCTAGAAACCCTACAAACCTTGTAAACCCCAAAAACCCCTATAAACCCTATCAACCCTCTTAACCCCTCTAATCCCTATAAACCCTGTTGAGGATGGTCGTTGGCTTCGCCGTTTGGGTCGCCAACGAGATCTCGGTGGACGCAGGGGTGCCGCAGATGTTCCCGACGGACCACAACCTCAATTCCGTCGAGGCCGATCTGGGACTGGGGTTCTGAGTTTTTGGTCTTGGGGTTTGATAAGGGTTCATGCTTTGCCATAGTAGTAGAACCCAGAATGGCGTGTAGGCTGAAGAGTCAGTGAATGCATCGAATGCATCGTGCTCAGGCCTATGTTCATTCCAGTATCATATTCTAGATGACCTTCGGGATCTGACATGCATAAGGAGTCTCGTTTTCAGGGATAGCTTCATAGCAGGGACTTCCATGGACCCAAGCAAGGAAAGCCTAGAGCTTCGTTGTTCGGGATCTGCTCCCGCTTCCCTGTTTCCGAGCAGTCACAGCAACCTTCCTCACTTACAAGCGGTTTGCCGGCGGCGGCTGAGATTTAGGGGAGTTTCTCCTACGGCATTTCCTGCAGCACCACCGGCAGTCATGGAACTCAAAGATATGATCTCCCCCAGAATGCCCTACATCCGAAAGCCTAGCACGGCCTCAGCCTGACAAGCTGTTAGGCTCAAGCTTGGCGGTGTTACACCGCTTACCTCAGCCCTCGAAGCCTAAACCCTAAACCCTAAACCCTAAACCCTAAACCCTAAACCCTAAACCCTAAACCCTAAACCCTAAACCCTAGACCCTAAACCCTAAACGCTAAACCCTAAACCCAAAACCCAAAACCCTAACCCTAAACCCTAAACCCTAAACCCTAAACCCTAAACCCTAAACCCTAAACCCTAAACCCTAAACCCTAAACCCTAAACCCCTCTTTGGCTTGCCAGGCGGTCTCCGACCTCTTCGCCGGGGCGGAAGAGCGGTTCACCAACGACCAGATGCGCGTCTGCAACTTCGTGAAGCACCAGAAGCAAGCGCAGCCCCTCGCATTTCCAAAAGGGTTTAGGGTTTAGGGCTTAGGGTTTAGGGTTTAGGGTTTAGGGCTTGGGGCTTAGGGTTTAGGGCTTAGGGTTTAGGGTTTAGGGTTTAGGGTTTGGGGTTTAGGGTTTAGGGTTTAGGGTTTAGGTTGGGCTTTCGGGTTTAGGGTTTAGGGCTTAGGGCTTAGGGTTTAGGGCTTAGGGTTTAGGGTTTAGGGTTTAGGGCTTAGGGTTTAGGGTGTAGGGGTGTATTACCCCGAAACCCAAAACCCTAAACCGCGTAGCGCTGGAAAAGGTGTGATTGGAGGTAAAGCAAAAACCCTAGAGGGTCCCTCAAGGTGTGCGGGAGGCCCAGGGTTCTAGGTGTCCAAAACCCTAAACCCTAAACCCTAAACCCTAAACCCTAAACCCTAAACCCTACACCCTAAACCCTAAACCCTCAACCCTGAACCCTGAACCCTGAACCCCGAACCCGAAGCCTGTCAAGGCCTAAAGCACCGGAGCCCAAAACCTACAAGGTCAAAAGCTCACAGGCCCCGAGTTGCCCTAAGGCCCCAAATCCTTAGGGTTTAGGGTTTAGGGTTTAGGGTTCAGGGTTTAGGGTATCCTTTAGCTACCCTAAACTACTCGGAGGTCCTAAACTGCCTGAAGCTGTGAAAGGCCTGAAGTCCTGAAGCCCCGCTTCAGCCCTTAAAACCTAAACAAACCCTAAACAACCCCGAAGCTCACTGAATGCCCTCACACCCCAAGCCCCAACTTGTTCCAACTCTACACCCTAAGCCCTGATGCTGAGGGCACGCCAACATACTCTTTATGGGCAGGAGGGTGATCACCCTCGGACAAAATGAAAGGCGGTAGGATGGGCAAAACAGCCAGTATTTCCAGAATTTGAACTTACGTGCGGCTAGAGCATCGAAATGGCCGAACTTCGACATCCTGCCACATGGCCCTGAGCCCTAAACCCTAAACCCTAAACCCTAACCCTAAACCCTAAACCCTAAACCCTAAACCCTAAACCCTAAACCCTAAAAGCCCTGAGCCCCAGATTGGCCCTAAGCCCCGGCTTGCCAGGTTTGGCGCCTGTACCGTTCACCTCTGCCAGATAAGCCTCGAAACGCCGCTAATGCGAATCGGCCGGGTGGACGAGGACCCTGCCTCCCTCCGTTGGACGGGTTCAGGATTTAGGGTTTAGGGTTTGGGGTTTAGGGTTTGGGGTTTGGGGTTTAGGGGTTAGGGTTTAGGATTCGGGGTTGGGGTTTGGGGTTTGGGGTTTAGGGCTGGGGTTTGTGGTATGACCCTTCGGTGTTTTCTAAGCCCTTAACATCTCATAGGTAAGCTCTGAACCCTACAACCCTTTAGGCTCAGACTCTGCATCAACTCCCGCAGCCCAAAGCCCTAACTGCTGAAATCCAGAGCCCTCTGTAGACCCGAGACCCAGAACCCTAAAGCCCAAAGCCCAAAGCCCAAAGCCCAAAGCCCAAAGCCCTAAGCCCTAAGCCCTAAGCCCTAGACCCTAAACCCAAGAGGCCCTAAACCCAAAAGCCCGAGGCCCAACAGAAGCGTAAACCCGAAACCCCAAAACCCTAAACCCTAAACCCCAAAACCCTAACCCTAAACCCCAAAACCCTAAACCCCAAACCCTAAACCCTAAAGCCCAAGGCCAGACGAAAAGCGTGCCAACAACCATGAAAACCGTGCCCAAAACCACGAAAGTTTGTGCCGATGCCCAGAAAAAGGGTGCCCACGGCAAACGTGCCCAAAACCACGAAGAACGTGCCCAGAACCGCGAAAAATGTGCCCGCTTTGTGTTTTTAGGCACAAGGGCACAAACGTGCCTCGCCTGAGCAACTTCCTCCTTGGACGCCGCTTTGGGAGAAGGCTCCGGCTCCGGAAACTCAAGGAAATCATCGCAATCCGAGTCCTTGAGCCGCACGTGGGCGGTAGCCAACTAGCGCGTTCGCTCCTCCAGCCTTTCCAACATCTTCTTCTCCTGCTCTTGGCGCACAGAGGTCGTGTCGAACAACCTGCTCAGCCCAACCCTAAACCCTAAGCTCCTAAACACTAAAGGCCTACACCCTACACCACAACCTCAGGAGCCGGAGAACAGCTCATCGGTGCCAGAGGCGGAGTGTGGCTGCTTCCCCACCACCAAGCCCTCCGCGCACTGCTTCTGGGCCTCCGCGCAAACCCGGGCCGAAGTGCTGGTGCGCCATGGGGGGTTTGGGGGGGTGTTTTAGGGGTTTAGGGTTTGGGGGTTAGGGTTTAGGGTTTCGGGTTAAGGGTTTAGGGTTTGGTGGTTTGGTGCTTGGGGTTTGGGGTTTGGGGTTTGGGGGGGAGGGTTTAGGGTTTTTCGGGTTGAGGGTTTAGGGTTTTTCGGGTTGAGGGTTTAGGGTTGGGGAGTTGTGGGATGTTTATCGGATTGAGGCCCCAACACCTCAGATCCCCGGCCCTTTCGCAGCAGGTCACCGCGCGAATTGTCGGCGACCTCCCTTCCGCTGTGCTGGAGAAGTGGCGGGCGACTGGAGCAGTGGTTCAGGGTTCAGGGGTCCAGGGCATTAGTGTTCAAGATCGAGGAGTTCATAGTACGCGGCAGAACCAGGTTTTTTGTTCGAAGGCAGCGCCATTAAGAATCCTCTCCCCTTCACCCCCTCTTCCTCCCAAGCTGCAAGCTATTCGTCAACCCGAGCCCTGAAGGTCTTCTCCCTCTCCTCTAAACCCTGAACCCGAAACCCTAAATCATGGATCCCCCCGCCACATGATCCTTGGTTAGGGCGGTACCACGAAGAGCCACCCTGATCCTTAAATCCATAAGGTTTCTGAACTCTAGACCTAACCCCCCAACTTTTTTTTACTTTTACACCCTCGACCCCTAAACACTTGGTACCCAATGGTACCCTGTACCCTTTTGTGTTCAAGTTTTCCTTATACAGTAACCACAAAGGGTACCCTTATTTTTTACGGTTGCTGGGCTACCAAGATCATCCCTGAGCCTAAGCCCTACACCCTACACCCTACACCCTAAACCCTAAACCCGAAACCCTAAACCCTAAACCCTAAACCCTACACACTAAACCCTAAACCCTAAGCCCAAGAATTCACCCCCAAAGTCAGACGTCTCAAAGTGAGGCGAGTGAAGGCTTTCGGCAGTTTGCCCTGGATGCGGCGCTTGAGGTCAACTCCTGGGAGGCAGCTTAGGGCTTAGGGTTTAGGGCTTAGGGCTTCGGGTTTAGGGTTTAGGGTTTGGGGGTGTGGGGGTTTAGGGTACCCGCCTACACTCCAACTTGCAAACTCTCCGGGGGTTCAGAGACTAGGATTTGCTGGGAGCATGTTTTTTTGGGCCGATAAGCTTTAGAGGTTCCGGCTTTGATTCGGCTTCGGGGTTCTCAGGGTTTCGTGGTTTGCAAGGGTTTCGGGTGTCATACAAACAGTTCTAGGGTATAGGCTGTAGACATCTCGAAGCCCTAAACCTTCACAAACCAGGGTTTGGGGTTTAGGGTCCCCTAAACCCTAAACCCTAAACCCTAAACTCTAAACCCTAAACCCTAAACCCTACACCCTATGCCCTAAACCCTCGGAAGGCAGACCCTCACCTGCGCGCCGGCCTCCCACGGGGCTACCACCGGCCGGGCGCTGTGTTGCCTCCGCACTTCCTGAAGCAGGCGGGGTGAAGAGCACGGGAAAGCGTTTAATCACGCTAAACCTTAAACCTCAAACCTTAAACCTTAAACCCTAAACCCT
Organism: Symbiodinium natans; assembly: GCA_905221605.1. NCBI lineage: Eukaryota > Dinophyceae > Suessiales > Symbiodiniaceae > Symbiodinium > Symbiodinium natans. Next base: position 452,307 of record CAJNDS010002557.1, read on the forward strand.
AAACCCTAGACCCTAGATATAGGCCCTCTCATATGCAGGGGTTTGGACATTCAGGAAGTTGGGCTCCAACTGTTTTGGTTCTTCCCCACCCTTCTCCTCGCCCAGTCGAATTCTCCTCGCCCTACTCCTCGCCCAACCCCAGAGTGCCCAACCCCAGAGTGTCCCTGGGGGTTTTGGGTGGGGATGTTCGAAGCAAAATGTTTTTTTGGGCCGTTCATTTGGGGGCCTCAGGGTTCTTTTCAGGGTGATGGGGGTGTCGGGCAAGGTTTTCTTTTTTTTTTGGGGGGGGGGGGGGGGGGGGGTGGTGCTGGGGTGCTGGGGTGCTTAGGCAACCCCTAAACCGTCAACCCTGAGCCCTAAACCCTCAACCCTCAACCCTCAACCCTCAACCCTCAACCCTCAACCCTCAACCCTCAACCCTCAACCCTCAACCCTCAACCCTCAACCCTCAACCCTCAACCCTCAACCCTCAACCCTCAACCCTAAACCCTAAACCCTAAACCCTAAACCTTCTTGGGACTTGGGGTTGATGTTACTGGTGTCGGTCGTGAATTCCTCCCGATGGTAAATATGAAGCCGAAGACCTCCGCCCATTTCTTAGAACTCTTGCTCCCTAAGCCCTAAACCCTAAACCCTAAACCCTAAGCCCTAAACCCTAAACCCTAACCCTAAACCCTAAACCCTCAACCCTAAACCCTAAACCCTACCCACTCAGGAATTCTGGGAGACCGGTGAGAAGTTCTCCGCCAGCTACAACGTGCTTCCGAGCCGCTGGTTTTGGATTAGAGTTTAGGTGTAGGTGTGTAGGGGTGTGTGTGTGTGTGTGTGTGTGTGTGTGTGTGTGTGTGTGTGTGTGTGTGCGTGTGTGCGCTACTTGTGCTTATTCTTAGTATAGTAGAGTAGGTCACCTTCAAGGTTGTTTTGGGGTATTCTAACCCTTATGAAATACCAAAGGTTCCCCCAGGTTACTGGACAACTGAGAATGAAGGGGGTTGCCTTCCTTTTCGGGAGTTTAGGGTTTGGGAGTTGTATCCAATTCTCTTCCTAGAGCCGTTTCATCTGATGGTCCATGAATTCACACTTAAATCAAATGAGTTGCACAAGAGGGTTGAAATGGAGAAGGGCTCAAAGACAAAAGACAGTAGAATCATCGGCGTGTGAACGAAGACAGAACAGGTAAACGTCCCCAATAAGCAAAGTATAGTCAAGGGGCATGTCTGCACAAGGGACAAAAGGCCTGCATCATTCATTACATCGATTTCCCTTACCTTTGTGCGCCTTTCTCATTTCCATCACTTCCCAACAGACTGGGCTTTACGGGCTCATGAGCTCGCGAATCATGCTCCTGGGAAATTATAGGGCTTGGTGGGTTTTGGGCCTAGGGGCTTCAGGGTAGGGAGTTTTCTGGGTAGAAGCTGAACCTTGAAAACCTGAACCCTATCTGCCCTGCTCCCCACGCCCTCCCCAGGCTTCGTGATCCCTGTGACGATCCCCGCGAATGCCTCGTCTATAGAGGTCTGCCATGCCGAAGAGATCTGCTACTGCCACTTGGGAGATGACCCTCGGGGAAGGGTCTTAGACGTCTGAGGGGTGTCGGGTTTTGAGACCCCATAAGTTTCTTAAGCCATATGGCCCCAGACCCTGAATTTTTACGCAACATAAGCCAGACGAAGGCCCCTTTTTCAACGGGTTTCTGGGTGCTTCAGGCGTTTCCAAGGGAGGTCTCCATGGGGTCTTTTCGAATTGTGGGGCTTCCCAAGTGGAAGGTTTTGACGTTTGAAAAGATTTGTGGAGGTGTTATTGAGGTGTTATTGAGGTGTTATTGCGGTGTTATTGAGGTGTTATGGAGGTGTTACTGAGGTGTGACTCATGTTTTGTAGGCATTTGTTCTTCCAAAAGGGGGCGTGTTAGGTTGTAGGGTTTTTAGGTTTTAGGGGTTAGGGTGCTGAGGTTTGAGGCCTAAACCCCAAACCCCAAAAACCCAAACCCCCAAACCCCCAACCCCCTAAACCCTAAACCCCAAACCCTAAACCCTAAACCCTAAAGCCCTAAACCCTAAACCCCTAAACCCTAAACCCCAGCCTCCCCATAGCTCTAAGGCGGCGCCGCCGTCTGCACCTATACGCAGGAGCGCCTCGTGGATCCGGTGCCACGACATGGAGTTCATGGCTGAGGGTTTAGGGTGTAGGGGTTTAGGGTTTAGGGTTTGGGGTTTAGGGTTTGGGGTTTAGGGCTGCGGGTTTAGGGTTTGGGGTTTAGGGTTTAGGGCTGCGGGTTTGGGGTTTGGGGTTTGGGGTTTAGGGTTTGAGGTTTACTTGGAGGTTCATGGTACTTATCACTCAAGAATAACTATACTTATAACCCACTTATACGCCCCTTAAATGCCCTAAGAACCTCGGGTTTGGGGTTTAGGGGTTTAGGGTTTTGGGTTTAGGGGCTTAGAGTTTTGGGTTTGGGGTTTGGGGGTTAGGGTTTGGGGTTTGGGGGTAGGGATTAGGGTTTGGTGTTTCGGGTGTAGGGGTTTAGGGTTTAGGGTTTAGGGCTCAGGGTTTTTCAGGGAATCGGGGCTTCGAGGTCTTTTTCTCAAAAGGTGTAGGGCTTCCAGATATTTGACCGTTTTGTTTAAGGGTTTCGGGATTCGGGCTTCCAGAAAGAATTGTTTAAGGGTTTCGGGTTTAGTTTTAGGGTTTCCAGGCTTTTTGTTGAAGGAGTCAGGGTTTGGGGCTTTAAGGTATTCTGCGTTGTAGAGGGTTTTAGGGCCCAGGTTGTGGTTTTTTGTCCGTATCAGGGCGGTTGCTTGTCCAGAAGCTTCCGCGATGGCGTTGGAGAGTAGCCCGACGGCGTTGGCACTCTTTAGAGGGTCTGCCACGCAGGGTTAAGGGTTAAGGGTTAAGGGTTTAGGGTCTGCGAGGTCATGCCCAACGCATCCTGGGACGAGATCAGGATACCAATGCCGGAAGAAGTCTTCAGGTGCGTCGCCCCCCCAAACCCTAAACCCTAAACCCTAAACCCTAAACCCTAAACCCTAAACCCTAAACCCTAAACCCTGAACCCTGAACCCTGAACCCTGAACCCTAAACTCCAAACCCTAAACCCTAAACCCTAAACCCTAAACCCTAAACCTTAAACCCTAAACCCTAAACCCTAAACCCTAAACCCCAAACCCTAAACCCTAAACCCGAAACGGGCCCTCTTGGTTCTCAGGGCTTTAGGAGCATCCCAAGTTGCCCCCAAGAGCAGCCCATTGAGGGTTCCGGCTCGGGTGTAGGCCAGGAAGGGTTTACTGTAGGACTCAGGGTTGACCGGCTTGGGGTGTAGGGTTTAGGGTTTAGGGTTTAGGGTTTAGGGTTTAGGGTTTAGGGTTTAGGGTTTAGGGTTTAGGGTTCCCAAACGAATCCTCAACCCTAAAGCCCGAAGCCCCGAAACCCGACAGCCTAAGAATTCTCAGACCGGTGCCCCCCCACAGTCGCACGGATATATGAGCACGCTAAACCGGGGAGTTGCTCTTGGCAGAGGCGGAGGTTGCAGGGCTTATTCAGCCCTAAGCCCTAACCCCATGTTGGGACGTAGGGTTTTGGGACTCAGGTTCCAGGGAGACCCTAAACCCCTAAGGCCTCAACCCAAAACGGTTCACTTTGGACTTTGGAAGCTGGAAGGCGGCTGGATGAAGAGGAGCATGCGACCGCCAGGCGCGACTGCCTAGCCCGACTCTCACCCGAAACCCTAAACCCTAAACCCTAAACCCTAAACCCTAAACCCTAAACCCTAAACCCTGAACCCTAAACCCTAAACCCTAAACCCGAAACCCTAAACCCTGAGCCCTTCTTAACGGTAGATCTGGTAAAGCTTGGGCCCTCCAAGCCTTCTAGCCGGTTCCCAAAGGCTTACAATCCCCCAGGTATTCCTAAAGACCCCGACTCCCAAAATCCTTCAAATCCTGCCCCCTTCGAACCCTGAAGCCTGAAATCCTCAATGCCTCCACACTCCGAAAAGCCTCGTCAAAGCCAGCGTCCCACTGCCCTTCGGAGGTAAGCATGCGCGCGTAGCTTCAGGGTTTATGTAGGGTCCCGTAAGCCCTAAGCCCTTGCAGATGTGAGTATGAGGGTTTGAAGTGTTGGGCCTCAACCCCCTACATCTGCGAAAGTTCGCAGACCATACACAGAGCTGCAACGCCATCTACGTCCAAGAAATCGCTGTATAAGGTTGTTTTCGGACGCGCAACCCCAAAACCCTACCGTCATGTCCAGCATGTCGAAGCGATCCCAGATCCACGCCAGTCCTGTCGTAGAACCCGAAAACCTCCAGGCTAAGGCAGATTTAGGGCCACTTACAGGGGACTTTATACCTGAAACCCTGAACCGTAAACCTTCTACACCCTGTACAGCCTAAAGTCCCCAAAGTCCTCGCAAGGGTTGCCCGCAATGCCGCCCTGAGCCACCAACTCCCGGCAAAACTCGTAACCCTAAACTTCGAATCTTCGAAACTTCTGAATCCCAAGCTTCTAAACTGCTAAACCCTAAACCCTAAACCCTAAACCCTAAAGCCTAAAGCCTAAACCCTAAACCCTAAACCCTAAACCCAAACCCTTAACACCTGCGTCCTCGGAGGCCGTCCGCGCCCGGACTTGCTGGCCGGAGCTTGCCAACGGCTCAAGTGGGGGAGGTTTTTGGGGCTTTGGGGGTTGAGGGTTGAGGGCTTATAGGGGCCCTAAACCCTAAACCCTGAACCCTAAACCCTAAACCCTAAACCCTAAACCCTAAACCCTAAACCCTAAACCCTAAACCCTAAACCCTAAACCCTGAAGATTTGTTTGGGGTTTAAATGGTTTAGGGTTTAGAAGTGAAAGGGTTTGGGGTTTCCCTCATGAGTTATCCGGCTTCGAGGTCCAAGTCTCGAAGGTGTTTAGACTGGGTGAATGGCAGCCCTCATGCTCCAATGACACGATCTTCAGGGTAGTTTAGGGTTTAGGGTTTAGGGTTTAGGGCTTAGGGCTTAGGGCTTAGGGTTTAGGGTTTAGGGGCCCGCCGGCCACGTGGCTGATGAGGTCATGATTGCCTGCGGTGAGAATCCCTTCCCCGTAATATTAAACCCTAAACCCTACCCCATAGTGTTAAAAACACCCCAATATACTCTAATATAACTATAGTGAGGGGTATTTAATGTTAGGGGGTAGGGGGGGGGTTGAAAATTAGGGGATGATGGTGAGTTCTCAGAATTAGGGTCTTTTTTGGGTATCCTAAATAAGAGGGGACGCCTCATAGTGAGGACCCCCGAAAGGACCATAATTTAGGGAAATCACCATATGTAGGGACCTATACCGTTGGTAGAAAGATTGGCTGTCGTAGGGCGTGCTGGGTTTATTTGGATGACAGAAGGCAAGTTCTGTGGGCCAATCCTTTGAAAGCCTCTTGTAGCCCACAGGAGTTTGACGTTCTCAGGACCCCAACCCCCGCCACAGTTTTGGAGAACTAGTGCCCATAAGGCCAAGATCGGCCCACTAGACTCGGACCAAGTTGGGTTTAGGGTTTAGGGTTTAGGGTGTAGGGTGTAGGGTTTAGGGAAAGAAGGGTTAGCGGCAGTGTGGACTGGGGGGGGGGTGAGGGCGGGGGGGGGGGAAGGGGGAGGGGGTTGGGGTGGGCTGGGGCTGAGGTTTGGTGCGTGAGCGTCATGCTGCGTAGGTCGGGGAAACAAACGTTGGGGTTGAAGCCAAGCCCCCATCACTTAGCGCAACCGGGAGGGGGGGGGGGTAGGGGGGGTAGGGGGGCAGGGGGGGGGGGGGTAGGGGGGGGTAGGTGGGTGGGTTTTTTCCTGTGCGAAACCGCCTATGGTCCGTGAGTTTATGCGGTGCGGGTGGCCTGGCCCTCCATGGAAAAGCTGCCCGGGTACCCCCCCCTACCCCCCCCCCCCTGCGTTTTGGGGGGGTTCGGAGGGAAAGAGGGAGGTTTTCACCTCCTTTTCCCATCCAACACGCTGCCAGGTTCGGCGGACCCTACCCTAAACCCTAAACCCTAAACCCTAAACCCTAAACCCTAAACCCTAAACCCTAAACCCTAAACCCTAAACCCTAAACCCTAAACCCTAAGCCCTAAACCCTAAACCCTAAACCCTAAACCCAATCTAAACCCTAAACCCTAACCCCTAACCCCTAAACCCTAACCCTAAACCCAAGGTTCCACCTTGAGTCCAGGAGCCTAAAGCCCAGGGTTTCGTGTTTAGGGTTACAAGAGGGCCTGTGCTTTCCCTTTGAATCTTCCCTCATAGAGACCCCTTTAAGCCAACACCTAAACCCTAAACCCTAAACCCTTAACCCTAAACCCTAAACCCTAAACCCTAAACCCTAAAGCCTAAACCCTGAACCCTGAACCCTGAACCCTGAAACCCTATACCCTATACCCTAAACCCGAAACCCTCAACCCGAAACCTAATCTTAAACCCTAAACCTTGTGGCTGGGATCTAGAAGACCAGCTTCCAACGAAGGTCTTCGGGAATCGACGTCGCCGTCGTGTGGGGAATTGTTGTCCCCCTGGCCTGGACGAAGCCCTACAGTAAACCCCAAAAAGTTGGAACATCCTTATCCCCTAAACCCTAAACCCTAAACCCTAAACCCCAGAAGGTATACTAAAGGGAATCCCAGCTCGCATCCTTAAACCATGTTCCAACTTTCTGAAGTTTACTGGAAGCCTTCAAACCGGTAGTCATCTGGTATTCGAGTTTAGGGTTTGCGGGCTTAGGGTTTAGGGTTTAGGATTTAGGGTTTAGGGTTTAGGGTTCAGGGGTTTAGGGTTTAGGGTTCAGGGGTTTAGGGTTTAGGGTGGTAGGAGAGGCAGGGCAGAGGCAGAGGTAGCGACACTTCTGGAGAAAGGGTTAAGGGTTTAGGGTTTAGGGTTTGTGCGGTGTGCGTTGTGCTTTCTACTTTCAATAAAGGCCCTCAAGCCCCACACCCTAAAGCACCAAAGCATAAATCCTCAAGACCTTGCGAAGCCCCAAGCCCCAAAGCCCAAACCCTGCACCCTTTGAACCTAAACCCTAAACCCTAAACCCTAAACCCTAAACCCTAAACCCTAAACCCTAAACCCTAAACCCTAAACCCTAAACCCTAAACCCTAAACCCTAAACCCTAAACCCTAAACCCTAAACCCTAAACCCTAAACTCCAGACACGAGACCCACTTTCGAGCCCAAGCCGGAAGTCCCGCAGCACGTGGCCAGGTAGAAGATGGCTCGCCGCTCTTGGGGTCACGGCAGGCTAGGGTCGGGGGGGTTGAGGGCTTTTTGGTGTAGGGTTTAGGGTTTAGGGTTTAGGGTTTAGGGTTTTAGGGTTTAGGGTTTAGGGTTTAGGGTTTAGGGTTCAGGGTTCAGGGTTTAGGGTTTAGGGTTGAGGGTGGCTCGTGTTAGGGGCCCAGGGTTGAGGGCTGAAGGTTCAGGGTTGGAGCTGGGTTTAGGGCGGCGTGTATCGGGTTTTTGAGCTTGAGGGCTTAGACCCTGAATCCCAAAGAAACCCCAGACCCCAAATCCTAAACCCAGTGTTCAACGCTGTAAGAGTAGCTAGAGCGGCTTTGGGAGGGCTTTTTGGGTTCAGAGTCCGGGGTTTGGACCCCAAACGCCACACAAGAGCCCCTGAGACCCTAAACCCTGAGACCCCAAACCCCTAAAGCCTTGAACCCTAATCCCGAAAGCCCTAGAATCCTAAAACCCTGAAAATCCTAAACCCTGAAACCCTGAAAATGGAGGCCTTCAGCCCAACACCCTAGAATCCTAAGCTTTTACACCTTGGGAGGAATCCTGGTCCTTCAACTTGGTGTTCCGGCCTGAGTCCCCCTTCACCCAGCGCGCGCTGCTGCAGACGTGCCGGCAGGCGGCGCCCTTCAGGGTTTTTGTGGGCTCTGGGGGTTTCAGGGGTTTGGGGTGTTGAGAAACTTTTCGGGGTTTGGGGGTGCTAAGAAACTTCTTGGGGTTTCTGTGTTTCGGGCCTTGACGACTAAACCCTGTGCTCCTGACCTCGACACACCTAAACCCCAAACCCTGTGAGCGGCAAAGATTGCAGGCACCGTCCAAACCAGAGCTGCTGGTCATTCGGACGGTCTGCTGGACCCTTGGGTCAAACCCCAACACGGTTCCCCCAATTTTGGGCCCTAAACCCTAAACCCTAAACCCTAAACCCTAAACCCTAAACCCTAAACCCTAAACCCTGGAGGGTTTTGGGTGTTGAGGGTTGAGGGCGCCAGGCTTTGAGGATATCGGACGGCTTTCGACTTCAGAATCTTCGGGATAAACCCTTTCGCCTTTAACCCGAAACCCTAAACCCTAAACCCTAAACCCTAAACCCTAAACCCTAAACCCTAAACCCGAAACCCGAAACCCTAAACCCTAAACCCTGAACCCTTTCGGAGCTGAGAAGCCGACTTACTGACCTCCGAGATATTGGAGACTTTTCAGGCTGAGGATTTTCGGATTTCGGATGTCTGAGTTTTTTTTGGGGGTAAGTTTTAAGACCCAAACCCCTAGGCCCCATGAAGGCTTGAGGTCTAGCAGTCTAATCGGGGTGTGCTTTCAGGTGTGCCAAGCCCTAAACCCTAAACCCTAAACCCTAAACCCTAAACCCTCAACCCTAAACCCTCAACCCTCAACCCTAAACCCTAAACCCAAGCCACCACATTCCGTTCCTGCCCCCAGGATCGAGCAGTTCAGGCAGTTCGCCGATGAGAGGGACCCCTTCAGTGGGTGCTGGATTGTGGGTGGGCCTTCCCCTCGCCCATTTGGGGTCGAGGGTTTAGGGTTTAGGGTTTAGGGTGGTTTAGGGTTTAGGGTGGTTTAGGGTGGTTTAGGGTTTTGGGTTTAGGGTTTAGGGGGTTAGGGTTTAGGGTTTAGGGTTCAGGGTTTAGGGTTTAGGGTTTAGGCTTTAGGGTTTCGGGGGCGGGTCTAGGGGGTGTAGTAAAGGTGTCTAAAGGGGCTGGCCCCGCACCCTACAAACCCAACTAGGTGCCCGAAAGTACGCGGCAGATGCAAACAGCAGAAGCCCCTCACCAGTCGGGTTAGATGGTCAGGGTCACAAACCCGAACCGGAAGCCTGAAACCCCATGCCCCCAAATCCTATAAACCCTTACTGGCCCTGAAATACGTCGGGATGTCCAGACAACTGGCCTGGGAGACCAGACGATTGGACCTTGAGAAGCCAAAACCTATGCATTGCAGCTCAGGTTTTGACACCCGTCCAGTATCTCTAAACCCTAAACCCGAAACCCGAAACCCTAAACCCGTAACCATAAACCCTAAACCCTAAATAAACCCGGTTTCAGGGTTCCGGAGCTTCAAGGGTAGCTCAGTTGAGCCCTTCCTGGGCCCCCCTCTCAACCCTAAACCCGAAACCCTAAACTCCAAACCTCCGAAGCCCTAAGCCGAGCACCTCGCACACTGCACCACTGAAGCCCCTGTCCCCTACACTGGGTCATTGCTGAAAAGCATCTTGCATTCTCATGAATACTTAAACCCGATAAGGAACAAAAGACGGTGATTTTTAATCGTACCCCAACAATACCCCCTAGACCCTAGACTCTAGACCCTAAACCCTAAACCCTAAACCCTAAACCCTAAGCCCTAAACCCTAAATCCCAAACCCTAAACCCTAAACCCTAAACCCTAAACCCTAAACCCTAAACCCTAAACCCTAAACCCTAAACCCTAAACCCTGAACCCTGAACCCTGAACCCTAAACCCTAAACCCATGGTGCAGTACAGGATCTGCCATTTCCGGTGCCCAGCAGCATCTTCCGGCAGACCTTCGCGGAGTTCGTGGATGGCCGCGTGCTGCCCAACGGCTACCTGGCCAAGGACTGCGGGTTTAGGGTTTAGGGTTTAGGGTTTAGGGAGTTGGGCTCTAGGCGCAAAACCCCTAAGCCCTTGTACGGCCTAACCCTATGAGCGGGCAAGAATGTCCTTAGACTCCAACAAGCCCTCGGCGCAAGATGTTCATCCCCGATCCGTTTCGAGGGTTTCTTGAACCCCAAACCCTAAACCCTAAACCCTAAACCCTAAACCCTAAACCCTAAACCCTAAATCCGAAACCCGAAGCTCTAAACCCTAGACCCCAAACCTTGCACCCTAAGCCCTAAGCCCTCCGCCCTAAACCCTAAACCCTAAGCCCAAAACCCTAAACCCCATATAAACCCTAAACCCTAAACCCTAAACCCTAAACCCTAAACCCTAAACCCTAAACCCTAAACCCTAAACCCTAACTCAAGGGCCCCTAAACCCTGACGCCCTTCGTCGGCAAATGGTTTTTTTCCCTCGGGAGGCTCTAAACCCTGACGCCCTTCGTCGGCAAACGGTTTTTCCCCCCGTGGGCCCTAAACCCTGATGCCCTTCGTCGGCAAATGGTTTCTTTCCCTCGGGGGGGCCCGCTCTAGTGTTTGGGGCGTAGGGTTTAGGGTCTCTAAAATTTGGGGCATAGGGTTTAGAGGCCTACGGTTTGGGGATAGGGTTTAGAGGGTCTACGATTTCGGCCATAGGGTTCAGAGCCTGCAGGGGAAGAGGTACAGGGTGAGAATTTTGAGGATTAAGCCTCCTGGGAATGTACTGAGTGAACTGTACATTTTCTCAATGTTATGGGTTTCTTGGGCGGGTGGGTTTTTTTCCCCAACGCTTGACAAGCTGCCCCTAAACCCCCTAAACCCTAAACCCTAAACCCTAAACCCTAAACCCTAAACCCTAAACCCTAAACCCTAAACCCTAAACCCTAAACCCTAAACCCTAAACCCTAAACCCTAAACCCTAAACCCTAAACCCTAAACCCTAAACCCTAAACCCTAAACCCTAAACCCTAAACCCTAAACCCTAAACCCTAAACCCTAAACCCTAAACCCTAAACCCTAAAGGAGTTCATGTGGCTGGGCCCGGACTTCGAAGTCCGCGCGACGTTTGTGCAGCCGTCTGGGCCTGTTTAAGGTTTGGGGTTTAGGGTTAGGGTTTACAGTGGCTTTGGGGTTTTTGGTAGGGGTTTCGGGGTTTGGGGATTTCGGCTTTGGGGTTGGGGGGTTCGGCCTTTAGAGGTTTGGGGGTTTAGAGCTTAGGGTTTCGACCTTGGGGCTTGTTTAGGGTTTTGGGCCCAGGGTTTAGGGTTTCGAGTGTACGCTTCCGTTTCTGGCAGTGCGTTAAACTGGCCCAGGCAAAATCGCTAGCCAGCCGCTGAAAGGCTTTTACATGCTAGGCCTCAATGCCTAAACCCTAACCCTAGGCCCTAAACCCTAAACCCTACACCCCAAACCCTAAACCCTAAACCCTAAACCCTAAACCCTAAACCCTAAAGGGGGGCAGTGACAGCGCTAGAGACGAACATCTAGTTTTTTGTCAGGGCACCCTCCATTCTCTGTTGTGATGACGCTCCCTCATTTGTTGAAAACAAGCACCTCAACCATTTCAGACCACCCTCGATTTCTTGTCCATGTCTTAAATCCCAGCCCGCCTCACATAAGAAATCCAGCCCCTTTAGTTTTCGAAAAGACACCCGGCCTTTTTTTAATTTCTTAAGAACCACAAATCCAGCCCCTCAATTTCTTAAATTGGGGTCCACTCATCTTCTTACATATAAGAAATCCAGCAATTTCATGATTTAATGGGGATCGCCCCCCCCCCCCCCCCCCCCCCCCCCCACCGCGGGCTTGGTGTCTTATTTGCAGGGACTTGGGGGGGGCGGGGGGGTGTTTTGCGGGCTATTGCAAAAACAAGGATAGTCGAGAAAGGTCCCCCGACTGAGGGTACACGCGATTCCTTAATTAAGGTGCTTGTCTCACTTGTCGCATTCCCAAGTAGCTGAGGGTGCAGGGTGCTCGTTGCTTAGACCAATGATGTCTCTTAAGCAGTGCCGTCGCTGTACCGAAGTCCATAAAACTCATGGAAGAACAAGGCTATTACAGCTTCCAATGCCACGATGCCAAGCCTTACAACTCTAGCCCAAACCCTTCGGCCGCCAGCCCCAAGCAGGTTCTTCGTAAGCCTGAACTACATGACGGCAGCCTCTGCATCAATTCTCTCCCTGATGCAAAGCTGGGACAAGGCACTGGGGCCAAAAACCTTAAGGCTCGGGCTTTCAGTTCGTTTGGGTTTGGGGGCATCGTGCGGTGCGGTGGTTTAGGGCTCACCCCTCAAGCCTAAGGACCTTAGCCCTAAACCCTTGGCGGGGCTTTGGGGTGTGAAGCTGACGGGGATCGTGGGTTTATGAGGCTCCCAGGCCTAGTGCGGTTGGGAATCCGAGCTTCGAGGGGTAGGGCTTTGAGTTGGCCGGTTGCGGTGCGCTACGCTTCGTGAGGCTTTGCGGTGCCGTGGAGGTGAAGTGAATGGAGAACCTTTCGCCCCAAGCCCTGAAACCCTGCAAAGGGGGATTGGGGTGGGCCCATGCTTTGGGATTTGCGATGTCGTTTTGTGCAGTCGTTTTGGTTTGCTCGTGTCTTCTTTCGCTCTCATTTCCCATTGAGGACCGTGACTCCGGGGAGTTCTGTGTACCTTCTCTTGTGGACAAGCTGGCGTGCAACGACGATGCCGGGGAATCTGAAGAGTATATCGAACTCTGAAAGTAGATTCTGCCGGCTGCGGTGCACTCTCCATGCCAGCGTCGGTGTCTCTAGGAGTGCTCTCACAGCTGCTGCTCCTGCGTAGCCCTACCCAACAGCTGCCTGGGTGCCGCTGTTCGCGTTTGCAATGCGACAGTGCTGGCAGCTGTCGCACCGCTGGCCGGGTGTGGGGCCAGCCTTGTGGAGTGCACGACCCTCTCGAACCTCTGAAGGAACCTTGTTCCGGTGCCTGGAGGTTCATGGTGCTTATTAACCAGTTGTAACTGTGCTTATCACACACTTATAAGCCCCTTAAGTGCCCTAAGATGGTTATAATTCGTTAACAAGTACCATGAACCCCCAAGTGGGGAGTGAACTCAAAGGTCCTCAGGGTTCTGAGCGTCGTGTAGGCGGTGCCCTTGAGGCCAACGTGCCAAGCGCCTGGCACATGACAGCAAGGCGAAGAGCTGATGCGCTTGCTGGGGGTGCCCTGTATCTTGCCTGACGGGCGTGATCTCTGCAAGGCTTGAAAGGGGAGGCCTGCGCAAGACATCTGAAAGTCTGCGTCTTCCTAAACCCTAAACCCTAAACCCTAAAACCCTAAACCCTAAACCCTAAACCCTAAACCCTAAACCCTAAACCCTAAACCCTAAACCCATGTGTGGCTCGGGCATGCGAGGTGTGCTGTGCACTTCCCGCAGCTGTTTCATGTTGACAGCTTGTGCCCGTCTTTGAAGCAACGAGTCCCAGTGGCCTGTTTCTCGACATGCCTCAATATTGTGGGCCCCTTAGAAGGAACCCTGAACCCAACTGTCCCTAAACCCTAAACCCTAAACCCTAAACCCTAAACCCTAAACCCTAAACCCTAAACCCTAAACCCTAAACCCTAAACCCTAAACCCTAAACCCTAAACCCTAAACCCTAAACCCTAAACCCTACACCTGAAACCCTCAACTCCACACCCTTACATTCAAGGCACCCCCCCCCCTCCCCCCCCGGCCCGAACACTGGCCACCATAAGACGAAGCCGCCATCTTGTGGAGACTGGGGGTTGACGAGAGAATGCCCAGTAGTACCCTTTTAGGGTTTAGGGTTTAGGGTTTAGGGTTTAGGGTTTAGGGTTTAGGGTTTAGGGTTTAGGGTTCCCGTTGTTCCCCCCTTTCCTGCTGAGTTAGGTTTTGGGAGACAGGGTGTTCGTCTCTCCCCAGTTGGAGAATCCAGCACTCCTGACTCCTGACCTTGTGGACCAGATTTTAACTTAACAGAACCAAGTGATTGTACAAAAATAATTGGAATTAATAATACATCATTTACAAAACCAAAACCAACAAATTTACCAATTAATATTGTTAGAAATGATGAACAACAACATAATTTGAACTGAGCCATAAAAGGCTTAGTGTGTGCTCCATGCGGAGCCTGAAACCCCGAAAGCCGCCAGCCGCCGGTGACAGCCGCCGAGCTCAAGGACATCCCATCACCTCTTTGTGGTACTTGAGCGTAACTTTAGATCCTTACCCTTTTTGGGGTTTATTGGGTTTTCTGAATAAGGCAGCGAAAAGCTTAAATTTTTAGCTGCCCTCCTGAGTGCAGCCAAGACTTGAGAGGCCCCTGAAAGTCGTGGCTTTCCCCAGGTCATCGACGAGGTGAACAAAGATGCCCCCGCAGATGTCGGTGAGGCTAGGGTTGTAGGCTTTGGGGGTGAGGGTCAGTGGCCGGAGCTGCAGGGTAGGACTTCTGGTCTACTAAGTTCTAAACCCTAAGTTCTCAACCCTAAGCCGTCAGAGTACGCCCCCAAACATGTGCTAAGCTCCTGCAAGGGCGCCCTCAGACCTCAAAAGCACGACAAATACTACCGGACCCTAAGGCCCGAAGTCCTAAACGCGAAAATCCAGGATGCCTTCTTGGGTCTGTGCGGCTCTGGGGTACCTTGAGTCGCCTTCTTGGGTCCTAGGTTCCCGTCCCTCCCCATCCGTGAAGCAATCTGTGCTTGGGGTCGCTGGGGAGGTGTCGCTACTTAAAGCGGCTCCTGTGGGGTTGATGACATTTGGGGCTCTTGGTGGCTCAGAGAAGGGTTGATGAAATAAACGCTTGCGGGCTTTCGGTAGCTTATCTTAAGTGTTTCCTTGGCTTTTGGTGTGTAGGAGCGTTGCATAATTGGGGTCGGAAGAGAATACCAATAACATTCCCTTATGGTCCCTTCAGAATTCTACTATAAAACCCCCCCCCTAACACCCCCCTAACATCCTATTCTAACTGGCTTTAGGGTCGGAAGAAATACTATAATGGTATTCCCTTATGGTCCCTTCATGATATAACCCCCCCCCCCCCCCCAAACACCCAAAACCCAAAACCCAAAACCCAAAACCCAAAACCCAAAACACTAAACCCTAAACCCTAAACCCTAAACCCTAAACATACCCTATTCTAAATTGGGTGTAGGGCTGAGAGGGGTGAAAGAAAGAAAGGCCTGGCACACCTCGCAGCTGTGGATCCGTGCCGAGGCCCTGAGTGCCTTCAGAGGGTGGCCTCGGGGGTTTCGGGGGGTTTAGGGTTTAGGGTTTAGGGTTTAGGGTTTAGGGGTAAGCAGCAAACTTCGAACCCCAAACCACCCAAAATGGGAGTTTACGAAAACAAGGGGCCCCAACTGTAAACCCCCAAGCAGTAGGATTCCCTTTAATAAGACCCCCCAAAAAGGGACCCCTAGTTTCGGCAACCCTCAAAATCCCAAGCATAGGTTGGCCACTGCACGCCTGACTGAAAATGAAATTCAACATCTCTTGATTTCATCCTTTAAGGTCGACTTCAGGGAAGTTTGCTTGATTTGAGGTTGAGGTCCTGCGAAGAGAGTGCAGGGTTCGGGGGTTGGTGTGCGAACTGCAGTTGAACCTCGCTCATGTGAGCTTCAATCGCCAGCAGATGTAGACTTCCTGGCGAGGCCTAGGTATGCGACGATACCTGAAAAGCCCCAGTCCTGAGGGAGTCTTGTCGTGAGGCAGAGTCGGCCATCGTGAGTAGCACTGTGGTGACCATGATCGTGAGTTGCTTGGCGCTTTGGAGTCTAGAACGAAGTCCTGTCGTGGTTTTGGCGCTGTCCTTTATCTGACCTCCGTCACAGGTTCGGGGTGCGGGGTTTAGCGTCTGGGGGTTCAGATCTAGAGGGCTTATTTAGGGTTCGGATTACGCTTAAGGTATAGTGGGGTAGGGGCTCGGGGCTTTGGCTTTACAGAGTTTAGCGTTTAGGGCTGATCCTGAACCTTAAAGCCGAAACTCTAAACTCTAATTAACCTTTTAACCCCAAACCCCAAACCTCAAACCCTAGACCCTGGACCCTAAACCAACCTTGAGTTTTGGGTCTACAGTTTTTCGGTTCGGCTTGGGTTTTGTAGGCTGACGGGGTTAGGGTAGTAAACCCCAAGTTCGTGCGTGAGGTTTGTAGGGCTTTGGTTCTTTGTGCAGGGGTGCAGGTTTCAGATTTCAGGGTTAGGTTGGGCTGTTCCCCCTTAGACGAGCCGTCCTTAATGGGGATTCTAATAGGGGGGGTACTATGATCCCTATGAAGGACTGTTAGCATAAGGGGGAACATCCCAAGGGTTCGGGGTCAAGAGTTGGGGGTTTAGGGTTGAGGGTTTAGGGTTTAGGTTTAGGGTTTAGGTTTAGGGTTTAGGGTTTAGGGTTTAGGGTTTAGGGTTTAGGGTTTAGGGTTTAGGGTTTAGGGTTTAGGGTGTTGCAGCAGCGGCTGGCACGGGTGCAATTTTCGGGTCCCCTGTAGGAACCTTCAAACTCTAAACCCTCAATCCTCAACCCTAAACCCTAAACCCTAAACCCCAAACCCTAAACCCTAAACCCTAAACCCTAAACCCAACACCAGGCGTAGCCTGCGGCCTCGCCGGCGCCCTGATCTTTACTCACCTGGACATTTTGCTCTCCTTGAGCCGCGGCGTCGAACTCTTCGAGGGGGAGGGTTTAGGGTTTAAGGTTTAGGGTTTAGGGTTTGGGGTTTGGGGTTTAGGGTTTAGGGTTCTGTGTGGAGCATGAGGTTGATGTTTGGAGTTGTGTTATTGTTGCTCATGTAGGGTCTTCACCATCTATCTCCGAATTGCGGGTATCTATCGGCCTGGCCACTTTCGGCAAAGCAAATTTGAAATGCTTTCCAGAACTCCGTCACACTGTCAACTTGCAAGTGCGAGGGAGGGGCAGATGGGATGCGTGCAGTCCTTAGGCACTCCCTGACAGGCCATCACAATGCATAGCACACGTGAGTGGCGTCCATTTTGGGGGGGCTCGACAGTCAAGTGTCCTGATAGACCTGAAGGGAGGGTTCTCCAACTACTGCACCTTCAAAAGGGCTTAGGGTTTACCCAAACCCTAAACCAGGCATTCGGCCCGAACCTCCAAAATTTGAAAATCCAGTGAGAAACTACCCTCCGCTAGCACAGTGTGTCGGTTGAAGGCTGAAGGGTTATACGCCCGAAAGCCGAAATCCAAAAGCCCAAATTCTAAATCGTTGAAGGTTGCGAGTTCAGGGTTCAAGGTGTACTATACGGGTCGGAATAATTACTAATCGTATTCCCTTCTGGTCCCTTCATAATTATAGTATAAGAACCCCAAAACCCTATTCAAATTGTGAAGGCCCCTATATGGGGCTTCAAGCCTTGAATCGAAAGGATGCGCGCTTTGGGGTTTCTCGGTCAGTCCTCGATCCTCTGAGGATGGTCGTGGTGGCCGTGGCTGGTGTGACCATCTGCCTGGCCTGGTAGCTTTCTCAGCACTTAAACCCTGAGCCCCTTAAACGCCCAAGCCCCCAGACCCCTAACCCTCAAACCCTGTTTCGCTGGACCCCTCAGCCCCTCTGGTAAAAGCTTCAAGCGTGGCTTCTTACTTCCCCCTCCCCCTCCCCCGTCCCCCTCCCCCCTCCCCATCCCCTACCCCTCCCCCCTTCCCTCCCCCCCTCCCCCTCCCCCCTCCCCCTCCCCCCTCCCCCTCCCCCCCCCACCTCCCTCCGCTCCCCACCCTCCCACCTTCTCCCCCGTACATCCCAGGTTTCGCAGGTTTGCCCTTTTTCTTCGCCCAGATCCCCAACGCCCCCCCAAATCCTAAACCCTGAACCCGGAACTTCCTACGTAGTCCTAAACCCTAAACGGCCCTAAACCCTGAACTTCCTAGACTTCCCAGATTTCCTAGACTTCCCAAACTTGCCAGACTTCCCAAAACTTCCCCAAAGCTGAAATTCCCCTCCGAGAAAAGGGGAGCTGAGCCGAGGTTCATGATCATCTTCATGGGTTGGCCGGTCGGCGTGCTCGAGGTGTTGGGCCTCATTGTGCCCCGGTCAGATGATTGACACTTTCAGGGTTTTTTGAATCCGGATCGAGGGTGTTCGGCCGGAACCCTGTTTTTTGTGTCTTGTTGGTGGGCTCTGTCTTGCTGCAGGTGGAAATCGGGGGCAAAGCAAAGAAACTAGCACCTTCGATTGGTGTCCGGGTTGGGGGCTTTGGCTTAGGGCCCCGATACCATGAAGCCCTCAACTCCAGACCATAAGCCCCAGACCCCAACCCTAAACCCTAAACCCTGAACGCTGAACCCTAAACCCTAAACCCTGAACCCTGAACCCTGAACCCTAAACCCTAAACCCCCTAAATCTGAAGCCCTCAGGTTTTCGTGGGCTACAGTATCACCTACTCCCTGCACATTGCCCACAAGTACCAGCAGCACAGTGTGGAGTTGGAGGAGGCGATGTGGGGGTTGAAGCCCCAAACCCTCCTAGGGTTTAGGGTTTAGGGTTTAGGGTTTAGGGCTTAGGGCTTAGGGCTTAGGGCTTAGGGCTTAGGGTTTAGGGTTACACTCCACCCCCAAATCCCAAAACCCTTCAGTCTCTTGAGCCCGAGAAGCCCTAAGCCCTCATGGTGGATCTCGGGAAGGGGGGCAGCTGTAGCCTCCAAACCCTAAAGCCTCTAAACCCTAAACCCTTCCTAAATCCTCTAAACCCCCTCAACCCTAAAAACCCTCAAGCCTTAAACTGTAAGCCCTGAGAAGCCCACGCTCAACCCTAAACCCCAGACGCCAGAAGTCCAAACCCTAAGCCCTACGCCCTAATCCCTTAACCCCAAACCCCTAACCCCCAACCCCTAAACCCTAAACCCTAGACCCTAGACCCTAGACCCTAGACCCTAAATCCTAAACCCTAAACCCTAAACCCTAAACCCTAAACCCTAAACCCTAAACCCTAAACCCTAAACCCGAAACCCTCAGGAGACCTTGGCGGAGCGCCGCCGCCACGCCGTCATCCTTGCGCTGCAGAGCTCCTGGCCTCGAACGCCAAGCCTCTATGCCCAAAACTCCAAAAGCTACCCTGAACCCCTAATGGGTTTAGGGTTTAGGGTTTAGGGTTTAGGGTTTAGGGTTTAGGGTTTAGGGTTTAGGGTTTAGGAATTTGGGTGTATTGTGTAGCTGATCTCGAGCTGATCCAGCTTCTAGCGGGTTGCGGGCCCGCGAACTCAAGGGTTCGGGTTCCCCAAAGCCAACACAACTTCAGACCCAAACCCTCCCCCGGCCCAAGCTGGGCTTTGGAGTACTATACTTTAATACTTTTTTTTGTTCTGGGTTCCTATTATTGCTACTTAGTACCTAAAAAGTGTATACTTTTTTTCCTGGGTCTACTCCAAAGCTAAGCAAGGGACTGGACCCTGAACCCCCAAGGTAGCCTGGCACTTCGAGGTACTTGGAGGTTCATGGTACTTGTTCGCCAGTTCTAGCTGTACTTATCACCCACTTAGAAGCCCCTTAAGTGCCCCAATGTGGCTTTAAGTACAGTTCTAACCCCTAAACCCTAAACCCTAAACCCTAAACCTAAACCCTAAACCCTAAACCCTACACCCTACACCCGATAATAAGTACCATGAACCTCCAAGTACAGCGGCCATTTTTCGAAGTATGTAAGGGAACCAGGATCCCCTTTTTGGGGGGCACAACCTGTGGGATGCGAGCTTTGGCTTCCCCAAGCTGCACCCTTAAAGCCCCTAAACCCTAAACCCTAAACCCTAAACCCTAAGCCCTAAACCCTAAACCCTAAACCCTTAACCTTAAACCCTAAACCCTAAACCCTTAACCCTCCCAAAACACGCCACCTAACACCCCCGAAAGCGCTTCTGGGGGGAGGTATGGCCAGTTCGGTGCTTGGTTCCGCCGTGACGACTTTGGGGTCCAGCTTCTTCCTCTTCTTCTGCCAGCTGGCCCCTCGACCGACGCCTCCGGCAGGTTTAGGGTTTAGGGTTTAGGGTTTAGGGTTTAGGGTTTAGGGTTTAGGGTTTAGGGTTCAGGGTTTAGGGTTTAGGGTTTAGGGTTCAGGGAGCTTGAAAGGTTCCTTCAGGGTGCAGGGCCGTATAGGGCCTTTCAAGGCGCAGAGGCAGAGGGCTGAGTGCGGGCATGCAAGGTTTCGTGGGTGCTTCCAGCCGGCATCGGTCACCCAAACTATATTGGAGGGCTAAGCCCTAAGCCCTGGCCCTAAGCCCTAAACCCTAAACCCTAAACCCTAAACCCTAAACCCTAAACCCTAAACGCTAAACCCTAAACCCTAAACCGTAACTAGTGACGGGCGCCCGTCAGATGCGGATCTGAATTATTTTCTGAAATATTTCTGAAAAAGTTTCTGATTGTTTTCTGGTCTGTGAAATGTTTCTGATTTGTTTTTCTGAAAATGCTCCCGTACGAGCGGGGGATCAGGTTTCAGAACAAAAATCAGAAAGTGCTGTATATACCATGCTTTTTCTGATTCCCCCTCCCCTTTCCGGATGCCCAGAAATTTCCGAAAAAACTTCTGGTCTGGACGCCCGCCATGGGGGATGGAAAGTCACAAACGCATGGTGTATCCAGCATTTTTTTTTTTTCTGAAATTCCCCCTCCAGGGTCCAGGGTTGGGGGTGGAGATCAGAACTGAGAAAAAACTCAGAAAAATAATCAGAGAAATGCTGTATATACTTGGGGCGGGCTCTACCATAATTTCCTATGGGATTTGCGCTACCCACCGTCGGCCCTCCGTTACAGCTCCGTTACAGCACCCCTGCTACAGTTCCGTTACAGCTCCGTCGCACCTCCGTTACAGCTCCGTCACAGCTTCCGCTAGAGCTCCGTTACAGCTCCGTTGCACCTCCGTTAGACCTCCGTTGCAGCTTCCGTTACAGTTCCGGTGCAGCTCCGTTACAGCTCCGATGCACCTCCGTCACAGCTCCGTTACAGCCGTTACAGCTCAGCTATACAGCTCCGTTGCACCTCCAGTACAGCTCCGTTACAGCTCCCGTTACAGCTCAGTTGTGCAGCTCCGTTACAGGTCCGTTATCAAATTGCTGCCTGCTGCTACGGCTCCGTTACAGCTTCCGTTACAGCGTCGCTACAGCCGGTAGCGCTCCATTGCAGATTTCCGATACGGCTCCGTTACAGCTCCGCGACAAATCCGTTACAGCTCGGCTCCTTTCCGTTACTGTTTCTGTTACAAGCCCCGTTACCGGCGAACATTTCTGTCATAGTAGAGGCCTGCAAATGATGGTAGAGTCCCACCCCAAGTATATCCCATGGTTTTTCTGATCTTCAGACCCCTGGAACGGGCACTAGGAATTTCTGAAACAACTCTGATTCTTTTTCTGGTGCAAAAGTATTTGAGACTTGTTTCCAGAAATGTTTTTGGAGTCAGAGCATTTTTCAGAAATCTTTCCAGAAAAATTTTCAAAAAACAATTATTCCAGGTTTTTTCTATAAGCCAGCCGACGCCAGTCACTGCCGTAAACCCAAAACCCTAAACTTTACCCTAAACCCTAAACCCTAAACCCTAAACCCTAAACCCTAAACCCTAAACCCTAAACCCTAAACCCTAAACCCTAAACCCTAAACCCTAAACCCTAAACCCTAAACCCTAAACCCTAAACCCTCCCAGACAGGCAGGGCCTCACAGGCAGGGCCTCCCATGGCAGGGCCTCCCATGGCAGGGGTCTAGCTTTCGGGGTCTCCAGACAGGCCAGGCAAGGGGGCCTTTCGGTATTTAGGGTTTAGGGTTTAGGGTTTAGGGTTAGGGTTTTGGGTTTAGGGTTTAGGTTTTAGGGTTTAGGGTCCCAGGCAGTTTCAGATCCCCAACCAGGATGCAGCATCGCCAAGGCGAAGGCGGCAGCCAGCCCCAATCCCAAACCTTGGCTTTTTGCCCCTGCACAAGGCTGCTGTGTGGCCTACTTCGCTGCCGCACCCCGCTCGCATACACAAATACGAAGAAAAACAAAGGATCGATCAGAAAGCAAGGAAACCCTAAACCAGCAAAGGTCAAGGCGAGGGTGAGCGCAAGCGGGGGTGGGGCTCCACAAGTCGGGGGCGTGCGCCTGGTGCTCTTAGCACCAGCGCGCCCCCTCAACTGGGCCACGAGGGACCTTCGGAGCCATAAGCCCTCCCGCCCGCGACGGAGCTCTCAAGTCCCGTAGGCAGCTACGGGCTGCGCGGGGGACCCGGCAGGTCGCTGGCGAGTATGAGAGACCCCAAACCTCCGGATAAAGCGTAGCGACCTCTTTGTAGGGGGTCCCGGAGGAGCCATGGTCCCTTTGTATTGATACCAAAATCAAACCCCCCAAAGCACTGTTTTAATTATTAAGGCCGCTATATTTCATTCTGGTTCCCTTTGGTGTACCTTAGCCATGAGGCCTGTACGGTAGTCGGTACCCCGAAGATGACCATACCGTTCAGAGAGCTGCGTGAGACCCCAAGCCCCAAACCCGAAACCACATAACCCCAAACCACACAACCCCAACCCCCAACCCCAAACCCGAAACCACATAACCCCAAACCCCAAACCCCAAGCCCCAAACCCCAAACCCCAAACCCTAAACCCTAAACCCCAAACCCCAAGCCCTAAACCTTAAATCCTAAACCCGAAACCCTCGTCTACACCCTAAACCCTCAGGTCATCTTCGTGAAGCTGGCCACGGTCCTCTTCGCAGTCACCTTCTTCGCCTGCCTCTTCGCGATCCTTGCCCTGCCGCTGGGCGTCGTTCCGGAAGCCTTCGGAAGCTTTGGAACCCTAAGGCCTAAAAGGCCTCCTACTATTGCATGTTCTAGCTCATTCATTCTATATGTATTATATATGCACATATTCTTGTAAGAGTACTAGTGAATACTCAAAATTGCCAGAATATGAAGAATAAGAAGAATAAGAAGAATAAGAAGAATAAGAAGAATAAGAAGAATAAGAAGAATAAGAAGAATAAGAAGAATAAGAAGAATAAGAAGAATAAGAAGAATAAGAAGAATAAGAAGAATAAGAAGAATAAGAAGAATAAGAAGAATAAGAAGAATAAGAAAGAATAAGAAAGAATAAGAAGAATAAGAAGAATAAGAAGAATAAGAAGAATAAGAAGAATAAGAAGAATAAGAAGAATAAGAAAGAATAAGAAAGAATAAGAAAGGATAAGAAGAATAGGAAGAACAAAGAAGACAGAAGGAATCAGAAGGAATAAGAAGGAATAAGAAGGAATAAGAAGGAATAGGAAGAATAGGAAGAAAATACGAGGAAGAACAAGCCTGAACCAAAAACACTCAGACCCTCAGACCCAGGAGCCTATAGACTTCTCCCAAGCCCGCCATTGCCCATCAATCAGCGCGTAGAGCAGGCGGCAAACCTCGAACCCCAAAAGCCCTGAAACCCCAAAACCCTAAGACCAAAGCCCTGAAACCCTAAACCCTAAACCCTAAAGGCAAGAAGCTCTGAAACCCTTAAGGCCTACATCCCTCATAAGGCCCTGCAACCCGAGTTGCAACCAGAGATCCTCTAAAGCCTTAAGCGCACCCAACTTCCGGGGCCGGAACCCTAAAACCCCAAAAACTCTAAAGCCTGACAAGCCCTAAGGCCCTACTTATCAAACCCTAGAACGCTGAGACTCAAAAAATCACCCTAAACCCCAAACCTCCAAGCTCCTGAAAAGCAATTCCCTAACTCCCTTAGTTACATGGGCCCTTAATATGTTTAGGGTACACAAGGGGCCCCATACTTAGGGACCATCTAAACCCTAAACCCTAAACCCTAAACCCTAAACCCTAAACCCTAAACCCTAAACCCTAAACCCTAAACCCTAAACCCTAAACCCTAAACCCTAAACCCTAAACCCTTGGACCGTAACTACGCCCCAAGGCCTTCGGCGCTGCTTTGCATCGGCCCCATCGGCACCGCCTGTACGCAGCTCCTGCCTTGGGCCTCAAAGCAGCTGGCGAAGGATTTGGGGTTTGGGGCTTGGGGCTTGGGGTTAGGGGGTTTAGGGTTTAGGGTTTAGGGCTTAGGGTTTGGGGTGTGGGGTTTGGGGTTTGGGGTTTGGGGCTTGGGGTTTGGGGTTTAGGGTTTGGGGAGTTTGGGGTTTAGGGTTTTGGGGGGTTTGGGGTGTAGGGGTTTCGGGGTTTAGGGGTTTGGGGCTTGCAGGGTGGGTTTGGGGGCACCTTGCGGACAGTTGTTTCCCTCTCCCGCTCCCCCCCCCCTCCGCCGCCCCTTCCCTTGTTGCTTAAATGCGCAGAACCCTGGTTACGATGTTGGGAGAGAGTCCTAAACCCTACAGGGGCCTAATCCCTAAACCCTCGGTTCAGGCCGCCATACAGGTGCAGGTTCTCGAGGGTTTTAGCGGCGCGAGGTTTTGGAGTTTATAGGGTTTAGGGTTTAGGGTTAGGGTTTAGGGTTTAGGGGTTAGGGTTTAGGGTTTAGGGTTTAGCGCTTAGGGTTTAGGGTTCAGGGTTTAGGATGTTTAGGGTTTTAGGGCAACTGCCAGCCAGCGAGCCTCTTTCTTCGCTTTGCAGAGCGGCGCTGGGAGCTGCTACCACGCAAGACATCCCCAACATGAGAGGGCTCTAGACCCCAAGCAGAAGCAAGGGGAGTCTCCAACCCCCGACGCCATCAGGGTTTAGGGTTTAGGGTTTAGGGTTTAGGGTTTAGGGTTGGTTTAGGGTTTAGGGCCCTAAAGCCCTAAGAGCCCTGAGAGCCCTAAGCTCCCTGTTCATCCCCCGGGAAGGAAGAGTCGACTATGGCTCTGGGCACTGGCTCGACCAAGCTGACTTCATCCCTCGCGCGGAAGATCCCCAAGGATGGTGGGCGCAGGGGGTTTTGGGCCCAGGGTTCCTTTTCAGGGTTTAGGGTTTAGGGTTTAGAGCCCAGGGCCTACAGGGTTTTGGAGGCTTGTTTTGGGTCTAGAGGGTTTTTGAGGCTTTCTTGTGCTCGTAGGGGTTTGTCAGGTTTAGGTTAATTAGGGTGTATAGGGTTGAGAGGGCTCAGGATTTAGGGTTTAGAGCTTCGGGTTTAGGGGTTACGTGTTTAAGGACCAAGCCCTAAACGGGGTGGTGCTTACCGGGAGCGAAGAAAGTATTTGATTTACAGTTTGTGCATTTTTCTTATTCTTCTCCGTTTTTTGGGTTTATGCAGTTTTATAGGGTTTGTAGTGGGTTTTAAGGGCTTTTCTGGTTTACAAACAGTGTGCGCAAGAATACTGGGTGAGTTTCCACGGGGTGAGGTCAATGCGATCTGTCTTGTTCTGATAGGCTGCCTTGTTTTCAAGATGATATCCACACTGAAAGCAAGTACACCTTCCAACAACCAGATAAACCCTAAACCCTAAACCCTAAACCCTAAACCCTAAACCCTAAACCCTAAACCCTAAACCCTAAACCCTAAACCCTAAACCCTAAACCCTAAACCCTAAACCCTAAACCCTAAACCCTAAACCCTAAACCCATAACCCTAAACCCTAAACCCTAAACCCTAAACCCTAAACCCTAAACCCTAAACCCTAAACCCTAAACCCTAAACCCTAAACCCTAAACCCTAAACCCTAAACCCTAAACCCTAAACCCTAAACCCCTAAACCCTCAACCCTCAACCCTAAACCCTAAACCCCAAAACCTAAGTCCTAAACCCTAAACCCTAAACCCTAACCCTAAACCCTAAACCCTTAACCCTAAACCCTAAACCCTAAACCCCTAAACCCCTAAACCCCTAAACCCCTAAACCCCTAAACCCCTAAACCCCTAAACCCCTAAACCCCTAAACCCCTAAACCCCTAAACCCCTAAGCCCCTAAACCCCTAAACCCTAAACCCGAAACCCTAAACCCTAAACCCTAAACCCCAAACCCTACCTAAACCCTAAAATCGCTGAAAGGATGAGCTTTCCAGCTCCCAGAAGACGGAAGTCTTCATCTCCTCCACGCCCTCCGCCTTCAAGTGCCTTGCCTTGCAGATGGTCGTCTATTAGGGTTTAGGGTTTAGGCTTTAGGGTCTAGGGCCGTCTAGGGTTTAGGGTTTAGGGTTTAGGGTTTAGGGTTTAGGGTTTAGGGTTACTATAAATATATTAATCATACTAATCATTATGCGGTTTTTTACTTTATCCTTTCAGGCTTGGGGGTTTGGAGCTTAGGTCTTGGGCTGTTTTCATCCATCGTCGATCTCAAACAGCCCTGAAGGGGATCTTGCTTTCTGAGTTTAAAGTCTCCTAAACCCTCACCCCTCAACCCTCAACCCTCAACTCTCAACCCTCAACCCTCAACCCTAAACCCTGAACCCTGAACCCTAAGCCGCGTTCATGGCGGCTTGCTTGTCAGGTTTTGGGTTTGGAGTTTGGGGTTTAGGTGTTGCTGCTGGGAGAGCGAAAGTCCTAACCTGCCCTAAACCCTAAACCCTAAACCCTAAACCCTAAACCCTAAACCCTAAACCCTAAACCCTAAACCCTAAACCCTAAACCCAGTAGTTGATGGGAACCCTCTACCTTTGGGGTACAAGCATCCCAGAAGGCCCAAACTCGTCCACCGCAAGCACCTTGAACTCGGCACCCCAAACGCCCTGAACCCTAAAACAAAGCCGCAGCGCCCTAAACCCCTGAACCAACAGAAGCCCTAAAACCCTAAACCCTAAACCCCCATAATCCTTAAACCCCTACTAGCCCCTACTAAACCCCTACTAAACCCCACGAAACCCCTACTAAACCCCTACTAAACCCCTACTACACCCCTACTAAGCCCCCGCTAAACCTTTAGAAAACCCCTACTAAACCCCCACTAAATCCCTACTAAACCCCTATTAAACCTTTACAAAACCCCTGCCAAGCCCCTACTAAACCCCTAAACCCCAAAGGAGCACATGGCCTGCGGCCATCTCGCCTGAGACGTTCGCGGGCGTGGCGCCCCCACCTTTGTCGAGCCAGGACCTCTTCGCCGGGAGCAACCCGGCAGGGCTTTAGGGTTTTTGAGCGTCAGGTTTTAAATGGGAGTTTACGAAAAATGAGGAACCCCTATAATTAAGGTATATTTCGGAAGCCCCCGGGGGCTTTAGGGGTTGAGGGTTTTTGATTCGGGTTTATGGGTTTCTGGGGTCTTAGGTCTGTTGAGGGTTTAGGTTTTGGGGCCTGCTTGAAGACAGACATGCCCCAAGAGGCCTGGGGCAGACCCTAAACCCTAAACCCCAAACCCCAAACCTAAACCCTAAACCCTAAACTTGCGGTGTACCCTCCGAGGCATCTCCACCAACGTGTTTTAGGCGCGCCTGCATCTGAACAGCGGTACCTCCCCCACGGCAGCCCGCCAGGGGATGGTTGACCCTCAGCCCTAAACCCGAAACCCGAAACCCTAAACCCTAAACCCTAAACCCTAAACCCTAAACCCTAAACCCTAAACCCTAAACCCTAAACCCTAAAACCCTAAAGCCTAAAGCCTAAAGCCTAAAAACCCTAAACCCTAAACCCTAAACCCTAAACCCTAAACCCTAAACCCTAAACCCTAAACCCTAAACCCTAAACCCTAAACCCTAAACCCTAAACCCTGAACCCTAACCCCTTAGACGGATTGCAGGCGACTCTCAGTTTCACACACTTGGAGGCAGGCTTTTCCGCCCTCTCAAAGTCACGAGAGGGCCCCACCTGCCCAGCCCGCGAATTCGCTGCGTGACAGATCAAAAGCAATGTGTGGGTGTAGGGTTGAGGGTTGAGGGTTGAAGGTTGAGGGTTGAGGGTTTAGGGTACCTTTTTTTGGGGCGTCTTTGAGGGGATTCTGTTCTAGAAAAAGGGGTGTGTAGGGTTTTAGGGCTTGAGGGTTTTGAGGTTTTAGGGCTTTGGGTGCGTTAGGGTTTTAGGGCTTTGGGGATTTTAGGGCTTTAGGTTTTTTGGGGTTTTGGGGTTCTAGGGGGTCCGTTTTGCTTTCCTAGGTCTGACTCTGTCTTTTCCGGGTTGTGGGGCTTTAGGGGTTTAGGTTTCTAGGGGTTTGAGGGTTTTAGGGCTCCAGGGTTCTAGGGTTTTATGGCATCAGGGGTTGAGGGCTGTAGGGCTTGAAGGTTTCCACGCTTTGAGGGCTGTTGAGGGACTGTTGTATTTACGGTGATCCATACGATGTACTGAGTTTCCGGTTTCGGGTATCAGGGTTTTAGCATTTAGGGTACAAGGTCTAGGAATGAATGTTCATCTCCCTGTTTCTTATATATAGAAGTATATCTATCTATATATATATATATATGTGTGTGTGTGTGTGTGTGTGTGTGTGTGGGAAGCCCCCAGACTGAATGGTGGCTTCTTTGAGGATTCGAGAGTGAATGCATCTTCTTCCATTACGCCCTTCAGCACCCGAATCGAGCGCCAGGACAGCACCGCCTACGTCCCTGACCCAGAGGCTCCAGCTATGGTTGAGAGGGACGTGTGTGGAGGGCTTGGAAGGCTTTCGGCTGTTAGGGCTTAATTCGGGTTGGGTTGTCATGGGTTAGTGGGTGCGCTGCTTTTGCCTGGGAATTTTCCGGCATGTCCTGCCTGGTTCTCCGGGGATTTTAGGGAGCAACATGGCTCTAGGCATGTTTAAGGACCAAGCTGCGGGTGAGGGAGGCAGCAGGTTTTAGGCAAGCCCTCCCCTCAAACGAAGGCCCCCACAACCGATTGTAATGTGGGTAGTTCTCTAAATTAGGGTCCTTTTTGGGATCCCTTTGTAAGGGTGCCAACTTAGAATGGGTACCAAAAAAGGGATAATTTAGGAAACTGCCCAATATAGTTGACCTCGAAGCCCCCTACTTTTGGGAGGGTGCTCAAGTTACTGGGGGATGCGACCACGGATTGAATCCCCATCTTCCCTTTAGGGTTTAGGGTTTAGGGTTTAGGGTTTAGGGTTTAGGGTTTAGGGTTTTTAGACTATAGGAAACCACGGGCTGCAAGGCCAACTTGTGCCTTAATCAGCCCTAAATACGGCTTCTTGAGGGAAAAATATCACTTGGCCCTTCTCGGCTCCTGTGTTCTTAGCAAAATTTAACCCTAAACTCCTAAACCTCAACCTAAACCCTAAACCCTAAACCCTAAACCCTAAACCCTGAACCCTAAACCCTAAACCCTAAACCCTAAACCCTAAACCCTAAACCCTAAACCCTAAACCCTAAACCCTCAGAAAGCCCTGCGTACGGTAGGACCTGATCGACCAGCACGTGGCCTACTTCTTGCGCAAGAACCCCGAGGCTCCTTCCAAGGTTTAGGGGGTTTAGGGTTTAGGGTTTAGGAGTGTAGGAGTGTAGGAGTTTAGGAGTTTAGGAGTTTAGGAGTTTAGGGTTTGGGTTTCGTGGTTTCTCGAAGTCCTGGGTTAGTTCTCCATTCTTTTTGGGGACGGGGGTTCAGGACTTGTAGACTCTGAAAAGGGAATAAGTTGGGTTTAGGGTTCATCGCGTATAGGGTTCATGGGATGTTTTTCCCTTTGGTGGCTTGTGCTGTGCATGGGTATATACAGAGAGGAGTGGAGGCAAGAGCTTGCAAGTTTGTGCAGCACTTCAACCCAGACCCGTGCTCTGGAACCAAAGGCAACTCTATCTGAAGCGAGCTGCGAGGTATGTTATAGAGATTTGGGCCCGAAGCCCTATGTGCCCTAAAACTTGAATTCTTTCTCTTCCACACTGCCCCCAAAACTCCTCGATCCTGGGCGCATCGACCCTTCCATATCCAAAGCCCTAAGCCCAACATCCTAAATCGTAAACAAGTTTAGGGTTAACCCTAAACCCTAAACCCTAAACCCTAAACCCTAAACCCTAAACCCTAAACCCTAGGTACCCAGAGCACCTGCAACAGGTTCGAGCCCGTCACACCATCCGCCGCCGCACCGTTGGTTCGTGCGATGCCAAAGAGGGGGTGAAATCCTAAGCCTTGGAGCCCCAAAAGCCTGTAAGATAGGAGTCGGAATAATTCCAAGTAATATTCCCTTATGGTCCCTCTAGAATTGTACTATACCAAGCCCCCGACACCCTATTCTAATCATTCAGGCTCTTACATTGCCTTCAGGGCTTTCGACCGGGCCATGGGGTTTTAGCGCGTCAGGGTCTGGGGGGAGGGGGGGTGTAGGAGTCAAAGATGTGGGTTTTCTTGGGCAGCAAGATTGACATCCTCTGAGGGATGGGCTTTGGGCAATATGCTAGTAGTATTATTATTTTTATTGTTATTATTATTATTGTTATTATTGTTATTATTGTTATTCTGTTATTTATTGTTTTGTTTGTTTTTTTTTTTTTTTGGGGGGGGGGGGGGGGGTTGGGGGGGGCGGGGAATTGAGGGCTTCGGGCTCACAAGAATTCCCGGACCAAAGAGACTGCTGGCAGACCCTGGCCGTCTCACGATGACAATGCGTTGCCAGGCTTTTCAACCCAGCCCCCACAAACCGTCAAACTTTGGGAGGTTCCCCCTTCTACTAACAGTCCTTAATGGGGATTATACTAGGGGGTATTACTATCCCTATTAAGGACTGTTAGTATACGGGGGGGGACATCGCAACGCTAAACCCTAAACCCCACTAAACCCTGGGTCAATAGGAAGGCAGCCACAGCATTTGGCGATGACGTTGCTTTGGCAACACCAAAGCAGTATCCCCAAAACACGAAGCTTCGGGCAGCGCCCCGACCCTTCGGCAAAGAGATGCGAGCTGAACTCACTTCCCAGCATGAAGGTATGTAGGGTTTGGTAAAGATGGCCCCTGAACAAAAACGAGGTGCCGCCCACAAGGCGCCAAAGCTTAATCCAGTGTCTCGCGGGCAAAGGGAGCTTGGCTTTTCTTCTCGGACCAGGGCGCCAGAAGCCCTAAGCCCTACAAGCCTTCAGAACCCTAAGCCCCAAGCCCCATCAAGCCCCATTGTCCCCATGAACCCTCTAAGTCACCCATGAACCCTTCTTGCTTTGCAAGCCCTACAAGTGCCCCTAAACTATCAGCCCAGGGGCCTTGTCATCGAAAAGCCCCTAAACCCTAAACCCTAAACCCTAAACCCTAAACCCTAAACCCTAAACCCTAAACCCTCCCAGGTACGACCTGGATCACCGGGAGGTGCAGATCGAGTGGCAGTATGCGACGGAGCCAGGGGGTCAGGCACCCTCATCGCTGTTCAGCATTTACGGTTTAGGGGTTTAGGGTTTAGGATTTAGGGTTTAGGGTTTAGGGTTTAGGGTTGAGTGTTTGGGGTTTAGGCCTTTGAGGCTGAAGAGCCCCTGATCCCCTAAACAAGACACGGGACCCGAGCAAGCAAAGTTGGGGTTCATGAGCTAGGCATAGGCACACTTGTTGCGAAGATGGATACAATCCTCTTATTCCCCCCTCTACGCTGTTGCACCCATGATCCATACGCCTAATCAAATATGGGTTTTAAGAGATCCATCTTTCCGATGATGGGCGTGCTCAGGTTGGTAGAATTTATGGGTTTTTGGGTGGTTTGGGGGCTTGGGCTCGTGTAGTGGCGTTTTGCAATATTTCACGTGAGGTGCAACGTAGGATTCTGTCGTGAGAGGTGGTGATTGTCATTCGCCTTAGGCAGGATCAACATGTGAATGCGGGTAGTTTTTGGCTCTGTGTGCCATGCCTGAACGAGCCCCCAAAGCAATTCCTTCTCAGTCCGAAGGAACGCAGCTAACGGAAGTGGAGATAGAGTCGAGTTTTGCAAGAAGCGAAGATGTTCGTCGAGAGGTTGCAAGTGGTGTGGGATTGCCAGCAGAGGCAGACAAAATTGCCCTTGCAATCGGAAAGATGGAGTTTTTGGAAACCCGTATCTGGTTGGGCTTGTGGAGGGGGGGGGGGGGGTAGGGGGTTTTTTGTCCATCTTCGCGATGGGCGTGCCTCTGCCTAGCCTTCGAAATGTAGGGTTAGGCGACAGGGTTGGAAGTTTAAGGTTTAACGACTAGGTCTTAAGGTTAAGGCCGAAGTTTTGTGTTGACCTAACCCCTGAAACCCTAAACCCCCTAACCCCAAACCCTAGACCCCCTAACCCTAAACCCTAAACCCCGAGTCCCAAGCCCCTCCTTCCCTGAGTTCTCTAGAGGCCTTCCACTCCCCGAGTTTTATTTTCGCCACCTCTCGTCCCCAAGCTTCCCTGAATCCTGAATCCTACGCCCGAAGCTTTCAGTACTTCCCAAAAAGCCCTGAACCCTGAACTTTCCCAAGCATGAAATTTCCCCAAAACCCTAAGCCCTTGTGTCCCTTATCCTCCACAGTCCTCCTGCGCGAAGTCAAGCAGAAGGTGGTTTGGGTGCCCTGGCACCTTTCACCTCTAAGCTCTCCACCTATCGCCCAAAGCTGATTTAGGGCTTAGGGTTCAGGACTGGGGGCTTGAGATTGGGTACTACAGTTTCAGCCCAGACCTTCAACCTGAATTCACAGAGGGATTGTGTGGTGAAGCGCCCCGCGCTGGAAGACACCGTCCTTAAACTCTCAACCGGCAAGCTCTCAAAGAAAAAGTCTAAGCCCCCAACCCTAAGCCCTAAACGCGAGACTCTCAAACCCTAAAGTGGCCCGAGTTCTCAACCAATACCTCGCGGTTCTTCGCGAGGGCTTCCTTGTCGTCGTTGATGGCCCGCTGCGCCAGCCTTTCAGCGACTACATGATGAACACAGAGGCCAGAAATCCTGAGCCCCGTGGTACCAGTTTCCTTGTAACCTGCTCGCTCCTAGCCCTGCGAAACCTCGCACTTAAAGTTCACTACACCCTCCAGACGCGTCTCCAACCCCCCAACCTTGACAGATCAGGATGTAGAGGGCTGCAATTATTTTAGGGTTGTTTATATGGGCGCTTGTAGTAGGGCTGAGGATAGTATTGGTTGTAGAGTTCTGAAACAGCTGTCGGTGCGCCCCAGGAGAACGCTTCGTACGATGGCCAGGATCTCAACACAAGCAACCTGCACATGATCGCCAGGGTCGGGAGCCCAGCCCTTTTCTGCGAAGAGAGGCCCCACCGAGCCCTAACTTCAACCCTACAAGCCTACACACCCCAAGCACTGTACTCTCCACCCCGTTGACCCTCGCCTTGCACACGAAATTTGGTGCAATCGAACCGCCTTGGGGGGCTTCGACGGTTTCTTTGCCTAAAGTATACGCAATGTCAAAGCGTAAGCAGGCCATCATTTTGACGTTTGTGCCTCTTGGTTTGGTAATGTTTCGAACGCTCCTGGCGGAATAGCTCTGAACTTCCCCCCCTTTTTGTTGAGCATTGCCTGTCGGGATAAATTCGGCTCGGGAGAAGGTCCGGCTCGGTAGTAGTGGTTCCTGAGGATGCAGTTGTTTATCACGTGAACATGTTAAAGGTACTGCTGAACCTCAAAAAGTTCACATGCAGAAGCTCTGGGGGAGGGGAGCATGTCCAGCATTTCGAGTTTCAATTGCCTCAATCTCTTGTTTCAGTTACCCTAAACCCTAGACCCTAGACCCTAGACCCTAGACCCTAAACCCTAAACCCTAAACCCTAAACCCTAAACCCTAAACCCTAAACCCTAAACCCTAAACCCTAAACCCTAAACCCTTGCTTTCATGAGCGCTTTCTCGCGAAGCCCTCCGGAGCCGGACCTTTCCAGGCCGATCTCACAAGCCGAAGAATGCTCCTGAAGGGTTGCAGGGTTTAGGGTTTAGGGTTTAGGGTTTAGGGCTTAGGGCTTAGGGTTTAGGAGTTGTACACATTTAGAGTTGCAAGCTCCAACAGACTCCTATCAAGCAGAGCACAACTTTTCTAGTTGCGGTGGACCAAAAAAGAAAAATCCTCGTGGTTGCAGGTATCTTGAGCCAACTACACCCGAACCTGAAGGGGTGCATACGAACCTTCCCCCTTCCAACCCTCCCGTGGCTTGGACTCTTCCGTGCTATGTGACGCGGGGTTGGTGGGTTGGTTCTCGCGGGGTTCCGCGGGGTTCGCGGGGTTCCGCGGGGTTCGCGGGGTTGCGCGGGGTTCCGCGGGGTTCGCGGGGTTCCGCGGGGTCCGCGGGGTTGCGCGGGGTTGCGCGGGGTTCGCGGGGTTCGCGGGGTTGCGCGGGGTCCTGCGGGGTTCCGGGTTCCGCGGGGTTGGCGGGGTTCCGCGGGGTCCGCGGGGTTCCGCGGGGTTCCGCGGAGTTGCGCGGGGTTGCGCGGGGTTCCGCGGGGTTCGCGGGGTTTCGCGTTGCGCGGGGTTCCGCGGGGTTCGCGGGGTTCCGCGGGTTCCGCGGGGTTGCGCGGGGTTCCGCGGGGTTCGCGGGTTCCGCGGGGTTGCGCGGGGTTCCGCGGGGTTCCGCGGGGTCCGCGGGGTTCCGCGGGGTTGCGCGGGGTTCCGCGGGTTCCGCGGGGTTGCGCGGGGTCCGCGGGGTTGCGCGGGGTTCCGCGGGGTTCGCGGGGTTCCGCAGGGTCCACGGGGTTGCGTGGGGTTCGCGGGGAACGTGGGGTTCCGCGGGGTTCCGCAGGGATTCGCGGGGTTCGCGGGGGTTGCGCTGGGTTCCGCGGGGTTGCGCGGGGTTGCGCGGGGTCCGCGGGGTTGCGCGGGGTGCGCGGGGTTGCGCGGGGTTGCGCGGGGTTGGCGGGGTTCGCGGGTTGCGCGGGCTTCGCGGGGTTCGCGGGGTGTGCGGGTTTGCGCGGGGTTCGCGGGGTTGCGCGGGGTTGTGCGGGGTTCGCGGGGTTCGCGGGGCACGCGGGGTTGCGCGAAGCGGTGTTCGCGCGGTTTGTGTTCATTACAACAAAAAAAAGCTGTTGTCACATAGTCCGGAACAGTCCAACCCTCCCCCCCCCCCCCCCCTTCGGCAGCTCAAAGACGCAGCATTGGCACGTGGCCTACCACAGATGCGACTTCGGCCGCCCAAGCCTTCAACTAAATCGCCTGTGTGGGGTCGTTTAGGGTTCAAGGTTTTCCGAGGCCTAGTTCCTTAAAGCCCTAAACCCTAAGCCCTAAACCCTAAACCCTGAACCCTGAACCCTGAACCCCGAACCCTTAAACACGCACACCTTCCGAGGATCGGCGCATTTCCTTCAACGATACGCACAAGGCGCTGCCTGGTACCCCAAACCCGAATCCCTGTTTGGGGGTCGCTTCTTGTGCAGGGTTCAGGGCTTAGGGTTTAGGGTTTAGGGTTTAGGGTTTAGGGTTTAGGGCTTAAGCCCTAAGCCCTAGCCCCCCCAAAGCCCCTTCAATCTAAGCCCTCCCTCCCAAACCTCCAAACGAGGTCTACAATCGCCTTGAGGCGATGAAGGTGGCGAAGGCGCCTCCATCAGTCTTCAGGGTTTTGAGGAGGAGTTTCAGGGTTTAGGGTTCAGGGTTTAGGGTTTAGGGGTTAGGGGTTCAGAGTTTCGGGTTTAGGGTTTAGGGTTAAGGCGCCTCCATCAACCTGCAGGGTTTTGAGGAGGAGTTTCAGGGTTTGGGGTTCAGGGTTGACTCGGACTTGGAGCCTATCTGTTTTATAACCCTAAACCCTAACAACTCAACCCTAAACCCTAAACCCTAAACCCTAAACCCTAAACCCTAAACCCAAAACCCTAAACCCTAAACCCTAAACCCTAAACCCTAAACCCTAAAGCCTCTACCCTCTAAACCCTAAACCCTAAACCCCACACCCTACATCCTAAACCCGATACCCGAAACCCTAAACCCTAAACCCTAAACCCTAAACCCTAAACCCTGAGCAGATCTATGGTTGGGGGTTCAAGGTTTCGGGATGTTCGGCCCTCGCTCAGTGCTTGAGCCCTCCTCAATCCCACATGCTAAGCACAAAGCCCTGATTCCGAAACCCTAAGTCCCAACCCCTAAACCCTAAACCCTAAACCCTAAACCCTAAACCCTAAACCCTAAACCCTAAACCCTAAACCCTAAAGCCTAAAGCCTAAAGCCTAAAGCCTAAACCCTAAACCCTAAACCCTAAACCCTAAACCCTAAACCCTAAACCCGACCTGAGACCAAATTATT
The DNA here is from genome assembly GCA_905221605.1 of Symbiodinium natans. Taxonomy (NCBI): domain Eukaryota; class Dinophyceae; order Suessiales; family Symbiodiniaceae; genus Symbiodinium; species Symbiodinium natans. The sequence continues at coordinate 488,013 of CAJNDS010002557.1, forward strand.
TGACCCACTTAAACCCTTGTGGAAGATCGGCATTTGGTGTGGGGAGGGCGATGTATCCGTGGCATCAGCAACGGTACATATGATACAGGGTTTATATTACTGTTATTGGTGAGTGTATATAAGGTTCCTTTTGAATATTGGTGAGTGTATATACTGGGTGTCCTTTTGGGGGTACAAGAAGTATATACCCTACTTCATATCCCGCCTGCGATAGAAGAGTCAAACGCAGAGAGGGAGCCCGACCCAGAGCGCAACGCAGACGTTGTCGACACCAACCTCAACAAAGCCGCGCTGCGCGAGTTCACCCTAAACCCTAAACCCTAAACCCTAAACCCTCAACCCTCAACCCTAAACCCTAAACCCTAAACCCTAAACCCTAAACCCTAAACCCTCATCGGACCCTGGACATGCCCTCCCCTCCCTCCCAGGCTTCCCTGAACCCCACACACCCGAACTACCCCCAAAAAGGCAGATTTCCGGGGACCCCCTCTTCCCCAAAGTGACTCGAAGACTTCGCAAGGAGCAGGCGCTGGTTCGTGAGAAGGCTGCTGGCTACGTCAAGGCCGCTGGGGAGAAGTCCGGAGGGATTCCGGAGGATAGCTGCAGGCTTCAAGACTGGAGGTCGTAGGATGGGGTCTACAGGGTTTAGGGCGGTTTTGGGGTGTGGACTTTGTGCAAGGTTCGGGGTTCAGGGTTTAGGGTTCAGGGTTCAGGGTTCAGGGTTCAGGGCTTTGTTTGAGGTTCAGGGTGGAGGGCAAGGAGCCGTAGGGAGGCTCTGGAGGTAAAACGTTTAGAGGCTTCCACAGGTCCCTTTGCCCCCAAAGAAGAGAGCACGATGTGGGCCCCGAACCCTCTAGACCCTCAACCAGTGAATCGAAATCCTGGAAGCCCTCTAAGCCCCCTTAAAGCCAAACCCTAAACCCTAAACCCTAAACCCTTATTCCTTCCAATCCCGGGGCTAAGCCATTCTCCTCCCTGAGCCCCTATAAGTCACCCCTAAACCCTAAACCCTAAACCCTAAACCCTAAACCCTAAACCCTAAACCCTAAACCCTAAACCCCAAACCCTAAACCCCAAACCCTAAACCCTAAACCCTAAACCCTAAACCCTAAACCTGTACCTTTCAGAGCGCTCTCCGGCTGAGTGAGGATGGGCGCGACGTCCCGGAGGACGACCTGATGGCCAAGTACAAGAAGAACCATGGCCTGGGAGTCGGGGGTTTGGGGTTTAGGGTTTAGGGTTTTAGGGTTTCAGGGTTTTAGGGTTCTAGGGTTTTAGGGTTTTAGAGTTTAGGGGTTGGTGGAGGCTTCGAGCTTATTATAGCCGCTTCTAGACGCCTCTTGTAGCCCGAAACCCTAAACCCTAAACCCTAAACCCGAAACCCTAAACCCCTAAACCCTTGAAGCTTCCCTAGGTTGAGGGCACTTGGCTTGTGAGATGCAACTCAGATCCAAGGCACTTCGCATTGGCGGCCCAGAATCCCTATGTCAAAACTCGCCCCAAACCGGGTTTAGGGTTTAGGGTTTAGGGTTTAGGGTTTAGGGTTTAGGGTGTAGGGTTTAGGGTTTAGGGTTTCGGAACCCCTGAAGCTCCAAACCTTATATAGCACCCAAGTCTCTCGTCGACCAACCAATCCGCAAGCTTCGTGCCCATGGTCGTACTGATGGGGCAAGACCTGCCTACATCCTCAAGGCTCAATCAAACCAAGGTACATCCCTCGAAAACCCCCACATTCCCCCCCCCCCCCCCCCCCGGCTCCCAAAGCCCTTCAACCCCAAGCCCCCGGCTCCCGATAACGCCCCCTCAACACCCGAAAAGGCCCTCGGAGCCTTAAACCCGAAACCCTAAACCCCAAACCCTAAGCCCTAAACCCTAAACCCCAAACCCCAAACCCCAAACCCCAAACCCCAAACCCTAAACCCTAAACCCTAAACCCAAGAGCCCTTGAAACCCCGGAGCTGAGGACCATTCAGGTCAAGCTCGGCCCCTTCCTCAGAGCTCAGGCCCATATCAGGCTTCGGAATTGTAGGCCTCAGGGTTTAGGGCCCAGGGTTTAGTAGTCTCAGGGTTCAGGGTTTAGGGTTTAGGGTTCAGGGTTCAGGGTTCAGGGTATATAAGCTAATAGCTTATATACCACTGATACACCCTCTACAAAATCGGGGCCCATGTATCAGAACCTGTTAAAGGAGGTTATTATGTAAGGGTCCATGAAGCCCTAAACCCTAAACTAAACCCTAAACCCTAAACCCTGATCCCTAAACCCTAAACCTTAAACCCTAAACCCTAAACCCTAAACCCTAAACCCTAAACCCTAAACCCTAAACCCTAAACTCTTAGATCTTTCCGGGGGTGTGCTTGCCGATGTCAGCCCTCCAGTTCGAGGCGTAGGCCCCTACCACCCCAGCGTGGTTTTAGGGTTTGGGGTTTAGGGTTTAGGGTTTGGGGTTTAGGGTTTGGGGTTTAGGGTTTAGGGTTTAGGACCCTTCAACCCTGAACTCAAAATCCTAAGCCCTCAACCCTGCATTCTAAACCCCAAACCCTCAACCCTAAACCCTGAACCCTGAATCCCTAAACCCTAAACCCTAAACCCTAAACCCACTGCTCACAACGTGCCCAGGTCTCTGCCGGCCCAAGGGTGTGCGGCCCAGCGCAGATGAGGTGCCACCCTCCCCGAAGGCCTCGGGCAAGATATGGGTTTCGGGGTTTAGGGTTTAGGGCTAGGGTTTAGGGTTTAGGGTTTAGGGTTTGGGGTTTAGGGTTTAGGGTTTAGGGTTTTGGGCTTGTAGGCGGTTCAGGGGTTATGGGGTTTAGGTTTGGGGCTTGAAGGGCTGTTAGGGTTTCGGGTTTAGAGGGTTATGGTGTTCAGGGTTTCGGGCTTACGTTATGGGGTTAGGGTTCAGGCCTAGCCCTTATGAGAGGCATAAGCCCCGAACCCTAAACCCTCAACCGCAGCCTGCGTTTAGGGTTTGGGGCTTTGACAGGAAAGGCCCTTGCTAGGTACAAACCCTGAGTCCTACACCCTTCACCCTACGCCCTAAACCCTAAACCCTAAACCCTAGACCCTAAACCTAAAGCCCCCCCCACTGTGCACCCGCCAGAGATTGAGGGTGCTCAGGGTTGTAGGGCATCCGTGGGTCAGCGATGTTCCTTCACTCGGCTCTATGAGGATCGCCCCTGACCTTTCTGGCCCCTTTTGGTTTATGGTTTAGGGTTTAGGGTTTAGGGGTTTAGGGTTTAGGGGTTTAGGGTTTAGGGACCATGCCACGGTGCCCAAAGCCCGAAGCCGTGATCCAGTCATCCTTTACATTTCTAGCTGACATCTTCCGGGCCCTACAAGAAACTCTGAGACCCTAAAGCCCAAAAAGCCCCTTAAGTGCCCCAATATGGATATACGTACAGTTACCATAAACCCTAAACCTTAAACCCTAAGCTCTAAACCCGAAACCCTAAACCCGAAACCCTAAACCCTAAACCCTAAACCCTAAACCCCAAACCGTTAATGGTGCAGGGCACCTTTTTCACGTCAGCCCTGCGAGTGCCAGGGCCAGCAGATCGCCACCCCAACAAAGCCAACTTCGGCGAATCCCCCGCCCGGGGCCTTAGGGCTTACATGGGGTTTAGGGTTTCGGGTTTAGGGTTTAGGGGTTTAGGGTTTAGGGGTTAGGGGTTTAGGGTTTAGGGTTTAGGGGTTTAGGGTTTAGGGTTTCGGGGCTGAGGGTTTAGGGGTTTAGAGGTTAGGGGATTAGGGGCTTAGGGGTTTAGGGGCTTAGGGTTTTGGGGGGCTTAGGGTTTTAGGGGTTTAGGGGTGGTTTAGGGGCTTAGGGTTTAGGGGTTAGGGTGTAGGGCCACCAGAAGAAAGTTTGGAGCTTGGAAGCCCCAAACGCCATCCAGGACCCTATAAGGCCCCGAGCTGAACCAGCGAACACGTGCCGAGGCGTCCGTGAGTCTTCAGAGCAGTCATGACTGGCACAGGACAGCCCTGCTTCACAAGAGACTGAGGCACCAGTTGGGGCCAAGAGTGGTTTAGGGTTTAGGGTTTAGGGTTTAGGGTTTAGGGTTTAGGGTTTAGGGTTTAGGGTTTAGGGTGACGAAACTCCCACAGCACAAGCCTCGGGCCGAGAGGCTTGCGTGCTTCTCAATGCAAAAGACCTTCAGATCAAGGCACACACTTGAGACCAAGGAAGGACCCAGTTTAGGGTTTAGGGTTTAGGGTTTAGGGTTTCCAAACCTTGCGAACAGGAACCCCTCTGACCCCACCCCCTAACCCTAAACCCCGAGAGTCCTGAAGCCCCTCTGGAGGCTAACCAAAAAAAGAGGCTAAAAAAGAATGGCCGGGCTCTCTGGAATTCTGTTTCCCTGTCACGTGGAGTCGTGGTGGAACCATAACCGCGCAAGATCATCTGCCGCAGAACAGGAACACGCCTGAATTCCTTCCCGAACCCCGAAACCCGAAACCCAAAACCCAAAACCCGAAACCCCAAACCCTAAACCTCAAACCTGAAACCCCAAACCCTAAACCCTAAACCCCAAACCCTGAACCCTGGCTCCCCCTAGAGGTTGCGGCCCCTCACACACCCCCAGGTCGCCAGCGGAACCCAAGTCTGGACCAAGCCCAGTGGCCCGGATGGTGAGTGGCCAGGCAAATGGGTTCCTAAACCCTAAACCCTAAACCCTAAACCCTAAACCCTCAACCCTCAACCCTGAACCCTAAACCCTAAACCCTAAACACCCTAAGTTTGGCTTTGACCTTTGGCCCAGAAGGTTGTGCTTTGGGGGTTAAGTTCGGGGGGCTTTCTTTTGCGAATGGCTTGGGGAGTTTCGGTGCCACATGGGGCGGGGTTCGGAGATTAGGGGTTTGGGTTGAAGGTTTGCAAGCTCGGGGGGGGTTGGTTTCTTGGGCCGTGTGCTTGAAGGTGTCAGGGTTGAGGCTTGAGTTGAGGATTTAGGTTTTCTGTGAGGCTAGGCGTGAAGGCTTGGCGTTGAGGGTGTTTCGGTTTGGGGGTTCAAAGTTTCGGGCTTCGGGAGTTTGGACTGGGTTGGTTTAGGGCTGAAGGTTTGATCATGGGGAGGGGGCTGGGGGTGGGGGTTTAGGTTTAGGGTTTAGAAAGGTTTGGGGTTTTTGTGTGTCGGGGCTTCAGGGTTCAAGGTTCGGCATTCGAGAGGGTGGTGGAAGGTTCTGGGCTGAAGGTTGAAGGCTTCCGGTTTAGGGGCTTGGGGCCCAGCGTTTAGGGTTTAGCGTTTAGGGTTTAGGGTTTAGGGTTTAGGGTTTAGGGTTGAAGGTTTGGGTTTTGAAGTTATCGGTTTCAGTTGGCTTGGGGTTCGGGATTTCGGTTTGAAGTCTAGGGTTTTGGCGGGTTGGGCGTTGAGGGTTCGGGCTGAAGGCTCAGGTTTAAGCTTTTTGGGTGCAGGGTTGAAAGTGACAGGATGCGCTTTAGGGGCTTCCTGCTTCTGAACGTGTGGTTGTCAGAACTATGGTCCCCTTTTTGGATCCCTATTATAATGCGGCACATAAAATATTTAGGGTACCCCAAAAGGGATCAGAATTCTGACAACTGCCCGAATGTACGGTTGGGTTGAAGGTTGGTCCTTCGGCTGTCCGATCTGGGCGGCGACGCAAGCTGCGGCAAGTTGATGCTTTTCTTGAGCCGACCTGATCGGCAGGGTGTCGGCTAAACCCTAAACCCTAAACCCTAAACCCTGAACCCTAAACCCTAAACCCTAAACCCTAAACCCTGAACCCTGAACCCTAAACCCTAAACCCCAGCACGGCCATCAGTGACACCGAGCTCCAATTCCTTGACGGTGAGGTGTGCGTCGTCCCACCAGGGAAGACCCGTCACAAAGAAGAGTTTGGATCTGCCCCTGCGCAAGGTGCAAGGGTTTAGGGGTTTTAGGGTTTAGGGTTTAGGGTTTAGGGGTTTGGGGTTTAGGGCTTAGGGTTTAGGGAAGCCAGGGCATTGAATCTCCAGGCCAAAAAGGAACCCTAAACCCGACGCGCAAGACCGACCCTCGACACCCTGAAGCCAAGAACCCTGGGCGTTTAGGGTTTAGGGTTTAGGGTTTAGGGTTTAGGGTTTAGGGTTTAGGGTTTAGGGTTTAGGGCTTAAACCCCTAGACCCCTCTTGAACCACCCCAAGCCCGAACCCCGAAGCTCTAAACTCCGAAACCTAGTCAAATCCCTAAACCCCAAACCTGTTGACACCAAACCCTAAACCCCCAAACCCTAAACCCTAAACCCTAAACCCTAAACCCTGACCCTAAACCCTAAACCCTAAACCCTAAACCCTAAACCCGATACCCTATACCCTAAGCTCCACCCCCCCACCCCCAGGTCCCTCCGGCGCCCGCGCCCCCAAACATGTCGCCCCAGCCGCCCAAGCGAAAGACCCTGGAGAGGCCGAGTTTAGGGTTTAGGGTTTAGGGTTTAGGGTTTAGGGTGTAGTGTGGACTTGGGTCTTCAGTGTTCAGGTTTAGGGGTTGGGAGGTTTAGGGTTCAGGGTTTGGGGTGAAAGACCTGAGGGTGGACTGGGGTCTTCAGGGTTCAGGTTTAGGAGCTTTAGGGTTTAGGGCTTGGGGTCAAGAGTCTGGGGTTTAGGGTTCAGGGTTTAGGGTTTAGGGTTTGGGAGTTTGTTTGGGGTTTGGGTTTGGGGCTTGGGTTTGGGGCTCAGGGGGCTTTCGGGTTTATATAGTATGGTGATTTTCGAGCATGAGATGCAAATAGGGTTTAGGGTTTAGTTTTTAGGGTTTCGGGTTCTCGATGTCCAGAGTCCCAGGGTTTCTACGCTGTGCTCTTGAAAAGTGCGGAGTGCTGGTTGCCCAAGGTTTGCAGCTGACAGAGGAGAAGCCACAAAAAACCCTCCACCCTGCAAACAGGGCTCGGAGGCTCATGCGGCAGGCGATGGGGCCTTAAGAGTTTCAGTGCCGGAGCTTCTGAACCCTAAACCCTAAACCCTAAACCCTAAACCCTAAACCCTAAACCCTAAACCCTATTTGCATCTCATGCTCGAAAATCACCATACTATATAAACCCGAACTCGCACTGCCCTGCTCTTTCGGCTCAAGGGGGAAGAAGCATCTGTCCCAGCCCAAGGGAGGACGGCGAGGGCGCGCTTGTTGGCACCATGGATGTGCCCACGCACCTTGCCCAACCCTAAACCCTAAACCCTAAACCCTAAACCCTAAACCCTAAACCCTAAACCCTAAACCCTAAACCCTAAACCCTAAACCCTAAACCCTAAACTCTAAACCCTAAACCCTAAACCCTAAACCCTTGATACGAGCAGTCCTTCATCGGGATTCTTTACACCCCCTACTATAATCCCTATTCAGGACTGTTAGTACAAGGGGGGACATCCCAGCTGCAACTAGCTGAAGCCACAGTCGATACACAAAGACACTCCTAAGTCCAAGCCCCTGCACCAACTTCGACCGAACCCCTCCAAGGCAGCTTGGAGGGTTGAGGACTTTAAGTTTCAGGGTTTAGGGCTCTAAACCCTAAACCCTAAACCCTAAACCCTAAACCCTAAACCCTAAACCCTAAACCCTAAACCCTAAACCCTAAACCCTAAACCCTAAACCCTAAACCCTAAACCCTAAACCCTAAACCCCCCAGGTACCGGTGGACCTTCATTGACTTCAAAAACGCACCGGCAGACAATCACGTGCGGGCAAGCAGCTGCCCTGCTTCTCCTTCCCGGTCTTGCGGGGTAGCGAGCGCGGAAGTGCCGAGACTAGAACCAAATCCTAAGCCCGCCTGAGCATCCCAAAAGAAAAACCTACGTCTTCGGGCTTCGGGCCTAGAGCTGTACATCTTCTTCCTGTTACTTCAAAGGAAGATGCACCTAAACTGTAGGTAACAAGTGTTTCAGGTGGGTGCGCCTCTCTGGGAACCAATTTCCGGGCTCAGGTTACCCCAACCAGGGCGCTCAGCAAGATGGGCCTTTGGGATCACGGTTTCGCCAATGTTTGTCACTTCTACGTTTCCAAGTTACTTGTTCCTTGCTGCGTAGCCGCGCAGCTACTTAAACCCCAATAACATACCTCTGACATTGAGGTCACGGAGGACTACGACGACTACATGAGCACCTTAGTGCTGCGGCAGAGGGTTTATCCTCTGCCTCGCCACCTCAGAGTGCAACGGCCGCAGTGACTCGCGAGGACCCGATGGACGGCACCCCCTGGATGTACGGTTTTAAGGACCTTTCGGTACTTTTCTGCCATGAACCAGATGTAGGTCATGGCTCCTACTGTTCGATCTACCTTCCACGGGTTGCAAAGGCAACCCCAAACGGCTGGAAACGGCCCTTTGTTCCGGTGTTCCTCAGTGCACGGTGTTGATCGGTGCAAAGCTGTCTGACATGCTGGCTGTCGCCAGCATGTCAGACTTCGTTTTGGTTGGAGGCCTCCAACCTGTTTGAAGCCCAGCCGCCGGGTTTAGGGTTTAGGGTTTAGGGTTTAGGGTTTAGGGTTTAGGGTTTAGGGTTTAGGGTTTAGGGGCCCTAGGGGCCTTGTGTAGACTTGGGGTGTTTGGCATCGTGCTGGGCTTCCGAGCCTGTGGACGTGGTGCTTGAGCACGCCCGGCAGCTCCCATCTTCCAGAGCAACGTCTACTCTGGAGACGCTGGCGGCCCAACACAAGCTTGGCCCCCCTGCACAGCAACAGCTTGTGGCGCACTTGACTTCGCAGGTGCAGCCATTCGCGACTTTCGGTTCCATGGTGATGTCGGTGAACAAGAGCTCATGCCAGCCCCCGTTTGTGCAGGCATATGGCCTTTTCCCCGAAGACGTTTGGTTGCAGACTCTCGGCCCTGCCGAAATTGCGGCTCGGGCGGTCAGGGTACTTTGGTGTGATTGAGGCCTTGAACAGAGCCACGGGTTGAGTGCTCAGCTTCCGGCAGATTCTGCCCTGAACCCACAAAGCCCTCAAGTCAAAGCGCGTTGCCACGTTTCGTCCTGGAACCGCGAGGCCATTTCAGGGGCCTCGCTTTTGCCTGGGAAGTCGAAAGGTCTAGAGGCTCATCTAAGGCCCCCAGCCCGAAGACGCCAGTAAGGCCCATACCCTAAGCCTGGTAGCCTCAAGCCCAACACCTGAAGCCCCAAGCCCCGAAGGAACCTGGAGCCCCCACCCTAAAACCAACCCGAGGCCCGAAGCCTTCGGAGCTCCCAGGGCCGAATCCCCTCCCGAAACCAGGCCCCCACTGGCCGGCACACCTCAGCGCGAACCAGTGCAGATGCCAGGCCTAAGCACGTCAATGCTGGGTTGAAGGTTTAGGGCCTTCGGGACTTGAAAGGGTACTTGGGTAAACCCTAAACCCTAAACCCTAAACCCTAAACCCTAAACCCTAAACCCTAAACCCTAAACCCTAAACCCTAAACCCTAAACCCTGAACCCTCAACCCTAAACCCTAAACCCTAAACTCTGGGGGGGGGGGGGGGTGAGTGTCTCTAAGGAGGTAGGGTATTCAGCACTTCGAGGTTCAGGCACCCCCCCCCCCCCCCCTCCCTCCCCCCCCCACCAAAGCTCAAAGCTTCCCAACACCAAGAAGGCGTCCCTTAACTCTAAACCCTAAACCCTAAACCCTAAACCCTAAACCCTAAACCCTGAACCCTAAACCCTAAACCCTAAAATGCATTTTCCGGATCACTCGACGTCCTGGGGTGCCTGTCTGGGTATTTGAGGCCATCATGCTCAACAGGGGCTGGGCTTATGGGTTTAGGGGTTAGGGGTGTAGGGTTTCGGTTTCAGGGTTTAGGGTTAGGGTTTAGGGTTTAGGGTTTGGGGTTTAGGGGTTTAGATTCCGGGGTATAGGGTATATATAGGGTTGTTCTAAGTCACGGCCCTTTTTGATACCTTGAGCGATCGGGTCTCCCCTTTGGACAACTTTGAGCAGCACCCACAGCTCTCAACTCTCTTCCTTGCCACCCTCCATGCCACTTGCTCACCAAACCCGAAACCCGAAACCCTAAACCCTAAACCCCAAACCCCAAACCCTAAACCTTGGTCGGGTATCGGTTGCGGGCGTAGTTTTCGTGTGGTTAGTCGACCGACGCCCGGGGCTCCGTCAGGAGCTTTGTTGTCGTACAGTTCCGTACGAATTTAAGGCCAATAAGGCCGTCAGTGTACATGGGGCCTTAGGGAACAGATTTTAGAAAAACGCACCCCTCCCCCCCTCCCTTCCCCCCCTCCCCTCCCCCAAAGAAAAGGCCATAATTGAGGCTAACCCAGACAAAAGCACCGGCCGGGGCCAGGGCCGAGCTGTTCTTGAGGCTTGGGTTCAGGGTTTAGGGTTTAGGGTTTAGGGTTTCGGGTTTCGGGTTTAGGGTTTAGGGTGTAGGGTGTAGGGTTTAGGGTTTAGGGTTAGGTTTAGGGTTTAGGGTTTAGGGTTTAGGGTTTAGGGTTTAGCGTTTAGGGTTTAGGGTTTAGGGTTTAGGGTTTAGGGTTTAGGGTTTAGGGTTTAGGGTTTAGGGCCCCAGAAACGCCAGGCCAAACCGTCAACCCTGCACCCCGAGCCCTCAACGATCGACTGTTGAAGGCGCGGGCGCGGCCACGCCAGGTTTACCACCGCCACCTCTGCCGGTTCCCGCGCGGGGGCGGGGGCCCCATTGGGCTTGTTGGGTGTTGATGGAAAACGGCTGTTTAGGGTTTAGGGTTTAGGGTTCAGGGTTCAGGGTTTAGGGTTAGGCTGTAGGAATGCAGGTTCTAGAGTTTGGGGAACATCGTGTATGGTTGAGGTCTTTGCTCGCTTATTCACTCTTTGATGGGCCGGGTTGTTCCATTGGACAGGAACGGGTGCTTTTCATATTCTGACTTTTCGGCTACTGGGGAACCAAGAAGGCCAAAGGGGTGGAGGATTTCGGGTTTACCCTCAACCCTACACACTAGATCCTACAATGTTACAAGCCCCATAGAGGGTTACGAAAACAGGGGACACCCAATATATAGTAAGGACCCCAAGAAGGTACCCCCTAATGTCGGAAACCCTACCCTTTTCCCTAAACCCAAAACCCAAAACCCTAAACCCTAAATAAACCCTAAACCCTAAATCAACCCTAAACCCTAAACCCCTAAACCCCTAAACCCCTAAACCCCTAAACCCCTAAACCCCTAAACCCCTAAACCCCTAAACCCCTAAACCCCTAAACCCCTAAACCCCTAAACCCCTAAACCCCTAAACCCCTACACCCCTAAACCCCTACACCCCTAAACCCCTAAACCCCTAAACCCCTAAACCCCTAAACCCCTAAACCCCTAAACCCCTCCCTAACCCCTAAACCCTAAACCCCTAACCCCTAAACCCCTACCCCTAACCCCTAAACCCCTAAACCCCTAAACCCCTAAACCCCTAAACCCTACCCTACCTAAACCCCTAAACCCCTAAACCCCTAAACCCCTAAACCCCTAAACCCCTAAACCCCTAAACCCCTAAACCCCTAAACCCCTAAACCCCTAAACCCCTAACCCTAAACCCTAAACCCTAAACCCGAACCCCTAAACCCCTAACCCCTAAACCCCGAACCCTAAACCCTAAACACTAAACCCTAAACCCCTGAACCCTAAACCCTAAACCCCTAAACCTTAGCTCTTCTCAGGGCCTGGGCCTCACCGAACCCGGTCTTGCTGGGCGCAGGCCGACGCCCCCCAGTGCGGGGTTGGCACGAAATGCGGAGGGTTTAGGGTTTAGGTTTAGGGTTTAGGGTTTAGGGTTTAGGGTTTAGGGTTTAGGGTTTAGGGTGGTTGAGGGTTTAAGGTGTATAAGTCTAAACCCCAAACCCCAAACTTTACACCCTGAACCCTCAACCTCCAAAACCCCAAACCCTAAGCCCGGAGCTCGAAACCCTTAACCCTCTCTCTGGGTTTTCGTGATTATACATCATCGGTAACTTGTTATCAACTGAACCCCTTGTACAGAGGGCGCCCGCATGAAACAAACACCCACGCACCCTAAATTCTCCCCCACCCGCCCCAACAATCCTCACCTTGGAGCTCATTGATGTTGAGGGTTTCAGAAGCTACTTGGAGGTTCATGGTGCTTATGAACCAGTTCTAGCTGTACTTATAGCTGTACTTATTAGCCATATTGGGGCACTTAAGGGGCTTATTAGTGGGCGCTTGTCATCATCTTCCTGGAAACGAAAGGTACGCCGACATCGGGCACGCCGAATGGGCGCGGGGCTAATGCGGCCAACCGATTGGAGGGGCTGTATAGGTTAGGGTTGAGGGTTTATAGGGTTTGTACGGTTTATAGGGCTTATCAGGGTTTAAAGGGTCTACACGGTTTGCAGGGCCTACAGTGTTTGTTGGGTATATATACATATATCTCTCTCTCTCTCTCTTTTTACAAACTCTTTCCAGATTATATATATATATATATTATACATACAGAATCGCCAATGGCGGCCTTGAAGCACGGACTTCCGGCGACGTAGCATCCTTTGCGGTTGGGTGCGGGCCCTTCAGTTGCCTCGAAGGTCAGGGGTCCGGGTATATCCTTATTCGTATGCTACTCTGGGATCTTTCATCTTTCTGCGAAGATCTGGGCGCATGGAACCCTAAACCCTAAAGCCTGAACCCTAAACCCGAAACCCCTAAACCCCCAAACGCTAAACGCTAAACCCTAAACCCTAAACCCTAAACCCTAAACCCTAAACCCTAAACCCTAAACCCTAAACCCTAAACCCTAAACCCTAAACCCGAAACCCGAAACCCGAAACCCAGCAGACTTGTGCCCCAAAACCGGTGCATAGGGTTGGGACCTGGCTGGCCCTACACCCAATTCCGACCCTGTGCCGCACGTCAAGTCGCAAAGCTTCCTCAGAACGGAGCCCCATCTGACACTTAGGGTTCAGGGTTTAGGGTTTAGGGTTTAGGGTTTAGGGCTTGGGGCTTGGGGCTTAGGGTTTTGCAGCCACTTGCACCGCACCCCCAACAGTCGCAGACCCAGGCCCGATGTCTGAAATTCACTCAAACCCGGAGCCTACTGCAAAGCCCAAAAAGGCGTAAGGCCCAGCTTAATCTTGGCTACAACTATAATTAATTATAATGATAATAATTAATTATATATTCTTTTCGTCTGGCTGGCTCTTAGGACTTTAACCTTTTTGGGTTTTTGGTAGGGACTGCAATAAGGAGCCGAAAAGTTAAACGTTTAGGAGGGGTTCGGAAGTCAGCCAAGTCAACGCAGGAGCCCCAAGAGATATCATCTCCTTCTAAGCCCTAAAATCTTCAAATCGTACCGCCCCAAATGCCCATGCTACTTAAGATGGGCCCCTGTATTGGCCAATCAACTAACGTGACCTGCCCCGAGTCCTCGCTCGCTTCCGGGTGCCCAAACGGCCCAAGCTTTATTGATAGCAGTGGGGGGGGGGGGCCCCCTACAGTTGACACAGATTTCACCTTAAATCTCTAAACCTAAGCCCGAAACCCTAAACCCCAAACCCTAAGCCCCAAACCCTAAACCCCAAACCCTAAGCCCCAAACCCAACGCCAGGCCAACTAGGGTTGCATCCCGGGGCCCTTAGCTCCCGCGGCCTTGGCTGCGTTACATGGCGCGCTGGCGACACAACGTCTGAGCGGAGCGCGCATGAAATTCGCTGGTTTAGGGCCGCTTGCCAAGAGAAGGGGGGGGGGTGGGTAGTGTGAGAAATTGAAACGAAAACTCACCAAAACTCTGAGGTTTAGGTTTGAGGCGTACTGCTCTCGTCTCGCCAGTCAGCTCCAAGCCCTGAACCCGTCAACCCCAAGCTCCAAGCCCACCACCTATACACGCATGCATCTCTCAACTGTATCCAGGCAGCCTCTGAAACAGCCTAAGCCCCAAGCCCCAAGCCCGCAGCCCTCAGCCCTAAGCCCTCAGCCCCGAACCCTCTAGCGCCTTCAACTTTACCCCCCCCCCCCTTCCCCCCCCCCCCCCCCCCCTACCCCCCCCCTCCCCCCCCCCTCGCCCCCCACTCCCCCCCCCCCTCCCCCCCCCTTACGCCCTAAGTCCAAACACCCGAGAGCCTGCCGAGCCAAGTCCCTGGATCTGCACTGCCTTGGCCACCTGCGCTTGTAGTTTGGAGGCTTGCGGACAGGGTTTTGGGTTAGGGTTCAGGGTTCAGGGTTTAGGGTTTAGGGTTTAGGGTTTAGGGTGTAGGGTTTGGGGTTTGGGGTTTGGGGTTCAGGGTGTAGGGAGACCCGAACCGAAAGCTACCGCTCAAAATAGGGGCTGGTTTCGGGTTTTTCGGTCGGGACCTTTCTTCGCAGGTAAGAAAGGGTGCTTGTTCTTGTCGTGAAACCATGTCACAGCAAGGAATGGATGGGTTTTGGGATGTGAAGTTTGCAGAGTTTTTGCCTCTTGTGCATGCTGCGCAATAAACCCTAAACCCTCAACCCTCAACCCTCAACCCTAAACCCTCAACCCTGGAGCCTAAACCCTAAACCCTAAACCCTAAACCCTAAACCCTAAACCCTAAACCCTAAACCCTAAACCCTAGACCCCCCTAAACCCTAA
>CAJNDS010002557.1:505000-585000 GCA_905221605.1 Symbiodinium natans
AATCCCTGCCAAGGGGATGCCCCCAAAAGGGCTTCGGAGTGTTCTGCTTCAGGGCTTAGGGCCTTCAGGCATACGCATACGGAAACCTTACTGCTTTAGGACGTTGGGTCCCTAGGGCTCAGGCGTCCTAAACTCTAAGCCCCAAACCCTCCTGCGCAGGCACGGTGGTGAGGGTACCTCTGGCGCATCGCGCAGGCTAGCTGAGAGGCTGGGAGCGAAGGATTCGGTTTGAGGGTTTGGGGGGGGGGGGGGAGGGTGGCTTGAGCCCGAATGCTCTAATCGCCACGGTAAGGATTCTTATGTCCCTAATCCTCATGATTACAAAAGGGTTTAGGGTTTAGGATTTAGGGTTCAGGGTTCATGACTAAAGCAGTGGGTTCAGGTTTAGGTGACAGGGTGTAGGGCCTGAGGCGCCAGGACTGGAGGCTGCCGTGGTTTGTTCCGACGGGCGTTGGTCCTCGAATGTCCAGCGGGATGCTTTGCGGGTCTGCGATGCTGTCCTGGGCTCTGTGACTGGGCTTCAGGGTCTACGGAACCCTGAACCCTGAACCCGGAACCCTGAACCCTGAACCCTAAACCCTAGACTCTAAACCCTAAACCCCAAACCCTAAACCCTACACACTGTCCTGAGGCTTCTCACAAGCCTGGATGCACTTCGAGATACTTCGTGGCAGCATCTGATCCTGGGCATGTCGTGGTCCCTCAAGCTTTGACGGGATCCCCCGGCCGTAAATCCCTGACAAGAGCCCTCAGCTTGTTTGTCCTTCAACATCCCAAGGTTTAGGGTTTAGGGTTTAGGGTTTAGGGTTTAGGGTTTACGGTTTAGGGTTTAGGGTTTAGGGTTAGGGTTTAGGGCACAACTCACTGAAACCCTCAAGCCCTAAAACCTCCCCGACACACCCCGAAAACCCCTCTGAAAGCCCAAGTTATCTTTGAGCCCGCAGAGGGCGCCGCAAGACCTTCAAGCCCCCCAAGAGCCATCAGGGCTGAACCCTGGAAGCTCAAGGGTGTTTGGGGGTTTGGGGTTTAGGGATTTGGGTTTTTAGGGGTTTGGGGTTTGGGGGTTTGGGGCTTCGGGTTTAGGGTTTGGGGCTTGGGTTTAGGGGTTTCGGGCTTAGGGGGTTTAGGGGTTTAGGGGGTTTCGGGCTTAGGGTTTGGGGCTTGGGGTTTGGAGTTTTTGGGGCCAGGGTTTGGGTTGGGTTTAGGGGTTCGGGTTAAGGGGGCTATGACGATGCAGACTTTGGAGCCTAATCCTGGGGTGCAGGGGTGTGTATCGCTCGGCGGGCTTATTGTGCGCTTCAACGATAACGGAGGTCCAATTGTATATTGCACATATGGCGCATAGACTCCCAACCCCAAAATCCTCATGCCCTTTCCCTTATCAGGCTTAGGAGACCCTAAACCCTACACCCTAATTCCTAAACCCTAAACCCTAAACCCCAAACCCTCGCTCTCATGAAGTGTTCCTCCTTTGATTCGCCAAGATGATCCCAGGCGAGAACAGCGATCACTCAACACTAATCACGAACAGCCTAAACCCCAAACCCTGCACCCCCTGAACCCTGAACCCTAAAAGCCTACATCCTCAACTCTAAACCCTAACAGCCCACATCCTAGACTCTAAGCCCTAAAAGCCTAAACCCTAAGCCCCTCCCTATACCCTAAACCCTAAACCCTAAACCTCTCTTTCATATATAATTTAAATGCTTTAATGAGTTACTGAGCAAGGGCATTTTTTTTACCGGGCAAGGTTACTTTTTAGCTGGGCAAGGTCATGTTTTGCTGGGCAAGGTCATTTTTTTACTGGGCAAGATCGTTCGGTCCAAAAAAAAGACCTTGCCCAGTAAAACAATGACCTTGCCCAGTAAAAAAATGACCTTGCCCAGCAAAAAATGTTACTGGGCAAGGTCATTTTCTTACTGGGCAAGTTTTTTTACTGGGCAAGGTCATTTTTTACTGGGCAAGGTCATTTTTTTACTGGGCAAGGTCAGCATGTTACTGGGCAAGGTCATTTTTTACTGGGCAAGGTATATTGTTTACTGAACAAGGTCATTTTTTACTGGGCAAGGTCATGTTTTTGCTGGGCAAGGTGATTTTTTGTTACTGGGCAAGGTCTTTTTTACTGGGCAAGGTCAATTTTTACGGGGCAAGGTCGTGCCATAAGTGAAATATTTTCTTAATGTTGTGGGATGCTTTGGGCGGGTGGGTGTTTTTTCTGGAGTAGTTTCTTGACTAGTGAATGCTTGAACCCCAAACCCTAAACCCTCAACCCTAAACCCCTAACCCTGAACCCTAAAAGCCCGAGGACACGGATCGGCATCGACATTGCAGACCTAGGCTGCAGGCCGATGCAGGCCCGGAGGGGCCCGGGGTTTAGGGTTTAGGGTTCAGGGTTAAGGTCAGGGTTTAGGGTTTAGGGTTTAGGGTTTAGGGTTTAGGGTTTAGGGCTTAGGGTTTAGGGTTTAGGGTTTGGGTTTCAGTGTCCGGGGTTTGGGGGTGTAGAGTTTTGGGGTTTCAGGGATTGGCGCTTCAGAGTTTAGAGTTTCGGGTAAGGTTTCAGATTTTAGGGTCTAGGGGGGCGTTCTAGTGCTTAGGGCTGCAGAGTTCAGGTTCTAGGGTTTGGGTGTTCAGGGTGTACTTGAAGGTCTAGCGAGGGGGGTGTCGGCATTTCGGTGCTTATGTTCTAAGGGTACTTCCTTAAAGGGTTCTGAAGTACAGGCCCTTGGGTTTTTGAGTATATAAGGGGTAATGTGTGCCCCCTCTTAAGGGCCCATACTAAGGGACCATGAAACTACCCTAAGAGTGGATTTATGATTGTGTTTTGGTACATAGGGTTTTGGGACTGAGGGTCTGGGCTTTTGGCTTCTGGAGCGAAAGTTTAAGGTTTGAGGGTGTTTAGGGTTTAGGGTTTAGGGTTTAGGGTTTAGGGTTTAGGGTTTAGAGTTTAGGGTGTAGGGTTTAGGGTCTAGGGTCTAGGGCCCGGAACAAGAAACCCAAAGCCCCGAGCCTATCTGTGACTTCTGCCAGGCACCCGTTATCTCATGCCCCAGGCCCTGCTTGGACCATGATCTTAAACCCTAAACCCTAAACCCTAAACCCTAAACCCTAAACCCTAAACCCTAAACCCTAAACCCTAAACCCTAAACCCTAAACCCTAAACCCTAAACCCTAAACCCTAAACCCTAAACCCTAAGCCCCCTAAACCCTAAACCCTAAACCCTAAACCCTAAACCCTAAACCCTAAACCCTAAACCCAAAACCCTAAACCCAAAACCCTAAACCCTAAACCCCAAACCCTAAACCCTAAACCCTAACCCTGAACCCTAAACCCTAAAAGACCCAGAACCTATCCCTAAACACTGATCTCAAACCAACCCAAAGTCCTGAAACCGACTGAACGGTCAGGATGCCAACGCCACGCTGCAGCGAATTCAGCAGCAGCTACCCGGAGCAATGGCGAGGGTGGTTTAGGGTTTAGAGTTTAGGGTTTAGGGTTTAGGGTTTTTTCGCGTTGGGCGTTGAGGCTCAGATTGCAAATACAAGTCGCAGTTCGAAGTGGTGAGGTTGGCGGCTGGGTTCGGGCTGTTCGGGTTTGGGGTCTGCGGTAGAAGGCGTACGGGGCTTTAGGACGCCTTACCCAAACATTGGGGCTCTCTTCACCAATTTTGTTCTGCTACTTGAATGGTGCTTGCCATGTAACGTGTAGGTAAACAGAATTACAGGTAACCCACAGCCCAAACCCCAAACCTTGAACCCCAAACCCCAAACCCACCAAGCCCACCAAACCCACCAAACCCCCCAAACCCCCCAAACCCCCTCAAACCCCCGCACCCCCCCCCACCCCCAAACCCCGAAACAACCCGAAGCTCCCAAACCCAACCACCCCAAACCCCCAACCCAACCCCCAAACCCCTAAGCCCCTAAACCCAAAACCCTAAACCCTAACCCGAAACCCTGCTAAACCCACAATCTAAAACCCCTCAACCCTAAACCCACAATCTAAACCCCCATACCCCCAAAGAACCCAAAGCTCCCGCAGGTTTGGGGCAGAGTTGGACTTTATCGAGCTGGACGAGATGCTCCTTGGGCTTTTGTTTTGGCGCCCCTAAACCCTAAACCCTAAACCCTAAACCCTAATCCCTAAACCCTAAACCCTAAACCCTAAAACCTAAACCCTAAACCCTAAACCCTTAACCCTAAAACCTAAACCCTAAACCCTAAACAACCCTAAAAGAGTTGAGTCTGGGTGGGTCTAGGGCACTCGGCTCGGGGTGTTTTGCGCCCGAGCGAGCGAGTACGACCTACACAACCTAAACCCTAAACCCTTGACCTACGAACACTGTAAACATTCTAACCCCTCTAAACCTTACCAACCCTATACGCACTCTAAACCCCCCAAAAGCCCTACAAACCCCATCAACCCTACAAACCCATTTAAACCCCATAAACCGACCCTATAAACCCTCTAGGCACTCTAACCCCCCCCCCCCCCGAAAGCCCTCTCAACCCTGTAAACCCGAAAAAAGCATCCGAGGATCTCCAAACCCTCAACCCTCAACCCTCAACCCTCAACCCTCACAACCCTAAACCCTAAACCCTAAACGCTAAAGGATCTACAAGCCTTTGCAGAGCCTGGCAGTGGTCGATCCCTTCTGGACAGCGCCTCCTGGCCCTGTGATTTTTGGTACCTCATGAGGCCCATGCTTGCATAGTTCTGGGCTAGGGTTTCGGGTTTCGGGTTTCGGGTTTCGGGTTTCGGGTTTCGGGTTTCGGGTTTCGGGTTTCGGGTTTCGGGTTTAGGGTTTAGGGTTTAGGGCTTGGGTTTAGGGTTAGGGTTTAGCGTTTAGGGTTTCGGGTTTAGGGTCTAGAGTTGAGGGTTTAGGTTTTAGGGCTCAGGGTTTTAGGGTTTAGGGTTTAGGGGTTTTCTAGCTAAGCTTATGAATACCATGAACCTCCGTGAACAGTCCGAAGCCACAACACCCCAAACCCTAAGCCCTAAGCCCTAAACTTCTAAACTCCTAAACCCTAAAGCCCAAGCCCTAAACCCTAAGCCTTCGGGCGCCCTCGGAAGGCCCGCAGCTGTTTGGGAGGCGCCTATTGTCTTTTACTGAACTTACCTCTTGCCTTTAGAAAGTGGCTCTGGGAGGTTTAGACATGAGGGGGGGTTTGCCACCCTCGGCGTTTAGGGTTGAAACACGACAAAAGATGACGTGGGTTTAGGGTGTAGGGTGTAGGGTGTAGGGTTTAGGGTTTAGGGCTGAGAGCTTAGGGCCCAGGGCAGTCAGCAGCAAGAGCTACTTTTTCCCTCCTTTTCTTGTCAGACAAGAACCCAAGCCCCGAAGCCTAAACCCCAAACCCGGCAGCGCCAGACGTTTCGGTGCATCCCCCAGGCAGTGGGGCACGCAGAGGGTCAACCTTGAAGGCGCCTTTGGGGTTTCGGGTCTTGGGCTTTGGGGGCTTGGGTTGTGCTTAGGGTTTAGGGTTTAGGGTTTAGGGTGTAGGGTTTAGGATTTTGGAGTCCTACCCTGTAAGCCCGCAACGTCCCCAAACCCCCCTCGCACCTACCGCACGCTTTTCAAAACTCCAGGGCTACAGAGGGGCGTTCCTGGCTTCATAGCTCTTTTTCTTGGGGATTCAGACTTTAAGGCCGAGTTGCAGCCGTGTCTTCGGGAGATGGCTCAACCCTGCAAACTCTGCAAACCCTGCAACCCTAAACCCTAAACCCTAAACCCTAAACCCTAAACCCTAAACCCTAAACCCTAAACCCTTTTTACAGCGAACCAGGTGCAGAGCAGCGTACGGTCTGGCAAGGGGCGCTTTAGGGAGGGTTCAGGGCCTTTCACCTGAACACTTAACTCGAAACCCTAAACCCTAAACCCTAAACCCCTGAAGACCCCTAAACTCCTAAACCCCTGAAGACCCCTGAAGACCCCTGAAGACCCCTAAGCCCCTAAACCCCTAAACCCCTAAACCCCGAAACCCCGAAACCCTTTGAACCCCTAAATCCCCTCCTAGACCCCTAAAGCTGGAAAAACCCTAGACCCTAAACCCTAAACCCTAAACCCTAAACCCTAAACCCTAAACCCTTAACCCTTAAACCCTAAAGCTGGAAAAGCCACGAGTTCGAAGTGGCGCCCCGGAAGCCCCGGCCAATCCTGACGGCAGGTGCTTGGCGGCACCTGGAGGCCACCTCCTAGGTTTAGGGTTTGGGGTTTGGGGTTTAGGGTTTCGGGTTTAGGGTTTAGGGTTTAGGGCTTAGGGTTTAGGGTTTAGGGTTTAGGGTTTCGGATTTAGGGCTTAGGGTTTAGGGTTTAGGGTTTAGGGTTTTGGGGTTTAGGGTTTAGGGTTCAGAGTTAGTGTTGGGTTTGAGGGGTTTGAGGGGCCCAGAGTTCATTTGGGGCTTAGGGGGTTGATTTAGGGCTTCGGCTTAGGGGCGAGTTCAGGGGCTTAGGGCATGGGGCATTGAAAAAGTAGGTCCGAAGTAGTCTGTCCTAGGTAGGATAAGGGGGGGGGGGGCCCTTAACAGGGAACCCCTTCTAAACTCTCCTCTGGCTCTTTTTTTTAAGCAGGGACCTTATTCAGAGGGTCTATATCCCCAAGGGTCCCCCTAATCCTATCCCTAGTCTGTACGGGACCGGAGGTCCCCCCCCCTCCCCTCTCGGAAGCCGAAGTCCCCTCGCGTTCGGCAGGCCTTGCCGACGAGCCCTACGGAGGCGTGAGCTGTTAGTTGAAGGCTTCTCTTTGTGAGGGCTTAGGGCTTAGGGCTTAGGGCTTCGTGCTTAGGGCTTAGGATCCTGGAAAAGCCTTCATCCTGAAACTCACAGGTTCTCAGCCGCGAAGCTCCTGAACCCCACTAAAGCACCTTTCTTGCGGTTTGTTGCTTAAGGAGTTCGGTTTCAGCATTTGGGGCGTCAGAACTTGTTGAGGGAAACTCCTGACCCCCAGGGCACTCTGCACCTCCGCACAGTGCTCTCGGAGGTGGTCGTGGCGCTGATCGACACGGGGCTCACCTTCGGCCACGAAGATCTTCAAGGCCCCTTGCGGTTTAGGGTTTAGGGTTTAGGGTTTTTCGTAGGGGTTAGGGGTCTAGGAGTCGTTGAGTCCTTGGGGGGGGGGGGGGGGGAGAGTCCGTAACCCCTCTCCAGCCCTCACCCCCAAAACCCTACACCCCGCGCCCCAAGCCTCAACTCAAACCCAGAAATCTACACAACCCGATGCAGAATGTGGGCTGGTTCGTTGTGTTCCGCTAGTTGGCCTAAATCGACTGGGTAGGACCTTGCTTCTCCTTTTCGTGTATTCTGCCTTCTGGAGCTTAAGAGGCTCCCATCTAGGACCTTTGTCAGAGGGTCTAAGAGGCCAACCTATGGAGTAGAACCCTAGGTATAAAGTCCCCACTCAACCCTAAACCTTGAACCCTAAACTCCGAACCCTGAACCCCTAGACCCTAAATCCTGAAAACCCTACACCCTAAACCCCAAGCCTACAGCCCGAAACCCTAAACCCTAAACCCTAAACCCTAAACCCTAAACCCTAAACCCTAAACCCTAAACCCTAAACCCTAAACCCTAAACCCTAGACCCTAAACCCTAAACCCAGGCCGCGCCTGGGTAAATCGTGGCGAGATTCCCGGGAACGGCCAGGACGACGATGGCAACGGCCCCTGGGTTAGGGGGGCTTGGTGAAGGGTTTAGGGTTTAGGGTTTAGGGTTTAGGGTTTAGGGTTTAGGGTTTAGGGTTTAGGGTTTAGGGTTTAGGGTTTAGGGTCTAGGGTCTAGGGTCTAGGGTCTAGGGTTGCGGGTTTATGGGCGTGAGGGTTTAGGTTTTGGGGGCTTTGGGTTGAAGCTTTAGTCTGAACCCTAATCCTAATCTGGGTGCATGAGGGCTCCGAAACTACAAGTTGGCCCCCCGAGCCAAGGTAGCGCCGGGGCTTGACAGCATATCCCTGACACCCTCCAGCCCGAAACCCAAGACCCTGTCGGGTTCAGGGTTGAGGGTCTCGAAACCCTAAACCCTAAACCCTAAACCCTAAACCCTAAACCCTAAACCCTAAACCCTAAACCCTAACTCCGAAACCTGAAGCCCCAAGCCCGCCGAGGGTACATCGACGACGTGAACGGCTTCAACTTCGTCAATCACAATGGCAGCCCAGCGACCTGGCATTTGATGAAATTTTTTCGTGGACCCTTGGGGCAAACCTTTTCCCTGAGTTCTCTGCCAGAAACCCCAAGCCCTTGACGCGAAATTCCAAAGTATCCCCCCCCACCCCCGTCCCAAGTCCTAACCCTAAACCCTAAACCGTAAACCCTGAACCCTAAACCCTAAACCCTAAACCCTAAACCCTAAATCCTAAACCCGCCGCAAAGAGCCCTCAGGTTTGGGGTTTGAAGGGCTCAGGGCCTTTGGGCGGGGAGGTTCGGAAGCGCGCCAAACCCCCAGGCAGCATCCCTACAAACTCCCAAGCCAACAGCTCGAAGCTGGGTTTTTAGGGTTTTTAGGGTTTTTAGGGTTTTAGGGGTTTCAGGGTTTTAGGGTTTTAGGGTTTTTTGGGGTTTTCGGGTTTTCGGGTTTTAGGGTTTTAGGGTTTTAGGGTTTCGGGTTTAGGGTTTAGGAAAATCCCCCTGTGAGCCCTCCAGCTGGCTTCACGGTCCGATGGCGATGCTTCAGGATTGCTTAGAGTCAAAATTTAGGGTTTAGGGTTTAGGGTTTAGATACCCAAGGCAGGCTTTGAGGTTTTGGTTCCAGGTTTCAGGCTTGCTATTCAGAGCTTTAGGGTGTAGGGTTTGAGCTTTGGAGGTTTGGCGTTTCGGGTCTAGGGTTTAGGGATTAGGGTTTAGGGTTTACCGGGTTTAGTGCGTCTTCCAAACGAGGTCGACGATGGCGGGCACGGCACGCACAACGCAGGCCTCATCGCAGCTCAGCGCCCTGGACTGGCGCAAATAGGGGTACCCTTCTGCGGGCCCCTTTTTTTGGGGATTCTAGTCTATTGGGGTATAAAGGGGTACCCCTGTTTTGGGAAATACCTATGTTTGTGGAGGTGCACAGGGCAGCAGATCCTGCTGGCTTTGCATGTGCAGCCGACAAACCTCAAGACACCCCGAACCCTCAACCCTACACCCCAGAACCAAAACCGCCCAAACCCCTCCAAACCCCCCCCCAAACCCCCCCCAAACCCCCCCCAAACCCCCCAAACCCCGCCAAACCGCCCCAAACCCCCCCAAAACCCCAAAAGCCTGATGCCCTCATTTCCTTAAAGGCTTAAAGCAAACCCCGAAAAGACCTTAAAACAAGCCTGAATGCCATCTTAAAAAAACACCCAGCCTGAGGCTCAACGACCTGGGCATCGCCGGTGCAGCTGGGCGCAACCAGAACGTCAAGCTCATGATCGTCAAGGCGCCCAGGGCTCTGATGGGAATAGGGTTTAGGGTTTAGGGTTTAGGGCTTGGGGTTTAGGGTTTAGGGCATGATCGTCAAGGCGCCTGATGGGAACGGCAGTTGAGGGTTTGGGGTTTAGGGTTAGGGTTTTGGATGTAGGGTTTAGGGTTTAGGCTTAGGAGAGTATTCAGGGTTCAGGTCCGGGGAAAGTTTCGCGAGGAAGCTTCTGAATGAGCTGTCTCTCTTTTTTGAGCCTGCAGTTCAAAAGATGTGAGTCATGTCAGTGTACAGGCTAAGCGTTTTAGGGTTGAGGGCTTGAGGGTTCGGCACCAGGGCTGGTTTCACATTGTAAGGGCCGGCATGCAGCCCTACATGAGCCTCGTAGACCCTGAAAGCCCAAGCACCCTTCTCAGCCCTCAAACCCTAAACCCTAAACCCTAAACCCCAAACCCTAAACCCTAAACCCTAAACCCAAAACCCTAAACCCTAAACCCTAAACCTTGAACCCTGAACCCAGAACCCTAAACCCTAAACCCTGCAACGAAGGCGCTGACGGCCTCCGGCGGATACAAGAGCGACGCCATTTCAGCGGCTGCTCGTCTGACAGTACCACAGGTAGGGCGACGGCTCAGGCCTTAGGCTCTATATTGTTTAGAGCCCTACACCCTATGCCCTAGACCCTAAACCCTATAAGCCCTAAGCCCTAAGCCCTAAACCCTAAACCCTCAACCCTAGACCATAAAGCCTAAAGCCTAAAGCCTAAACCAAACCCTCCCCGAGGTGAACTACGCCATGGCTATGGGTGCACAGATCTCTTCAAACTCATGGGGCGGCCACAGCGGCTGGGGCTCAAGGTTTTAGGGGTTTGGGTTTAGGGGTTTTGTAGGGTTTAGGGTTTGGGGTTTAGGGTTTAGGGTTTAGAGTTTAGGGTTTAGGGTTTGGGGTTTGGGGTTTAGGGTGCTCAGGGTGAAGGGTTTGTAGGGTTTAGGGTTTTATAGGGTTTAGGGTTTACGGTGTTTAGAGTTTCGGATCCACGTCTAGGGTTTATAGAGTTTCGAGGAGACAAAGCCAGGAACCTTGTCGGACCAAAACACGAGCCCTATAAGCCCTAAATCGCCAAGCCCTTGATCCTAACTCCTCCGCGCCGGTTTAGAATTCAAGTTTGGGGTTCAGTGTGTTGGATGGGGGGTTAACCCTCTCTCCCCCCCTTTCGAAACCTGAAACACTGAACCCTAAACCCTAAACCCGAAACCCCCTAAACCCTAAACCCTAAACCCTAAACCCTAAACCCTAAACCCTAAACCCTAAACCCTAAACCCTAAACCCTAAACCCTAAACCCTAAACCCTAAACCCTAAACCCTAAACCCTAAACTCTCTTGTCTTTTGGGGTAGGCGGGCGCTGGTCGAGCGCTCAGTGAGACCCTGCGAGGGAGCCCCAGGCGGGCGACCGAGCTGGCCTCCAGGCAGCTTACCCTCCAGGCAGGCACAGGCCGAGACAGCAGTAGTCACTGTATTACATATATATTGCCCTAAACCCCAAGCTGTGCGCACATTCTTGGCTCCTGCATTGGGAGGCCCCCTGGGAAGGCCCCTGGAGACCCCTGGGTTCTAACCCTCGTCCGCTGGGCTGAGGGGACCAGGGGCCGTTTTGTTGGGGCAGGCAGGGCTCTGGCCAAAAAACTCCCTTTTGCCCTGGCCTGGCCTGGCCTGGCTCCCTGACCCTGGCCCTGGTCCTGGCCCTGGCCCTGGCCCTTGGCCCTGGCCCTGGCCCTGGCCCTTGCCCTGGCCCTGCCCCTGGCCCTGGCCCTGGCCCTGGCTAGCCCGACCTGGCCTCCTGGCCCTGGCCCTGGCCCTGGTGGCCCTCTGGCCCTCTGGCCCTCTGGCCCTCTGGCCCTCTGGCCCTCTGGCCCTCTGGCCCTCTGGCCCTCTGGCCCTCTGGCCCTCTGGCCCTCTGGCCCTCTGGCCCTCTGGCCCTCTGGCCCTCTGGCCCTCTGGCTCTCTGGCCGTCTGGCCCTCTGGCCCTCTGGCCCTCTGGCCCTCTGGCCCTCTGGCCCTCTGGCCCTCTGGCCCTCTGGCCCTCTGGCCCTGTGGCCCTGTGGCCCTGGCCCTGGCCCTGGCCCTGGCCCTGGCCCTGGCCCTGGCCCGCCCTGGCCCTGGGCTGGCCCTGACCCTGGCCCTGCCAGAGCCCTGCCCTGGCGGCGCTGGCCAGGCCCTGGCCCTGGCCCTGCCCCTACCCTGGCCCTGGCCCTGGCCCTGGCCTGTTCGAGTCATCTTACCCCCTTGCGCCAAGCCAAGCTGTCCGCGCACCAGTTTGTGTCCTGTTTCGGGGCTCTCTTAGCCCCTTCGCCCAACCCAATCTGTCCTGCCTCACTTCCATTTGCTGCAACTTTGTGCCTGGTCCTGACCCTGGCCCGGCACCCCACCTTACCCCCTTCGCGCCAAGCCAAGCTATCCGCCACACCAGCCCTGTTTCTGTGGCGCTCTGCCCAACCCAAGCTGTTCACTGTGTGTTCTTCCTGGCTGGAGCCCCTTCGCGCCAACCAAGCCTCCCTGCCTTTCTCTGTTCCGTTTCCGTCTGCTGCAGCTTTGCGCCTGGTCCACGAACCTTGTGGAATTCCCCAAAAAGGGCGTGAGCGCTGACTCCTTGACCCTGACCCGGCCTGTTCGAGTCATCTTACCCCCTTGCGCCAAGCCAAGCTGTCCGCGCACCAGTTTGTGTTCTTTTTCGGGGGGCTTTAGCCCCTTCGCGCCAGCCCAATCTGTATTGCCTCGCTCCGTTTGCTGCAACTTTGTGCCTGGTCCTGACCCTGGCCCGGCACCCCACCTTACCCCCTTCGCGCCAAGCCAAGCTATCCGCCACACCAGCCCTGTTTCCGTGGCGCTCTGCCCAACCCAAGCTGTTCACTGTGTGTTCTTCCTGGCTGGAGCCCCTTCGCGCCAACCAAGCCTCGCTGCCTTAGTCCGTTCCTGGCCCATCCCTTCATAGCCCCTTCGCGCCAACCCAAGCTGTCTTCACGGACCCTGCCTCGTTTCCGTCTGCCGCAGCTTTGCGCCTGGTCCACACACCTTGTGGAAATCCCCAAAAAGGGCGTGAGTGCTGACTCATGTGATGGCTTGTAAAAAAATAAAAGGTCTTAACTTCTTGAGAGTTGTAAGTGGGCGGTTTTGGGGTGGGTAGGTCTGCAGACTACCGCGCGCTCCCAAAGCGCGCTCCCGTTTGGCACGCCCTAAACCCTAAACCCTAAACCCTAAACCCTAAACCCTAAACCCTAAACCCTAAACCCTAAAGCCTAAGCCCTAAGCCCTAAGCCCGACATGGAGCCCAGCAGTCTTCTCTCTGGGCTTGGGGGTTTAGGGTTTGGGGTGCAGGGTTCAGGCATGTAGAGTTTAGGGTTATGGGGTTTAGGGTTTAGGGTTTAAGTGGAATTCCCGGGTTTTTTTCATGCTTTCGGGCTCTCAAGTGCCGTTCCGTTTTCCCAGATCCTTCCTCCAAGGGCTGGAGGAGGCCCTCGAGCCCACCCACCTCCAACTCCACTGGCAGTTCTGGAAAGGCATTAAAGCCCTAAACCCTAACCCCTAACCCCTAACCCCTACCCCCTAACCCCTAACCACCCCTAAACCCTAAACCCTAAACCCTAAGCCCGAAACCCTAAACCCTAAACCCTAAACCCTAAACCCTAAACCCTAAACCCTAAACCCTAAACCCTAAACCCTAAACCCTAAACCCTACACCCTAAACCCTAAACCCTAAACCCTAAACCCTAAACCCGAAACCGAAACCCTCGAAAACCCTCAACCCGACGGCTCCAAGAATCACTTCTTGTCACGCCAAAGGTGAGAGTCGCAGCCTGCAGCAGGCGGTTTTGGGGTTTAGGGTTTAGGGTTAAAGGTTAAAGGTTTCGGGTTTGGGGATTGGGGTTTGGGTTTAGGGTTTGGGTTTTGGGTTTAGGGTTTAAACTTTAGGGTTTAGGGGTTCTAGAAGGCAGAACTCCCATGGGCGTTTCCAAGTGCTTCCTTCGCGCGCAGGCTTACGGTTCTTTGTTCCCTGCATTGGTTTTTGTGTTCTTAAGGGAGGGGGGTTCAAGGGGGGTATGCAACCTAAGGTTCCCTTATACTCCCCACTACTCCCTAAGGCTCCCTAAGCCCTAAGCTTCCCTCAGGTTCCTTAGGTACCTAGCCCTCTTGAACCCCCCTCCCTTAAGAACCCTATAAATTGGTTTCGGTGCCACCGAGGTCTGGGGGGGCCCAGAGGTTGAAGGGTTGTTGGGGCTTCAGGGGGTGGGGGGGGGGGGAGCTGTAGTTCGAATGCCTTTTGTGCCTAGGAGCTTTTGTAAAACTACCCAGGACCAAGGTAAGGAGCCTAAACCCTAAATCCATCAAAAACCCTAAACCCTAAACCCTAAACCCTAAACCCTAAACCCTAAACCCTAAACCCTAAACCCTAAACCCTAAACCCTAAACCCTAAACCCTAAAACCTAAACCCCAAACCCCAAACCCTAGCACCCTCTGAAAGGCGATTCAGGTAGCCATGGAGGCAGGCCACCTCTTTGCGACCTGGTCGAAATCTTGGCGTTTTGATCATGAAAGTTTAGGGTTTAGGGTTTAGGGTTTAGGGTTTAGGGTTTAGGGGTGTGGGTTTCGGGTATAGGGTTTGAAGGAGGGGGGGGGGAATGGTCATGTGGTCATGTGGTCCTTTCTTCATGGTATTGCTCTTCATACAGCCTTAACACAGCCCTAGAATCAGAAGTTGGCGCATCAGCAACATCATATCAGTTCTGAGTTCATGTCTAGCATTACGTGGCCTCCCCCCCCCCCGTCCCCCTCCCCTCCACCAGCGCTCCCAGATCTCGGCTGCGGGGAATGACAACGCAAACGCAGACCAGTATCCGTTCTACCCTTGCGTCTATCCGCATGCCGCCTGGCAGACATGGGAGGAGCTCACGGGCTGCGGGTTGATCGTGCGGGCCTTCTTTCGGGGTCCCTAATGTAGCGCCTAGAGTATTACGAGTACCAACTGCTCACTTGGTGGGTCTTGCTTGCAAGGTGGGACTTCGACCCTGAAGCCTCAAGCCCTACACTCAGGTCCTCTGCGTTGCAGCCTCAGACGCGGAGGACCCAACATCCGACTGTTTGCGTGGAGCGGGGTGGGGGGAGTAGGGCTTGGGGTAGAGAAGGGTTTTGGGGTTAGGGTTTCATCGCTTTTCTTGTTCGTTGCTTTTTGCCTAAACCCTAAACCCTAAACCCTAAACCCTAAACCCTATACCCTAAACCCTAAACCCTAAACCCTAAACCCTAAACCCTAAACCCTAAACCCTAAACCCTAAACCCTAAACCCTAAACCCTAAACCCTAAAACCTAAACCCTAACCCTAAACCCTAAACCCTAAACCCTAAACCCTAAACCCTAAACCCTAAACCCTAAACCCTAAACCCTAAACCCTAAACCCTAAACCCTAAACCCTAAGCCCTAAACCCTAAACCCTAAACCCTAAACCCAGAGGTTGAGGCGTTTTCGGGTTGTAGGGCTTTAAAGGAGGCCTTGCGTTCTGGGGTCTGGGGGTTACTGGAAGGAACCTCAAGAAGCAGGTCCTGGAGTGGCAACAGAATTGCAGCTGATGAGGGTTTAGGGTTTAGGGTTTAGGGTTTAGGGTTTAGGGTTTAGGGTTTAGGGCAGAGGGGAGGGGGTGGGGATGACCCTAAAACCTTTGGGCAACGTTCGAATCAGAATCCCAAAGATGTCAATCCCCGGTTGCATATGGCATGAGTCGATAACCGGTGATATCGTGCTGTAGATTTTGTTTCGCAGCTACCTTTGCCCACTGAAGCCAACTTGGCGCCACCACCTAAACCCGAAACGCGAAACCCTAAACCCTAAACCCTAAACCCTAAACCCTAAACCCTAAACCCTAAACCCTAAACCCTAAACCCTAAACCCTAAACCCTAAACCCTAAACCCTAAACCCTAAACCCTCAGCAGGTTTCAGTGCAAAGTCGCTGGCGAACAAACCGTCGTAAGGTCTGAAGAGGCCCTGAGCCCCCGTAAATCAGCCCTAGACCCCAAAAACTCTGAAGCCCAAAAGCCCAAAATGACAGAGTTTGGGTTTAGGGTTTAGGGTTTGGGGTTTAGGGTTTAGGGTTTAGGGTTTAGGGCTTAGGGCTTAGGGGTTTTGGGAGGACCAGTTCACTTTCTTCACCAACTACGGGGTGCAAAGCGTCGAGCTGGTCGCTCCTGGCCAAGACATCATCAGCAGCTTGGCTGTCGAGGAATTTGGGGGGGTTATCGAAAACCCTAAACCCTAAACCCTAAACCCTAAACCCTAAACCCTAAACCCTAAACCCTAAACCCTAAACCCTAAACCCTAAACCCTAAACCCTAAACCCCCAAGAAGTAGTAGGGTTCCCTTATAATAAGGACCCCCATAAGGTACCCCTGATATCGTAGATCCCCAGCTAAACCCAAGATAGATTCCCAAATAGTAGGGTTCCCTTACACTAAGGACCCCAACAAGGTACCCCGAACATCGTAGATCCCCCCCATTTCCTTATAATAAGGACCCCCCATAAGGTACCCCTCATATCGTAAAATTCCCCCCCCCCCCCCCCCCCCCCCCCCCCCCCCCCCCCCCAAGGCTGAGAGGGTCGAGGGATAAGCCTCTGCGAGGGCGCCGGGCGAAGCCCTCTGTTGGGAACATTGCGGCTTTAGGGTTAGGGTTTAGGGTCAGGGTTCAGGGTTCTGTTGGGAAATTGAGGCTTTACAGCTTCAGCCTTTATCTTGAGAGAAGCCCCAAAGAAAGGGCTTTGGCTTCATGATTTAGGGGGGCTTAATGGAGGGTTTGGGGTCATCCTTCGAGCCCAAAGAGGGCTTCGGCTTAAGAGCCTTAAGCCCTAAACTCTAAGCCCCCAATCCCTGCAAACCCTAAACCCGGTAAAGCCTTTAAAAGCCTCAAAAGCCTCAACTCGAAACATTCAGAAAGCCCAAGCTCGGTCTTGCGGGGCTTAACGTCGTCTAGCCCCTGAGGTTGCAAAATTGGGGCTGAGGACCTTATAGCTCAAGAATCCCGTCTCCACAGGCCCTAAACCCTTAACCCTGCATAGTTGCTCCACATGCGTGATATAGAGGTCGGAATAATTGCGAATGGTATTCCCTTTGAAAGCATTCTAAATAACCCCCCCCCCCCCCCTAAAACCCTATTCTAAGCATTAAGGCCCCTATAGTACCGTCGCTTTGGGTTCTACAAGCACGGTGTCGCACATGGTTCTTCAGCTGCTCGTCAGGGAGCTGTTCCTGGATAGGCACTTAAGTTTTTGCACCCCGAGGCCTGAAACGCTGCCCTGCCTTCCTTCCTCCCGTCAATTAACTCCTAGGCAGAGCGATCTTTCTTAGTGGAGTACAGAAAATTGGCGTTCTACCTTCTAGATAGCCAGTGTCCTAAACTCTAACCCCTACACTCTGCAATCCCGGATGCACCATAAAAGTAAACCCCCTACCTTAAAGCCCCACCAGTGGTCCTTCTAGGCACATATCACGGCGAGAAAGAGTACACCTCGCTGACCGGGACCTCGTTTGGAACTTCTCTGGTGCCTGGGGCGCGAGTCATGGTTCGTTTCGGGCTGGAGGGGGGATGAGTTTGCAACGCGCTAAGTTCTTCAGCCGTGCCTAAGCCCTAACTGGTATCCGGTTTACCATTAGATTCTTCGGAAACCTAGGAATAAAAAAGTTTCCGGGCTGCTCTTGTCATCAACATAAATCAAGAGATGTAGGCCCTGAACCCAATCAAAGGACAACACCCTAAACCCTACACCCTAAAGCCTAAACCTACAAGTCCCGCACCCCTGACCTTTTTGTCCGTTTCGGTGTTCCGCAACCAGGTCTGAGTGAAATGCAGCTTCCTCAGACCCTTAGTTAAGCCGAGCTCCGCTCAAGAGAAGATGGGCCTGTAAAGCTTCTTTATCGACTCTAAGGTTTAGGGTTTAGGGTTCAGGGTTCAGGGTTCAGGGTTTAGGGTTTAGGGTTTAGGGTTTAGGGTTTAGGATTTAGGGTTTAGGGTTTAGGGTTTTGAAGAGTCCACCTTCTGACAAGGTGGCCGGGGCGGCAGCCCTACTTTTCAGCTGGCTCAGGGGTGCCGTGAACACTGTGCAGACGGTGGAGGTCCCTTGTCTGGGACTTCAGAAGTTCAGAAGTCATCTTGTTGTTGCTTCGCTTTGTGCATGTGTTGCATGTTCCCTAAACCCTAACCCCTAAACCCTAAACCCTAAACCCTAAGCCCTAGACCCTAAACCCTAAACCCTAAACCCTAAACCCTAAACCCCAAACCCTAAACCCTAAACCCCTTGGCGGCTTCAATGTGCTTGAGTTGCAAAGCCTGTGTGGTCGGATGTAGTACTTTCTGTGCCAGAGGACTTCGGCAGTCGCCTCGCAAGATGATCTCTGTAGTGCCCACCAACCCTGGACGTTATCATCCCCCCAAGCCCTTCAGGGTCTAGGGTTTAGGGTTTAGGGTTTAGGGTTTAGGGTTTAGGGTTTAGATCCTCCCCCCCCTGTCCGCGCAAAGATGCTCCTTGCAGCCCATATGCATTCCCACGCCATGTCTACAGAGCCCCCGCATCATCCCTGCCTCCATTGCAGTGTCTAAGGAAGTCCTAGACGTTCGTTACATATTGTATTGTATAATTGCACTATAAATATACACATCTAGTACATATTAATGTATTTCATCTTTTAGAGACAAAACATACTATAGTATCATAGAGCTTATTCTTTTTTTGATATTATGTCGTTGGATTCCAATATAGTTTTTGCATATGTAGATAGATAGATGGATAGATAGATAGACCCTAAACCCTAAACCCTAAACCCTAAACCCTAAACCCTAAACCCTAAACCCTAAACCCTAAACCCTAAACCCTAAACCCTAAACTGTAAAACCCTGAGCCCTCGTAAGCCAAGGACATTCGCTGGCTCTTGCTCGACACTGCGCAGGACAGGGCTTGCCTGTTGGGTTTGGATGAGGGGGTTTAGGGTTTAGGGTTTAGGGTTTAGGGTTTAGGATTTAGGGTTTAGGGTTTAGGGTTTAGGGTTTGGATGATGGGCTTGAAGGGCTGGTTTTAGGGTTCAGGATTTGGGGTTGGGGCTTTGGGTTTTGGAAGGTTCGGGCGGAAGGGCTTCTGGTACTCACTTAGAATGCGATCGCTCGCAAGAACTAACCGAGGGGCAAGTCACGCTCATAAATCTTCAACTCATGGTTAACCCTAAAACCTAAACTCTAAACCCTAAACCCTAAACCCTAAATCCTAAACCCTAAAAAACACACACCTTCAACTCATGGTTACTCGGCATCTGGACTCTCAGGAGCTCTCATGGACGACGGGTTTCGTGGGCAACGGGAAGCTTGGTCTGCTGGTAAACCCTGAATCCTGAAGCGCAGACTTCCCTACTACCAGCGCTTTTTCGTGGGTTTAGGGTTTAGGGTTTAGGGTTTAGGGTTTAGGGTTTAGGGTTTAGGGTTTAGGGTTTAGGGGATTCCCTTCCCTAGGATGCCTCCCCCCTCCCCTCCCCTCTTGCTTCTCCCCAGCCTTCAGCCCCAACCCTCAGCCCGCTTCGTTTTCGGTGCCTTCTTCTTCGTGTGCTTCAGGGCTTCCCCATGGGTTGCCGTACTACCCCGCTCTATACTACCTCTCTAGGTTCCCAACCCGTAGTTAGGGCCATGTAGGGATAGAAAAGCTACAAAAGGCTCCTTAAGCGGGAGGGGTCGTTTAGGGGCGGGGGGGGGGGGTCGTGTGGGCCGTTTCTCTACGTTGCGCGGAGTGCCACGGCACTCCAAGTAGGATGCTGTACGCCTGATGGCAAAGTCCTTTCTGTATGTACAGTTGCTTACTGGCATGTTTCGAGACATGTTGCATAAAAAGAAAAGGGGAGGAGGAGGATTTTTCTCTAGCTCAGTTTCAGAAGAACAGGGCCAAGGTCCGTGGATGGAATAGGGCGTTGCAGCCAACAACCCCAACAAGAAGCAAAACTCTGTGTGGGTTTCCGAAATAGGGGGAACCCTTTTAGAAATTCCCATAACAAGCTATACCATACTGGGGGTATGTCAGGGGACCCTCTTGTTGAGAACTACCCCGTGCGTACCTGCCCCTCCGCCCAAGGATGCTAGACGTCAATGCAGCGGCAGCGAAGGCGCTCTCAGGCCGGCGGGCACTGGACCGTGGTGGGGACCTGGGTTGGCAACCTACAAACCCTTAAAGGCCTTAACCCTGTGAGGCCAGGATATATTCAGTTTTAAAGCTACGCGACCCGCCTCGGCCTGAGCTTCTGCAATGAGGCAACCCAAACCAAGCTGTGGGTGGGGTGTGGGGCGGGTGGGAGGGGCGGGGGGGTGCTTTGTGCTACCCAGACACCTCTGGCCCCAGGCCTACCTTAAACACCCCTAAGAGGCTCAAAGCCATCAAGGCAAGGAGATATCTAGGTCCCGAGATCCAAAAAAGAGGCCAGGAAGACAAATGTAGGGCACCGAGAGTCGTCAAGAAGGGCCTCGGCAGACCAGTAAAAGCCGCCGGAAGCCCAAAATGATCCGGAAAGGTGAACCGCATCGAAGTAAGGAAAGAGAAACCCTAAACCCTAAACCCTAAACCCTGAACCCTAAACCCTTAACCCTAAACCCTAAACCCTAAACCCTAAACCCTAAACCCTAAACCCTAAACCCTAAACCATCGTATACATTGGGCTATCCCACGCCCTACCAACAGTGAGCGCAAACAGAAGCACACTGACAATCACCAGCACAAGCAAGAACAAGAGCAAGCAAATGTCTAGGGCGTGATCACATGTTTTGCATCAAACTTGTGCTGTTTCTGGCGCTACTTGTTCTGCATGTGTTTGTGCTACTTCTGGTGCTACTTCTTCTGTTCCTGTTTGTGCTACGTTCGGTGCTCCTTTTTGTGCTATCTCTGCGGCTACCTTTTCTGTCTGTTCAAAGTTGTGCTATTTCTGGTGCTGCTTTTTCTGCACCCGTTTTTGCTATTTCTGGTGCTGCATTTTGTGCTCCTGTTTGTTCTTGATGTAGTCGGCTAAGAGTAACACTCAGCGCTTCACCTCACAGATATTGTGCTTGCGGTCTGGGTGATCGAGAAATGTACGCTGCTATTTCTCGTGCTTCCTTTTTCTGCTCCCTTAAAAGTCAAGACTGGGTTGCCGAGGGCCCGTGGTTCGAATTCCTGGTGCTCTTCTCTGCCTGCGTAACATATTCAAAGGCTGTATGTATGTGACTGTTACTAGCCCGACGAGCATCCGAACTTGGTTACTTCTTACTACTCGCCCAACATCACAAATAGACCCTAACCCCCTGGCCCATAAGTTAACAAGTCGATGCCACAGCGGAGTTCGAAGAACAGTGGAGAGGGTTCAGTCAGTTTGGTGCCTGCGTTTAGCTCATCCCATACAAAACCTAAAACAAACCCTAAACCCGAAACCCGAAACCCTAAACCTTAGACCCTAGACCCTAAACCCTAAACCCTAAACCCTAAGCCCCAAACCCCAAATGAGAGGTAGCGGCTATTCCTGGCTGGTTGGGCCATGGAGCATCTGCCGCCGGAGCAGCTGCGCAATGCGCCTCCGATTTCACAAAGCCTTAGACCTCCCCAACCGGTTTTGGGTGTAATTGCGGGTTTAGGGTTTAGGGTTTAGGGTTTAGGGTTTAGGTTTTAGGACTCTGAACTGCATAAACCCGAAACCCCACTCAAGCAACCCCCCCTGAATCGTGATGATCAGGGCTTAAGGCTTAAGCCCGTAAGGCACCGTAAGAGAGAGTTTGGGGGGGGACATGATATCATCCTTTCGCATTTTACGCTTTTTCTATAGTGCCTCAAAGAGCCAGGGAGTTCGGAAGTTGAGGAGTTGAGAAGCTTAGGGGTTTAGGGTTTAGGGTTTGGGGTTCAGGGTTTAGGGTTTAGGGTTGAGGAGTTTGGTTTGAGAGTAGCCTTTTGATGAGAGACTTTAGGAGGTTGGGTTTCAGGAGTCCTCTGGGAGGCAGATAGAAGGGCCCGCTCGCAGGAGCGTAGCCGAACCCTAAACCCTAAACCCTAAACCCTAAACCCTAAACCCTAAACCCTAAACCCTAAACCCTAAACCCTAAACCCTAAACCCCAAACCCCAAATCCTAAACCCTTGAATAGACCTTGAACTCAACCTACAGCCCAGGAATGCACCCGGCTTGCGGACTCGGCACGTGAACTGTGTTGAAGCTTGGCTGGCAGCTAAGAGGGTTTAGGGTTTAGGGTTTAGGGTTTAGGGTTTAGGGTTTGGAGTTTGGGGTTTGGGGTTTAGGGAGGGTTAGGGTTTACTCTAGAGTTGTTGGGTTTACAGGGTTAGGTTTCAGGGTTGTTGAAGGTTGGGGGTGCACGCTGGCCCAGAAACTCAGATGGAGCTCCGCAAGAAAATCAATGAAGAGGACAGTCCTTCTTAAAGGGTGGGTTGTCCTTCAAGCTCACCCTAAACCAAGCTCACCCTAAACCCTAAACCCTAAACCCTAAGCCCTAAGCCCTAAGCCCTAAGCCCTAAGCCCTAAACCCTAAACCCTAAACCCTAAACCCTAAACCCTCTCTGCAATAAACTGTAAACCCTGACGCCTTGGCCAGCTTCCCCTCCACCCTCACGCTGCTCAGGACAGCGGCGGCACCCAGGCGCCAGGGTCTTCAGACATCCCGAATCTCCCTAGGGTTTGTGGGATTTAGGGTTTAGGGTTTAGGGTTTAGGGGTCCATCTAAGCATTACAACGTGCGCAGATTTTGACAACGCCTCTTGTTCGTGGAAGGCTTCCCTGACAAGCAACACGGCCCTCTGCACAGTCGCCCCTAACGTGCCTGTGACCCCCTGTCGGTGTCGGGTTTCTGGGATGTTCGTGTTCTTCAAGGTCCTTTAGGTCCTAGTAGGCCTACGAGGGGGAGTGGGGTGCTTTCATTCCCGCACCCTGCTAGGTCCGGCCAAGGGACCCAAGGCCCAACGCGTGAAATCTCGGTTCTCTGTTCAACAGCTGCCGAATTAACAAAGTGGCAGGCAGGGGGGGTCTTTGCGGCAACCTGTGACAACTACAGGGCTAATGGTATGTAACACAGGTGTCAGAATAATTACAGATAGTATTCCCTTAGGGTCCCTTTTATGAATATACTAAGCAACCCCCAGAACCCTATTCTAGTTATTCAGGCCCCTATACTAGATACATGCAAGCTTGGGAGTCGTCCTTAAGTCTGGGAGAGGCGGCCCTGATCCTGCACATCCGGTTGGGGTCAAGGGCGTTTTAGGGTAGAGGGTTTAGGGATGTTCCCCCTTATACTAGCAGTCCTTAATGGGGATCCTAGTACTCCCGATGGTAATCCCTATTAAGGATTGTTAGGATAAGGGGGGAACATCCGAAGTTCGGGGTTTTGTCCTGAGCCTTGGCAGAAGCTGCTTTTCAACAAAAAGGGTCCTGCTACCCGTGGTCACGTGGCCCCTATGCTTTTCAAGGGAGCCCTACATGTAGAAATGCGGCCAGGGCGGTATAATAGAAACCTACGGCGCCAGCTCCATAGTGGTTGGGCCAACCCCAAACGCCAAAACCTCAAAACCCCAAAACCCCAAAACCCCAGAAACCCCAGAAACCCCAGAAACCCCAGAAACCCCAGAAACCCCAGAAACACCAGAAACCCTAAACCCTCAGACCCCAAACCTTGAACCCCCAATGCTTGTGAGCGCAGTAGGTGGAGTCGACGCTCTGCAGTGGCACGCCGGAGTGTCAGGCCTCGGGTTTAGGGGGGTTGGGGTTTAGGGTTTAGGGTTTCGGGTTCAGGGTTTAGGCTTCAGGGTTAGGGTTTAGGGTTTAGGGTTCAGGGTTTAGGGTATAGGGATTGGGGACTAGGGTTTAGGGTTTAGGGTTTAGGGTGCTGGCTCCCGTCGTCGTACTGGAGCGCGTACGTGTAGTGGGAAGATGCATTGCGACAAAGGCAAACCACATGATGCAGCTGAGAAGATCTTGGCTTTCTTCTGGCTGGCTCTTAGGACTTTGACTTTGTGGGTTTTGTAGAAACTACAAGACGGAGCCTAAAAGTTAACTTTTAGGAGGGGTTCAGAAGTCAGCCAAGGACGGCTTAGGGTTTACGAGGCATACTGGGCTTAGGGACCCTGTGTCTACAGTAAACCCTAAACTTTAAGCCCTAAACCCGAAGCCTTAAGCCCCAAGCCCTAAACCCCAAACCCTAAACCCTAAACCCTAAACCCTAAACCCTAAACCCTAAGCCCAACCCTGCTAGGATTTGATCAGCGGCTGGAGAGACTCGTATGGTGCGGCCTGCAGCGCCTGGGCTTGGGGCTTGGGGACTTAGAGTTTTAGGGTTTAGGGTTTAGGGTTTAGGGTTTAGGGTTTAGGGTTTAGGGTTTAGGGTTTGGGGTTTAGGGTTTGGGGCTGGGCTTTTGCGCTTCTTTCCCCCTTAAAAGCCTAAAGCTAGAATCCTACATCTAGCGGGGGTCGGGATGAGGCGTTTCCGCACTTTTATTTGGGAGTTTGGGTTCAGGTTTCCTAGATTGAGGAGTTAAGGGCCAAGAGAAGGGTAGGCCTAGGTTGGCAAATTTCCGCTTTCTTGAGAGCCGGAAACCCTAAACCCTAAACCCTAAACTCTAAACCCTAAACCCTAAACCCTAAACCCTAAACCCTAAACCCTAAACCC
Organism: Symbiodinium natans; assembly: GCA_905221605.1. Taxonomy (NCBI): domain Eukaryota; class Dinophyceae; order Suessiales; family Symbiodiniaceae; genus Symbiodinium; species Symbiodinium natans. The sequence goes on from CAJNDS010002557.1 coordinate 529,068, forward strand.
TAAACCCTAAACCCTAAAACCCTAAACTCAGAGCTGTCCAAGGCGTGTACGGCGACTACCAGTGGTGCACCAGCAGCGGTGCAACGGGTCTCATGGACGCCATGGTTGAGCTGCAACCTTAAGCCTGAAAGCCTAGACCCTGGCCTCACTAACCTTAAACCCTAAACCTTAAACCTTAAACCCTAAACCTTAAGGCCTAAAAGCCCTAAACCTTAAACCCTAGACCCTGGCCCTAAACCGTAAAGCCTAAACCCTAAACCCAACAGGTTCCAGTCCCTTGCTGCTGGAGAACGTGGGCTCAGCTACGCTGGGGGTAGCCGATTTTTTCCTCGACGTTTTTATGAGCTCTTGCGCACCCCCTTCCCCCCCTTGCTGAGTCCCTGGTTTGGGGTTGCCATTCCGGGTTTAGGGTTTAGGGTTTAGGGTTTAGGGTTTAGGGTTTAGGGTTTAGGGTTTAGGGTTTAGGGGTAGGGCTTCCACACGTTTGGACTTCCGAGGCAAAAAATAATCGTCCTCCCCTCACGAAAAGCCCAAGGTCCTGGCTGGCAGGACTGGTGGGGGAGCATTCAGGCGCGCATGGGTAGGGCTTAGGGTTTAGGGCTTAGGGTTTAGGGTTTAGGGTTTAGGGTTTGGGGTTTGGGGTTTGGGGTTTAGGGTTTAGGGTTTAGGGTTTAGGGTTTAGGGTTTAGGGTTTAGGGGCATGGACAGTTTTGGTTTGGGCTTTCGTCTCCGAGAATTTCGGGCTCGAGGTTCGCACGTAGCCCTTGTGGTCACTGCAAATGGCGAGCGCAACCCGAGCTACGTCTCCCAGGCCTTGCGGGGCTCAAAGCCTCAATCCACGACACCCTACAGTAGGCGCAGTAGTCCTCAACTCTCCAAACCCCAAACCCCAAACCCTAAACCCTAAACCCTAAACCCGAAACCCTAAACCCTAAACCCTAAACCCTAAACCCAACAGCCTATCAACCCTATTCTGCACACCCCAAGAATGGGTGGGCATCGCCATAGGAGTACGCCACCGACGGCAGCAACGCGTTGCAGGTCTGCTGCTCCTGCGGCAGCGGTACCATCGCACCTGGGTCTGGGTTCAGGGTTTAGGGTTTCGGGTTTCGGGTTTAGGGTTCGGTCTAGGGTTTAGGGTTCAGGGTGGGTTTAGGATGGGTTTAGGGTTTAGGGTTTAGGGTTTAGGGTTTCGGGTTTTGGGTTCAGGGTTCAGGGTTCAGGGTTTAGGGTTTAGGGTTCAGGGTTCAGGGTTTAGGGTAGTAGGTCGAGTCGACGCTCTGCAGTGGCATTTCAGAGTGTCAGGCCCCGGGTTGCGGGGGTTGAGGTGTAGGGTCTAGGGTCTAGGGTTTAGAGTTTAGGGTTTAGGGTTTAGGGTTTAGGGTTTAGGGTTTAGGGTCTAGGGTTTAGGGTTTAAAATTCGGGGTTCAGGTTGTTTGATGGCTTGGCCCTGAACACGTAAACCGAAGAGAGCCCCAAACCCTTAAACGGGGTTTTGGCCACCAGAAGTCAGTCTACCACCTTGCGCTCTCGGCGCAAGCACTTCTTTAGAGCTTCATTTTTTCGTTTTGGGGTAGCGGTTAGGGTTTGGGTTCAGAGATTAGAGTGTCAAGGTTGGGTGGTTTTGGAGCCTAGGGTTTGGGCTTTAGGAATTTAGTCCCTTCCCCCAAACTCCCAACAGGACACTAGGGAGGGTCTCCTTTTTTTTTTTTGGCTGTTCTGGCTTTAGGGTTTGAGGATTTGTGGCTTTAGGGAAACTAAAGGTGTGGGCCTGTTAGAAGTTAGAGGACGTCGGGGATTTAAGGCGTCTGGGCTTAAGGCTGGTGCGGAGGGCCCACTGCAGCGTCTTCCGCGAGAGCTGGCCCAGGTAGACTCTACAAAGGACCCGGCGCCTGAAACCTGCAAACCCTACACCCCCTAAGCCCCCTGAGCCCTAAACCATACACCCTAATTACACCCTAAACCCTAACCCTAAACCCTAAACCCTAAACCCTAAACCCTAAACCCTAAACCCTAAACCCTAAACCCTAAACCCTAAACCCTAAACCCTAAACCCTAAACCCTAAACCCTAAACCCAAACCCCAAACCCTAAACCCTAAACCCCAAACCCTAAACCCTAAACCCTAAACCCGAACGCCGAACCCCTACACCCTAAACTCCCGACCCCTCAGCAGCAGAGCAGCCTCAATTCCGGGCTAAGGCGCCCTCCAACACGCCCAGCACCAGCCAGGACCCGTCGTGGTTGAGCGAAACCAGGAACATTGAACCCTAAACCCTAAACCCTAAACCCTAAACCCTAAACCCTAAACCCTAAACCCTAAACCCTAAACCCTAAACCCTAAACCCTAAACCCTAAACCCTCAAGATAAGAAGGCATCGAAGTTGTAGGCGGCTCACTTAGGGTGACTCTCCCTGCCCAGCAAACGATGAGCAGATTCTTCTGATAAGGCAAGGGGGGCATCTAACCCTAAACCCTAAGAAACCGGAAAGCCCATCAGACTGGCAAGTTCCAGGGACACCTGGGGGATTTCCAAGGTCTGTGGTAAGACCTTTGCTTCGGAACTTCTTGGGGTTTAGGGTTTAGGGTTTAGGGTTTAGGGTTTAGGGTTTAGGGTTTAGGGTTTAGGGTTTAGGGTTGAAAGTTGGTGTCTAACGGTTACCGCCATCTAGGGAGCAGGTTGACGCGCTGCCATGTGGGCTTGTTCTTGTTGGGGAGGCCGTCCCTCAGGTCGTACCCCTAGAAGGCTCCCCCAATAAAACCTTTTACGGGCCCCATCTGAATCCCAGAACCCAGGGGCGCAACCGTAGGAGTAGAACCTGAATCCCGTGATGGAAGTCCGGCAGAATCACGTCGCATGACTCGTCCGTGTGAACTTCCAAACAGGTCGCAGCTGCTAAACACCAGAAAAGGATATGGCCCAGACGTCTCCAAGCCTCAGAGAGAACGCTAAACCCGAAACCCCAAACCCTAAACTCCCTAAGCCCTAAAACCCCAAACCCAACCTGTAACAAACCTAATTCGACCCTGGCTTCAGTGAGAAAAAGCGCTAGTTCGGTTCCTTAAAGCAACTTATATAGGGTATCTCATTTCCTTTGTACTCTAAACCCTACTAAAGGTTTAGGGTTTAGGGTTTAGGGTTTAGGGTTTAGGGTTTAGGGTTTAGGGTTTAGGGTTTAGGGTTTAGGGGTTAGGGGTTAGGGTTTAGGGTTTAGGAACCCGTATGTCATGAGTGTGACGTGTTAGGAGTGCCCGGATCCTGTGGGTGGGCCCGACGTGAACGAGGATGGTCTTGACGACTGCCGCTTGGGGTTAAACCTGGTAGTAGCCCTAAACCCTAAACCCTAAACCCTAAACCCTAAACCCTAAACCCTAAACCCTAAACCCTAAACCCTAAACCCTAAACCCTAAACCCTAAACCCTAAACCCTAAACCCTAAACCCTAAACCCTAAACCCTAAACCCTAAACCCATAACCCTAAACCCTAAACCCTAAACCCTAAACCCTAAACCCTAAACCCTAAACCCTAAACCCTAAACCCTAAACCCTAAACCCTAAACCCTAAACCCTAAACCCTAAACCCTAAACCCTAAACCCTTACCCCTAAACCCGCCCGCCACCCCACTCTCTTTTGGGGTCGGCGGCGCTGGTCGAGCGCTCAGTGAGACCCTGCGAGGGAGCCCCAGGCGGGCGACCGAGCTGGCCTCCAGGCTGGCTTACCCTCCAGGCACAGGCCGAGTCAGCAGTTGTCACTGTATTATAAACCCCAAGCTGTCCGCGCACATGGTTGGGTCCTGCATTGGAGGGCCCCCTGGAACGGCCCCTCGAGACAAGCCCTTTCTCATTCTGTTGGGCCTGGCCCTGGCCCTCTGGCCCTGGCCCTGGCCCTGTAGGGCCCTGGCCCTGGCCCTGGCCCTGGTTCTTGGGTCTGGCCCTGGCCCTGACCCTGGCCCTGGAGTTCTGGCCCTAACCCTGGCCCTGAATTTGGCCCTGGCCCTAGCCCTGGGCCTGGCCCTGACCCTGGCCCTGGCTCTCCCTGGCCCTGGCCTGGCCCTGGCCCTGGCCCTGGCCCTGGCCCTTACCTGGCCTGGACTGCTGGCCTCTGGTTGCTGGCCTTTGGTTCTCCTGAATCTGGCCCTACCCTGGGCCCCTGGCCCTCCCTGCCCTGACTAGTTTTGCGGTTCTGGCCCTGGCCTCTGGCCTGATTGAGTCATCTTACCCCCTTGCACCAAGCCAAGCTGTCCGCGCACCAGTGTGTCCTGTTTCGGGGCTCTCCCTCTGGCTTTCGCAACCCAATCGCCTCGCTTCTGTTTGCTGCAACTTTGTGCCTGGTCCTGACCCTGGTTCGGCACCCCACCTTACCCCGTTCGCGCCAAGCCAAGCTACCAGCCCTGTTTTCGTGGTTTTTTTGGTTAACCCAAGCTGTTCACTGCGTGTTCTTCCTGGCTGGAGCCCCTTCGCGCCAACCAAGCCTCGCTGCCTTTCTCTGTTCCTGGCCCATCCCTTAGCCCCTTCGCGCCAACCCAAGCTGTCTTCACGGACCCTGCCTCGTTTCCGTCTGCTGCAGCTTTGCGCCTGGTCCACGCACCTTGTGGAAATCCCCAAAACGGGTGTGAGTGCTGACTCATGTGATGCCTTGTAAAAAAATAAAAGGTCTTAACTCCTTGAGAGTTGTAAGTGGGCGGTCTTGGGGTGGGTAGGTCTGCAGACTACCGCGCGCTCCCAAAGCGCGCTCCCGTCTGGCACGCCCTAAACCCTAAACCCTAAACCCTAAACCCTAAACCCTAAATAGTAAACCCTAAACCCTAAACCCTAAACTCCCTAAACCCTAAACTCCCTAAACCCTAAACTCCCTAAACCCCTACACCCCTGAAGCCCTAAAGGCCTTAAACCCTAAACCGGCTCAGCCTGCAGGCTCTCAGGGCTTGGGGGGTTCTGGAGCAGCGTAGGGTTTAGGGTTTAGGATTTGGGGTTTAGGGTTTAGGGTTTAGGGTTTAGGGTTTAGGGTTTAGGGTTTTGGGTTTTAGGGTTTAGGGTTGAGGGGTTTGGCATCCTGGGCTCTGGAGGTTAGAAAATACGTCCTTGACACAGCTTCCCTGCGGGGGTTTGCGAAAATAAGGGACCCCTCATACCCCAAATAGTAGGATTCTCCTTGTGCCAGGGACCCCCCCCAGAAGGTACCACGAATTTCGGAAACCCCCCCCATAGACTTCCCTGGCCCATCATGAGCACGAGTCGTTCTTGTTACGCAAGCGATCCATCTTCGGCAGCAGGGCTCCATTGCTCCACTGTTGTGCTATCTCGCGCCGAAGCAAGGGGGAACTCATGTGTAAGAGCTTTGTGCCCTCTGATTGTAACGGTGCATGTAGCTATTGCTGACTGAATGTGCATACATATGCAGTATGTGATCGGTGGGTACAGCACGACCCAGGTTTCATCGCCCCCGAGACAACCAGCACTTTCAGCAGCACCGTGACAGCGGCATGGCTTCAAGTTGAGAAGAGCTTTATGGAGTTTAGGGTCTAGGCCACTAAAATCCTATGCATCCTATATGCCCACATAAACCCCTGGAAACCCTATGGAGCCTACAAGCCCATACCTCCCAGAGGTCGAGGGTGTGGTCTGTCTGGGGTGTGTGCGCCTAAGCCCTGTAAGGCTTAAGCCCTAGGCCGTGGGGGTACTTGGGCATGGGCCGCTTCCAGTGTTGAGGTCACCTCCGTGACATCTAGCACCAGAACCACTGTGACACGCACCACAGTGACACGCACCTCAACAACCACCTCCTTTATCTCAAGCACCTCAATCACCTCCAGCTCCTCCACTGACACCACCGTTACCTCCACGTCCGCCACCACCACCACTGAGACCCGCTCCACGTCAACCTCGGGTACCACGAGCACGGAGACCACCTACAGCACGATCACGCGCTCTTCCACCACTACGTCCACGACCTCCGCCACCACCAAGACCTTCAGCAGCACCCTCAGCACATCCACTTCAGAGACGACGGTGACGACGTCGTCGTCGTCCTTTACTACCGTCACCACCAGCTTGTCCACGACGACGTCCAGCACAGAAACACGAAGCACGAGCACCTCGAGCAGCAAGACAGACTCTTAGTAGCTGAGTGAGTACACTTTACACTTTTTTGGGTACCATAATCCCCTATAGAACTGAAAGTGTCCACTTTTTTGGGGGCCTCTGAACTCAGCAACTAAGGACTCCACTACGACGTCCTCCTCAAGCACGAGGACGACGAAGACGACCACCTCAAGCAGTCACACTTCCAGCGCCGGATCCCCAGAGGATACCGGGGGTGGCTCTTTTGCGGCTTCTTGGGGATGTGTGGGTGCGAGATACTTAACACCAGTCCTACAAGGGGTTCTGAGTGTAAGAGCAGTGGGACTGAAGGAGCAGAGGTATTTTAGGGTTTAGGGTTTAGGGTTTAGGGTTTAGGGTTTAGGGTTTCTGGTTTAGGTGTAGGGTTTAGGGTTGAGGCTTAGGGGCACAATTTGATTTATTGGAAACGTTCAGACATGCAGGTGTCGAGCACCACCACTGCCACGAGCACCACAACGTCCTCGACGCAGCTCGTTTTATACTGCCCTGCTTTAGTAGCTGCGGATTTCTTGGGGTTGCTAGTTCACGGCAGCACTTAAACAGCCAACAAAGTAGGAAAGCATTCTAAGAGAGCCTCCACCCCAAGAGCACCTGAAACTCCCGTCGCTTTTGCAAGTAGTAGGTTTAGAGGGCTATGAGTTTAGGGGGGATTTTGGCGGGTTTTGAGGTCTCGGGAGGACGTGTTCGGGTACTGTACGGATGCAGCCAAGGCACACGACCAGCTCCAGTGGAACGAGCACAAGCACCACGAGCACGACAAGCCTAAGCAATCTGGCTGCGAAGGTGAGCTCAACGTGCTGGGCCTCAAACCTTTCAAGCTACACACAAGCCCGAAAAGCGAAAGGAGCAAGATCCAAGGCTTTCAGTCCCCAAACTCCAAAGCTTGTCTTCCCCCAAGCCCCAAAAATGCGTGCAGGGTTTAGGGCTCATAGGGGGTTACCTGAGCCATAGGCTCGAAACTCCGAAACTCTCGACTGCAAAGGCCCAGCCCAAAAAATGAGGTCTTCTGTTTCTCTTTTCCAGGGGTTCCTATATCTGGGTGTAAAGTAGCACCTCTTGTGAAGCAAAAGAAACAAGACCCGTACATGTGGTAGGGTCTATGTTGCATACTGTTCTTGGCACCTGTATAGTATGTTGGCGGGGTGTCTTTTTGGGGATGCTAGGATAGCGCCCGCTTCTTACAGCCTTTGGTTTGGGATGTTCCCCCTTATACTAACAGCCCTTAAAGGACTTATAGAACCCCTATTATCATCCCTATTCAGGACTGTTAGTAGAAGGGTGGACATCCCAACCTTGAGTCATTCCTATATCCCCCTTGGGAGTCATTATTTGTATTTTTGTTTATGTAAAACCCAAGAGGATATTAAGCATATAATTTTTATTGGGGTTCTAAGGGGAGTATAGATTCTCAACTGCAAGGCAGCACCACCACCTTGACCGTCCAGCTTGCGTCGATACCGACCCCCGCTCACACAGCTACGAGCTCGGGGTCTTTGCAAAGGGTTTAGGGGTTTAGGGTTTAGGGTTCAGGGAACCCCCAAACCCAAACACCCGAAACCCGAATTGAGGGGCTGAGTTTAGGGGGTCTCTAGAGAAGCCTTGCACGCAGCTGGTGAGGTTTTTTTTGGGGCCGGGGGGGGGGGGGGGGCTTTTGATTGAGGGCTCGGAGTCTGAACAGCCTAGCCCCAGGTAGCCCTTAGCAAGGTCATCAGCCATAGGGAAGCAACAGGTGTGATGCCTGGCACGCGGCGGATTTAGATCCTTGTGCCCTGCTTAAACTACAAGCGATATACGGATTTACAGCAACGCACGACAAGATAGAGACTGCCCCTCCCCGCCCCCTGCACCCGTCATAGTACATTCCGTACGGTTTAAGTTTAAGGTACCCACAGGGGCCTGGCCATGATTTAGAGCAGCCTTCCACGCCGACGTTTTAAACCAGCGTCCTACACCACACCATCTCTGCCATGGAAGCAACCTGCCTTAAGTTGTACCCCCCAGGCCCAGTACCACTGCTGCACCGCAAACCCCAAACCTTCACTCCCCAAATCCTAAAGCCCCAAATGCCCAGGTTAAGTCCACCCTCCTGCTTGTTGGGACGAACCAAACACCTCCAGGCTCCTCAGCCAAGGGTGGCGGAGGGGTGGGGGGGGTGGAGCTTAGGCGTTCTAGGCTTTAGAGGGTCTATGCGGCTGAAAGGGCTTTACAGGGTTTCTGCGGCTTAACGGGCTTTGCAGGGTTTATACAGTTTGGGTTTCGGGTGGTGAGCCCGGAGGCCTCGGGACCTTGAGCCCTGAGGCCTCGGGACCTTGAGCCAGAGGCCCCAGCCGTCTCTTGCCTCCGTTTCATCCCGTTTTCCCGCTCGTGATCCTTCTGCGCGTCTCCCGCAGAGCTGCTCAAGAACGAGCAATAGGTCTGGGGGTTTAGGATTTAGGGTTTAGGGTTTAGGGTTTAGGGTCCCTTGACCAGCCCGACTCGACCTTGCCAGAGCTTGCCCCTTACTAAAAGTGGACACTCAATCTTGGATGTACCAATCTAAGCCCTACACCCGCCGAAGCCCTCAACCCTAAACCCTAAACCCTAAACCCTAAACCCTAAGCCCCAAACCCTAAACCCTAAACCCTAAACCCTAAACCCTAAACCCTAAGCCCTAAACCCCAACTATCATCCAAGCCCTGAATGCCAGGCATCGCGGATTCCCTCAGGGCCGAACTCGCCACGACCTTCGGAGTGGCTGAAGATGCCGTTGAGGCGAGAGGTTAAAAAAAAGGGGTCGGACTATTTACTAATAGCTTTCCCTTATGGTTCCTTTGTTTTCATACTATCAGAACCCTGAACCCTAAACCCTAAACCCTAAACCCTAAACCCTAAACCCTAAACCCTAAACCCTAAACCCTAAACCCCAAACCCTAAACCCTAAACCCTAAACCCCCCAAAACCCTGCCCTGATTCTTAAGGCCCCTATATGAGGGCCGGGCCAGCTTTAGTCTTTCACAGCCCTGGCCCTGGCGTGGTACTTCCAGGATCCTCTTCTGGCAGATGGAGTCAGCGACCCTAAAAACAACCTACAGCCTAAACCCTACGATCCTCGTTCGTCAGAACCTGAACCGCTAAACAGCAAGAATGTTCAAGCCTACTGTACTAGCCCCCAAAACAACCTAGGGTCCGGAAGCCTCCAGCAAGCAACCTCCCTAAACCCCTAGCACCCAATCCCTCCTAGCCCATCTCTAAGCCCCTAACTTACGGTTTCTTTTGGTTTAGGGTCTAGGGTTCGGGTTGAGGGATGAGGATTACCCTAAAACCCTTGAACCCCCCCCACCCCCCTCCCCAGTAGCCACCCTAACCACCAAGCAGCCAGGTCATCTCGATCAAAGCGGCTCTTGCTGCCACACGGCGCACGCGCTTCAGGGTCTAGTCTACATTCCACACCCAAAAAATCAACCCTAAGCCCACAGCCCTCAGCCCTAAGCCCTAAACCCTCAACCCTAAGCCCTCAACCCCAAGCCCTAACCCTAAGCCCTCAACCCTGCGCTCGACAATCGAACCCGAAACCCCGTAATCCGCCACACTGAGGAATCAGCACGTGTCGGTGGTGGAATGCTTTTGGGGACACGAATTAGCACCACTCAACCCGCAGCAAGCGCCCAGCCCCCAAAACCCTCGGAATTTCTTGGTTACGGGTTTTGGGGACCCTAAGTGTGAAATTTCCGTAAGAAGCGACACAGGGGACCGTAGGTTTGGAGAACTGGCTTCACGTGGCTTGGTCTACATGAGGGTGCCCCGTTCTTTGTTTGTTTTTTTTGTTTTTTTTTTTTGGGGGGGGGGGGGTAGGCTCCCTTGATTTTGGAGGTGCCTTCTGCAAATCAATGACCCTAAAACCCTAAACCCTAAACGCTAAACCAGTCAGCACCCACGTCTGCGAGCCGAGCTTAGGCGATGTTCTACCCACGCTCGCAGAGTGAGGAGGGCGACCCCCGCTTGCTGAGCGAGGAGGCGACGCCTCCACCCACGTAAGACCTACTGGGACCCAGAGTAGGCCCTGATTCCCTTTTTGCAGGGTTTAGGGTTTAGGGTTTAGGGTTTAGGGTTTAGGGTTTAGGGTTTAGGGTTTAGGGCTACGACCCAGCTTATTCCCTTTATTCGGGTTTGGGTTCCCTTTAATCGGACAACCTTAAACCAAAAAGGGACCCTTTCCATCATTCCTACTCCCTGAGCGCAGAATTTGAGTCCGAAGGCCTAAAACCCTGAGCCCCAAAACTCCTGAGCCCTAGACCCCCAGAACCCAGAACCCTAAACCCATAACCCATAACCCTAAACCCTCAAACCCTAAACCCTAAACCCTAAACCCTAAACCCTAAACCCTGAACCCTAAACCCCAAAAGGAGCCTCGCACTTCGGCAAGGCGGGCGCAGATGCTCGGACAGACATGGCCCGATCAAGGTTTCGAATCCTGTGGGCCGTTTCTCTCTGAGAGGTTGCTAGGGTTTAGGGTTTAGGGTTTAGGGTTTAGGGTTTAGGGTTTAGGGTTTAGGGTTTAGGGTTTAGGGTTTCGGGGCCCCCAACCTGCGCCTTGGCCTTTATATGGGAAATTCGGAACCTTCACTGGTTTTGGTGCACATCCTGGGTCTCTACGGACCCCAAAAATGCAGCGCCCCTCCGAAGGGCCCAGGCCAGGATTATCAACTCGCGAAACATAAAACAACCCTAAACCCTAAACCCTAAACCCTAAACCCTAAACCCTAAACCCTAAACCCTAAACCCTAAACCCTAAACCCTAAACCCTAAACCCTAAACCCTAAACCGTAAAGGAGGCACCCTTTTTTGAAATGGATCCCCCAGTACACACTCGAATTCTGAGGATGACAGTGATGGAGCCGGCGCTCGAGACGGATTTTCAGAGCCTTGCCAGCAAATCGGGCTTCAGGGTTTGGGTTTAGGGTTTAAGGTTTAGGGGGTTCCGGGTTTAGGGTTTGGGGTTTAGGGTTCAGGGTTTAGGGTCTAGGGTCTAGGGTTTAGGGTTTCGGGGATTCGGGGTTTATGGGGTTTGGTGACGAAACTTGGTTGTGGGGCCTGCTTCTTTGGTAGCTCACCCCCCCCCCCCCCCCCCCCCCCCCAAAAAAAAAAGAAAACAACCAAGAACAAGAAAGACGCGGGGGTCGATGCGGTTTTTGGGTTTGGCTGGGGAGGGGTAGAGATGCTTACCAGCCTCCGGGCCGATGTGAAGGATTGTGCAGGGTTTCCGGAGGCGGTTTAGAGTTTAGGGTTTAGGGTTTAGGGTTTGGGGTTTGGGGTTTGGGGTTTAGGGTTTAGGGTTTAGGGTTTAGGGTTTGGGGTTTAGGGTTTAGGGTTTAGGGTTTGGGGTTTGGGGTTTAGGGTTTCGGGTTTCGGGTTTAGGGTTTAGGGGAAGCTTTCTTCAGCACATGCTGCTATGGGGCATAGGACATCTGCATCGAAGTTGCCATTGCCTAGTGGCCTCCGCCCAAGTAAAGCCCTCAAACCTGACCCCTAAACCCTAAACCCTAAGCCCTAAAACCCTAAACCCTAAACCCTAAACCCTAAGCCCTAAGCCCTAAATCCTAAACCCCGCTGGGAGGTTGCGATTGCTTTGGCTTCGCCGGGCTTGAGCATCCAGGTTAAAAGGCTTCGGGGGGCTTAGGGTCTCTTCTTGGTCTCGGGGTCTCTAAGACGTATGGTGACCCTGGGGCCCTAAACCCCAAACCCCAAACCCCAAACCCCAAACCCCAAACCCCAAACCCCAAACCCCAAACCCCAAACCCCAAACCCCAAACCCCAAACCCCAACCCCAAACCCCCAACCCCAAACCCCAAACCCCAAACCCCAAACCCCAAACCCCAAACCCCAAACCCCCAACCCCAAACCCCAAACCCCACACCCCAAACCCCAAACCCCAAACCCCAAACCCCAAACCCCAAACCCCAAACCCCAAACCCCAAACCCCAAACCCCAAACCCTAAACCCTAAACCCTAAACCCTAAACCCTAAACCCAAACCCCACATTCTGCAAACCCCAAGGGCGCCTTGTGCCCTCTTAGCAGGGCTCCTCCTAGGCTCTTGGTCCCCGTCACCGGGCAAGACGACTCCATGACGGTGGAGGAGGCCCAGTCCGGTTCAGGAGATTCAGAAACCTTTGGGGTTGAGAATCCCTAAACCCTAAACCCTAAACCCCAAACCCTAAACCCTAAACCTTAAACCCTAAACCCTAAACCCTAAGCCCTAAGCCCTAATTCCTAAACCCTAAACCCTAAACCCTAAACCCTAGACCCTTGAGGGGATTCAGGGGGCCTCATGCTATAGGGCTCACAGGGCTGAAGTCTTTTCGCTCTGAGTTGTTTAACGCCAAGGAGCGGTTCCAACTTTGCGTGGTCCTCTGGGTTGGGTAAAGCCCCTCAAGGGTTTAGGGTTTAGGGTTTAGGGTTTAGGGTTTAGGGTTTAGGGTTTAGGGTTTAGGGTTGATCTGTTTAGGGTTTTGGGTGCAACTCGAGCCCGAAACCGCTGGGAGTGCTTGGGCCATGCAACCCTCGAGCCCTACCCGGGCCGTGGGGACCCAACATTCCGTACCATATTGTACCTCATACTTACAGCAGGCCATTCTGGCCTACCAATTTCTAAGGTTTGGAGTTGAAGAAACTAGACAACAACAAAATCCTAAGTAGCCCGAAGCCCCAAACCCTGAACCCTAAACACTCCAAACCTCAAATCCTAAACCCTCAACCCCCCTACCCCAAGTGGCAAGGCAGTGACGGCGATTTCGGCTGTCAAGGACTCCCCAGAGTCCCTGAGCAGCCGGATGGGAGAGGCAGCGACGACTCGAAACTCGTGAGCCCGGAAGGGTTAGGGGTTTGGGGTTTAGGGTTCGGGGTTCGGGTTTAGGGTTTAGGGTTTAGGGTTTAGGGTTTACGGTTTACGATTTAGGGTTTAGGGTTTAGGGTTCGGAGTTTCAGGTCTTTCAGAAAGGCAGGTTTTGTGCTTGCATACATCACATATGGGGGGTTCCGACAAGAAGGGAGCCGTAGTTATTCCCCGAATCAGGACCCCAATAAGGTACCCCCAACATCGGGACCCGCCGCGACGTCGAACAATTCAGGACTTTAGCTCTAAACTCTAAACCCTAAATAAACCCCAAATCCTGAACCCTGGACATTCCGAAACTACCTCCTGCCACGACCAGACCCCTTGGTAGGTTTAGGATGAACGCAAGGCCAACGAGCCATGAGCTGACAAAACCCTCGCAACTCCAAAATTCAAATCTTCTGGTAGTCCAGGGTTTTCGGGCTTGAGGTGTAGGGTTTAGGGTGGCCCTAAACCCTCAAACTAAACCCCAAACGCCCTTAAACGCCCTTGGCGCAGGTGCTTGATTTTTACGGCCTTCTGCCTCGGCAGAACGCCACTCGGAAAGCAATCTCAAAGGCTTGTCACTCGAAGAGTGCCCACGCGCACCCTAGTAAGAATGATCGAAGGTGCGGGAATGAGCATATTGGAAAACTTCCAACAAGCCCCCCCCCCCCCCCAGCCCTCAAAGCCCTGAATTCCGAAACCACACACACACACACCCAAACCTTTCACCCCACAATTCCTGCACCCGAAAGCCCTAAGCTAGGGAAGGCCCAGGGCGAAGGTTTGGACTTACTTCTCCAACAGCTGAACTTTAAACTTTTTGGGTTTCCTTATTTAGTAGGAACAATAAAGTTTAACCTTTAATCCCTAGACCCTAAACCCTAAGCCTAAACCCTAAACCCTAAACCCTAAACCCTAAACCCTAAACCCTAAATTGCAAGTGAGCTTCGGCTCTTTGATGCTTCCTGGCTCGCCTCAGGTCTCCTTGCGCCTCACGCGGCCCCTGACGCAGACCCTGCGGTCTGTGTCACATGGCGAAAGAAAGTTTGGGAAGGGTTTAGGGTTTAGGGTTTAGGGTTTGGGGTTTAGGGTTTAGGGTTTAGGGTTTGGGGTTTAGGGTTTAGGGTTTAGGGTTTGTGGGGGGGTTGAGGCTGTGGGGGTTATGGAGGTTTCGAAAACAGAGGTTCTTGAACGGCTCTTGTGAGTGTTTTTTGGTTTTCTTTGGGTGGGGGGACGACTTGGCAGGGCCTGCCTCAGATTGGTTTAGGCAATGAGGTTTAGTGGTTAAGGTTTTAGGGTTTTTAGGGTTTAGGGTTTAGGGTTGAGGGTCGAGGGTTGAGGGTTTAGGGAGATGAGTTTTGTAGCGTTCAGAAGGGTTATTGAGGAAGCAAGGGGCGAGTGACCTAGCTAAAGCCTCTTTTTTCAAAAGCCCAGAGGGGGTGCCAGACCCGAAGGAACCTGCAAAAACGAGAGCTCCTTCCTCGACCCAGACCTTTTCGTTGGGGTTCAGGGACTCAGGGAAACACTAAACCCTTAAAAATTCCGTTTTCGGGCTCAGGGTTCGGGAGTTCAGAGCGTAGGGTTTAGGGTTTAGGGTTTAGGGTTTAGGGTTTAGGGTTTAGGGTTTAGGGTTTAGGAAGACTCAGAGTCTCTTGCTCTGACGCAGTGGCCATGGCAGGTTCGTCACTTCTGACTGGGGTCCTTGTGGAGGACACCGCCCAGCCTTGCCACCGCATGCGCCCCTAAACCCTAAACCCTAAACCCTAAACCCTAAACCCTAAACCCTAAACCCTAAACCCTAAACCCTAAACCCTAAACCCTAAACCCTAAACCCTAAACCCTGAACCCTGAACCCTGAACCCTAAATCCTAAACCCTAACAAGTTAGCGCTTTTTAGTGCTTTGTAACCCTAAACCCTAAACTCCCTAAACCCTAAACCCTAAACCCAGAACCCCAGAAAATGATCAGTCTGCAAAGCTGCCTGTTCTGCGAGGAGACGATGCAACGTGTGTCTCCCCGAACCCCCTCAGGCCAGCTTTTGCTTCAGTTCAGCGGTTCAGGAGCCCGAAACCCTGAACCCTAAGCCCTCAGAAACAAAACCCAAGACTTCGAAACCTGAAGGCCCAAGTCCTTCCCCCCCCCCCCTTCCCCTCATCCCCAGAATTCCCCGACATTCCGGCAGGGCGCATTTCAGGGCCAGGCGGCGTTAGACCTGTCGTCTCAGGAGTTTCTGAGGAAAAAGATTCAGCCAACGGGCTCACGCGCGCGGGACTTCTGCGTGCGCGGGCCATGTGATGGGTCCGATGCCTATAAAGCTTAGGAATATTTGGGCTTCTGTTTCGAAGGTTCAGATCCTCCACCCTGCTTCACCCTGGAGTCAGAAGCAGCATAGACCCAACGAAGCCAGATACCGCGACGTGTGGTGCGCGGCCCTGAGCGATCTGGCAACCGCGAGGGGGGAGGCTGGAATCTGCTCCTGGTCACCATAAACCAAAAAATTGAGGGCTTGAAGCCCAAAACCCTAAGCCCTAACAGCCCCTGAAGCTTGTAGCCCGAAGTAGCCCGGATTTGGCTTAGGGCTTGGGGTGTGGAGTTGAGGGTTTAGAGTTTGGGCTTAAAACGGTTTCGGGCTTAGGTTTGGAGGTTAGCCGCTACCCTTGTCGAGTTTTCAGAGTTGCTTGGATTGGCCCCAAATCAACCTTCAACCTAAGCTGTTAGCAGACTGACTACACTGCGACATAGCAAGGGAGGGAGATGTCTCCTCCCTGATTACAAACTACTCTGACATGTTTTGGCTGACACCTGCATCTAAGTTCCCTGTGTCCTTGCAACTCCCCAGATACTTCGGTCGAACTAATTGCGCGGCTTGTCTCGCGGCCAGTACTCTGGAATATGTACAAGGAGATGTCAGGACACTGCGCAGTAGCATGAGGGGGGGCATCCAGGATGCTCTAGTCCAGGCACACCCTGGTTTAGTGTTAAGTAGGTTTCCTCCAAAGCAGTAGCCCTACGTAGAGGACCCGAACAGAAGAGTTAGCAAGAAAAAGCGCTGAACCCTGGGGCCCTAAACTCCAAACCCTAAACCCCAAACTCGACATTGAAACCCTAAACTCCAAACCCTAAACCCCCCTGAAGCCTCAAGAAAACTCAAGACTGCCAGGGGCAGAAAAAGCAAGAGGCAGTACCCTGAAACCAACCCTAACCCCTATGCCCTAAACCCTATACCCTAAACCCTAAACCCTAAACCCTACACCCTAAAACATCACAAACCAGCCAGGGGCTTTGCGCCGGGTCGGCGCCCGAAGCGCAGGAGCTGTGCCCGGACGACGAGCCCAGGCGCTGGCTTGGGCGAGTTGTGTTTATGAGTTTGTTAGGGTTTAGGGTTTAGGGTTTGGGGTTTAGGGTTTGGGGTTTAGGGTTTAGGGTTTAAGGGTTAGGGTTTAGGGTGTAGCGGTTGGGGAATTTTTTGGGGTTATTGAGGGGGTTTTGGAGGCTTTTTGGGGAGTCCTCTCCCCCCCTCTGTCCTCCATCTTTGCAGAGGCGAGGTTCCATCACAACCCCCCCTCATATCCTGAGGATTAGGGTTTAGGGTTGCATGGCGGAAAGTTACCGTATCACCTAGCTTATAGGGCTCAGGGATTAATAAACATCATGGGCCCCAAACAAAATAGGACTTAGGTCGTCGCTCCACCCAAAACTGCGAAACTCCACAGCAATGCCAAGCCTTAAATCTTTATCTCCACTCCAAGCCCGAAGGACACTGGGCAGGAGTCGGAGAGAAAGGATGGACGAGTCCAGTCCCTAAATCCTAAAACCCTAAACTAACCCGAAACCCCGAAACCCCGAAACCCCGAAACCCCGAAACCCCGAAACCCCGAAACCCCGAAACCCCGAAACCCCGAAACCCCGAAACCCCGAACCCCGAACCCTAAAAAACCCGAAAACCCCTAAAAAACCCTAAACCCCAAACCCAAACCCTAAAAAACCCCTAAACCCTAAAACCCTAAACACCCCTAACCCTAAACCCCTAAACCCCTAACCCCTAAAACCCTAACCCCTAAACCCCTAAAACCCCTAAACCCCTAAACCCTAAACCCCTAACCCTAAAAAAAACCCCTAACCCCTAAACCCCAACCCCTAACCCCTAAACCCTGAACCCCTGAACCCTGAACCCCTGAACCCCCTGAACCCCTGACCCCTGAACCCCTGAACCCCTGAACCCCTAAACCCCTAACCCTAAACCCCTAAACCCTAAACCCCTAACCCCTAAACCCCTAAACCCCCCCCCCCCCCCCCCCCTAAACCCTAAACCCTGAACCCTAAACCCTAAACCCTAAACCCCAAACCCTAAACCCTAAACCCTAAACCCCAAACCCCAAACCCTAAACCCTAAACCCTAAACCCTAGGGTTAAAAAGCGTTTCGGGAGCCAAGCTGTGCCGCATGGAAGCTGCCAGGCCCCCTTTGTGCGGCTGGCACCTCTCCCCTTGGTCTCCCTGTTCCCTTGGCTTTGTTGGTGTAGGATAGGGTTTCGGGTTTAGGGTTTAGGGTTTAGGATTTAGGGTTTAGGGTTTAGGGTGTAGGGTTCAGGGTTTAGGGTTTGGGGTTTGGGGTTTGGGGTTTAGGTTCAGGGGTTTTAGGGTTTTAAGGTTTTAGGGTTTGGGTTTAGGATGGGGTGGTGGTGGTAGTGGTGGTGGTGGTGGTGGGGGTGGGGGTGGGGGTGGTGGTGGTGTTGGTGGTGGTGGTGTGGTCTTCAACACGCCTTGGGGAGCACACGCTCGGAGAGTTGAGGCTTCGAGGGCCCGGAGTAATTGGCGGGTGTGGCTTTGGAGGACTCAAGGTTTAGGGCTTAAGGGCTTTGAGGTTTTGGGTTATCCCCTTACCCTTAAGGTTGTGGTGTGGGCCCTTCGGGCCTAATCCTAGACCCTAAACCCTAAACCCGAAACCCTAAACCCTAAACCCTAAACCCTAAGCCCTAAACCCTAAACCCTAAGCCCCCGAAACCCCAAACCCACAGAACCCCCAGAATCCCCAGAACCCCCAGAACCCCCAGAACCCCCTGAACCCTAAGCCCGAGAAGCTGCAAGCCATGGCAGAAGGCTTATCGGAATTCCACGGGCCTGGCGAGCCCTGGGAGGCGGAGGCGGAGAGGGGAAGTTTCCCTATTCCCTAGACCTTATAAACCCTAAACCCTAAACCCTAAACCCTAAACCCTAAACCCTAAACCCTAAACCCTAAACCCTAAACCCTAAACCCTAAACCCTAAACCCTAACTCCTAAACCCTAAACCCTAAACCCTACCCCCTAAACCCTACATGTTGTGCTCAAGATGATTCCCCGCCTGCTGCCAGGAGGAGTTCTGCAACGCCAGCGGGGTTGGCCTGCAGTTCCGTGAGGCGCCCCACCCCCTTAACTCACGACCCTGAGTTTTATAGGGTTTAGGGTTTAGGGTTTAGGGTTTAGGGTGCAGGGTTCAGGGTTTAGGGTTTAGAGGGTTTAGGGTTTCTTGGTTTAGGGTTTAGGGTTTAGGGTTTAGGGTTTTAGGGTTTAGGGTTTTAGGGTTCAGGGTTTAGGGTTTTAGGGTTTAGGGTTTAGGGTTAGGGTTTAGGGTTTAGGGTTTAGGGTTTAGGGTTTAGGGATTAGGGTTTGGGGTTTCAGGGTTTAGGGTTTAGGGTTTAGGGTGCAATGCTGTAGATTCTCAAGCCCTACTATGGACCTTTTCATCTTTGGGTCGCTGAAAACATTCGACTCCTTTGCATTGGGGCACCCAACTGGAACTGATCATCACGTGGAGCGGTGCAAAATCATTCCAGGTCTCTAAACCCTAAACCCTAAACCCTAAACCCTACACCCTAAACCCTATTTCAATGTATCCAGGCAGGGCCTTGGAACATTTCACGGTTTTCTTTCTGGATGTGGGAAGATGTTATTCAGGAATGCTTGTCAAAAGGCTCTTAGTCTAATTCAAACCCCAAACCCTAAACCCTAAACCCTAAACCCTAAACCCTAAACCCTAAACCCCAAACCCTAAACCCTAAACCCTAAACCCTAAACCCTAAACCCTAAACCCTAAACCCTAAACCCTAAACCCTAAACCCTAAACCCTAAACCCTAAACCCTAAAACCCCAAACCCTAAACCCTAAATCCTAAACCCCAAGCCCCCTTCGAGTCAGGTCCGGTGCCTCTCACCACAAGGCGACCTCGCATGTCCCTTTGGCGCCACAACGGCGTGCGGGGGGTCCAGGGTGTAGGGTTTAGGGTCTAGGGTTTTCAAGTCAGTATTCGTACGTAGGCTACATGGCGAACTCCGGAGTTGCTCTCTCTCTCTCTCTCTCTCTCTCTCTCTCAGGTGTTAGGAGGACCATGTATTAGGAGCAGACCTAGAACTTGGGATTTTATGTTTCATTCGGGTTGTGGGGTGACGGGTGTTCGGTGTTCGGGTTCTTATAGCTCTTGGTGCTCTTGTATAAAACCAGGAGTGCTTTTCGTGGTCGCCCAAGAGGCAACGAAGGTTCTTGGGAAAGGTGTCCGATTCAAGAGCAGCGTGTGTGCACACGAAATCGCAACACAAACGCTGGTTTTTGGCAGTGAGGTTGCTGTGTGTCCATAGCTATTCCTGCGGAATTGCCCTGCATCCGACTAAAGCCCCGAACCAAAAGTCCTAAACCGAAAACCATGAATCATGAATCATGAGCATAAACCAAAAAGCCCCTGAACTGAACCCTAAACCCTACACCCTAAACCCTAAACCCTAAACCCTAAACCCTAAACCCTAAACTCTAAACCCTAAACCCTAAACCCTAACCCCTAAACCCTGAAAGCATCCCCGAGGTTCGGGCCCAACTCCCCGCAGCCAGCGGTCCTGCCAGTGTGTGGCGCCATCAGTCCAGGCCTTTCGGGCGTTCAGGTTCTTAGGGTGATTAGGTGTGTGTGTGTGTGTGTGTGTGTGTGTGTGTGTGTTGGGGGGGTGTGTTGGGGTTTTTAGGTTGATTGTTTTTTTTTTTTTTTTTTTTGGGGGGGGGTGGTGGGGAGGGGGGGGGGGGGGGGCGGGGTGGGGGGGGGGGGGGGGGGCGGGGGGGGGTTTTGGGCTTCTAGTTTTTCTGTGGGGGGGGGGGGAATGGGTAGGGGATTTATGGTCTTTGGCGTTTTTAGGGGGCTTTCGGGTTTTTAGGGTTGTTGTTGGTTTTTAGTTTTAGGGTTTTTGAGTAATTATGACTAGGTTTTTTTGGGGGTTTAGGGTTTTTGGGTATTGGTAGGGTGTTAGGGGTTTAGGGTTTTAGGGGGTTTAGGGTTTTTTCGGGTTTTAGGGTTTTAGGGTTGTTAGGGTTATTCGGGTTTTCGAGTTTAGGGTTTTTGGGTATTAGTTGGGTTTCAGGTGTTTGGGTTTTCGGGGTTTAGGGTTTTAGGGGTTTAGGCTTTTTGGGGTTTAAGGGTGGAGGCCATAACCCTCAACCCCTCAACCCCTCAACCCCTCAACCCCTCAACCCCTCAACCCCTCAACCCCTCAACCCCTCAACCCCTCAACCCCTCAACCCCTCAACCCCTCCACCCCTCAACCCCTCAACCCCTCAACCCCTCAACCCCTCAACCCCTCAACCCCTCAACCCCTCAACCCCTCAACCCCTCAACCCCTCAACCCCTCAACCCCTCAACCCCTCAACCCCTCAACCCCTCAACCCCTCAACCCCTCAACCCCTCAACCCCTCACCCCCTCAACCCCTCAACCCCTCAACCCCTCAACCCCTCAACCCCTCAACCCCTCAACCCCTCAACCCCTCAACCCCTCAACCCCTCAACCCCTCAACCCCTCAACCCCTCAACCCCTCAACCCCTCAACCCCTCAACCCCTCCACCCCTCAACCCCTCAACCCCTCAACCCCTCAACCCCTCAACCCCTCAACCCCTCAACCCCTCAACCCCTCAACCCCTCAACCCCTCAACCCCTCAACCCCTCAACCCCTCAACCCCTCAACCCCTCAAGCCCTGCGCTGACATTTGGGTGCAACACGGGGAAAGGGGCTTGTCGGGTTGTAGGGCTTAAGTCGAGGTTTAGTTTGGTGTTTCGGGCTTAGGGGTGAGGGTCTAGGGTTTCGGGTTCCCCTAAAGCCTGAGCCCTATAACCCTAAACCCTAAACCCTAAAACCCTAAAACTTTTAAAACCCTAAAACCCTAAACCCTAAACCCTAAACCCTAAACCCTAAGACCCTAAGACCCCTAAACCCTAAAACTGAAGCCCTGAGCCCTAAAGGCCTTCTACAAACCCCAAAGACAAGGCAGCGGTCGACCGTTCCCCCACAGATGCGCCAGAAAGTGGCTGGGAATTCAAACTCTGGCCCCCTTCAAGAGGACCCGGCTGAACCCCAAACCCTGAACCCGAAATCCCCTAAATCCTGAACCTTCAACCCTAAGCCCTAAATCCTGAACCCTCAACCCTAAACCCTAAGCCCTAAATCCTGAACCCTAAACCCTGAACCCTCAACCCTAAACCCTAAACCCTGAACCCTTGTTTTGGCTTCGGTTTCCGCAAGCCCTAAACCCTAAACCCTAAACCCTAAACCCTAAACCCTAAACCCTAAACCCTAAACCCTAAACCCTAAACCCTGAATTCTACATGTGTGCGCCCCCTCCTGCGGCGCCTCGTGCACTAGACCCAAGTCCCACGCTTTCAAGGTTCAGTTTCGGGTTTAGGGTTCAGGATTCATTGTTTAGGGTTTAGGATTCTCGTTTAGGGTTTAGGGTTTAGGGTTTAGGGTTTAGGGTTTAGGGTTTAGGATTCAGGGTTTAGGGTTCAGGGCTTAGGGTTTTAGAGCTCATATTTCAGGTTTGCTGGGATTGCTGCGTTTTCACTTTTGGGCTCTTGCTTGGGCTTTTCCTCAAGGGGCTCGCGCATGCCCATGGGTCACTGCAGGTACGCAGGTTTTGGGGTTTAGTTGGTTTTGGGCTTTAGGGTTCAGAACTTAGGGTTTAGGGTTTAGGGTTCAGGGTGTAGGGTTTACATTCCCTAAGCTTCCCTAAAGCCCTCTACATTTCAACCCTAAACCCTAAGCCCTAAGCCCTAAGCCCTAAGCCCTAAACCCTAAACCCTAAACCCTAAACCCTAAACCGTAAACCCTAAACCCTAAACCCTAAAACCCTAAACCCTAAACCCTAAACTACCGCTCTGAGGTGAAGGCGTGCCCATGGCGATGGTCGCCGCATCCGCTTCAGGGGCCTGCTTGCCCGGGCCTTTCTCGGGTTGAGGTCTCGCAGGGTTTAGGGTTTAGGGTTTAGGGTTTAGGGTTTAGGGTTTAGGGTTTAGGGTTTTATAGAGAGTCCTTTGGGGAGAGGGGTTCATGGGGGGTAGGGGCCCATATTCAGGGACAAAGGATCCTCTAAGTTGAATGTTCTGGCGTCGCCTCTGTTTTGTGGTTTAAGATGTGGGGTATGTAGGGTTTGTAGATTTGGTATCGGGCTTGTAGGCTTTAGGGTATCAATGCTTTTGGGCTGGAAGATTTTGGCACTTATCGTGTTAGGGTGTACCCAGGACCTTGAACCTTTCGGCTGCGGACCCAGGCAGAACGAACACAGGCCAGTGGCCCGAAAACCCATGCGGGGCTTGATGTCCCGAAGCCTTAAACCCTAAAACCCCAGAACCCTAAACCCTAAACCCTAAACCCTAAACCCTAAACCCTAAACCCTCAAACTTTAAAATCCTAAAGCCCAAAAGCCTAAAGACCAAAGAGCCCTCCTAAACCCTAAACCCTAGCGCCCCAAGTCCCTACGACCCTAACCCCCTGCCCCCCCACACTATGTCGAGGCGAAGGTTGCAGGCTCGAAGGGTTTAGGGTTTAGGGTTTAGGGTTTAGGGTTTAGGGTTTAGGGTTGAGGGTTAAGGGTTTAGGGTTTAGGGTGAAGGGTGAAGGAAAATCTCTGTTGCTGTCGCCGGCTCCGGCGGCACGTGGAGAGCTTTCCCCTTGCCATGCGATCAAGCGTGCATTTGTCTTCGCGGCTCAGCAGATCGAAACCCTAAACCCTAAACCCTAAACCCAAAACCCTAAACCCTAAACCCTAAACCCTAAACCCTAAACCCTAAACCCTAAACCCTAAACCCTAAACCCTAAACCCCGGCATGCCCAGGCTCTGTTGCTGCGCCTGCATCTGCGCCGTGGCCCTGAGGGGCAGGAGCCAGGTCAAGGCATCCTTTTGGGGTTTAGGGTTCAGGGTTTAGGGTTTAGGGTTTGGGGTTTAGGGTTTGGGGTTTAGGGTTTAGGGCTTGGGGTTTGGGGTTAAGGGTTTAGGGTTTAGGGCTTGGGGTTTGGGGTCAAGGGTTTCGGGTTTGGGGTTTGGGGTTGAGGGTTTAGGGTTTAAGGTTTCGGGTTTGGGGTTTGGGGTTGAGGGTTTAGGGTTTAAGGTTTCGGGTTTTGGGCTTAGGGTTCAGGATTGTGGGGTTTAGGGTTTAAGGTTTGGGGTTTAGGGTTCAGGGTTTTGTTTTCATTGTCTTGTCGGACTCATAGGGCTTTTGGGAAAGGTTTAGGAAACCCTAAACCCTAAACCCTAAACCCTAAACCCTAAACCCTAAACCCTAAACCCTAAACCCTAAACCCTAAACCCTAAACCCTAAACCCTAAACCATCTCCTAAGCCTTTAGCTCCGCCAAACCCCCCTGACCCCCGAGCCACGAAGCTTTGAGCGGCTGAGCCCTACACCCTAAACCCTGAACCCTACACTCGAACTCCGACACCCTAAACCCCAAACCCTAAACCCCCAACCCCTAAACCCTAAACCCTAGACCCTAACCCCTAAAGCCCAAACCCTAAACTCTACGCCCCTACTCTCCCCTAAATGTTTGCAGCCAAGCCCCAAAAGCCCGCTTCTGTCCCGAAACCTTCAGCCCGAATCCTCCAGGTTTTGGGGCCTTCGGGCCTGAAGTTTTTTTTATTTTTTTTTGGGGGGGGGGTCTTAAAAAAGGCTCAGGCGCATCGTTCTTCTCGCCCTTCTACCAGCTCTCCGACACCTGAACACCCTAAACCCTAAACCCTAAACCCTAAACCCTAAACCCTAAACCCTAAACCCTAAACCCTAAACCCTAAACCCTAAACCCTAAACCCTAAACCCTAAACCCTAAACCCTAAACCCTAAACCCTAAACCCTAAAGCCTGTGCAGGTGGCAGCCCAGCCGGAAAAGCAGGAAGTGGCTGCTGTGGAGCATGACGACAAGCTTGCGCCTTGAGAGGGCAGGTTTGTCGGGTTTAGGGTTTAGGGTTTAGGGTTTGGGGAAGAGGCTTCGGTTATGGTATCCTGTCCCTCCCCCCCCCCCCCCCCCCGGCCCCCTTCTCCCCCGACCACAAAAGCCAGCGCCAAATATGAGCCTTCTGTGGGCTGGGTGGGTGGGTGGGAGAACGAGGAGTGTGCAAGGTTCAGGTTCCGATTTCTACAATCAAGGGGTGCTGGGGGTAAGAAAGCTTACCCCCATCGGCCGAAAACATGCGGAAGCCCTCGAAACACGAAGAAGCTCCCGGAAGCCCAAAGCTCAACACCCAGCACCCCCCAAAAAGCCCTGAACCCTGCAACGCCCAAAGACACACACAAAGGCTCTAAACTAAGCCCGCCCCCCGCCCCACTCACTTTGTCCTTTAAAGGTATGAACTGGTAAGCGGCCCTATTACGAAAGGGGGCCGGAATAAATACCAATAGTATTCTGGTTATCCGAAACCATATTCTAGTCATTCAGGCCCCGATTACAACCGCCAGAAAGTCTCCCGAGGTCGGCGAGTACCAGCGAAGGGGACCCCAGCAAGGAAGAGGCAGCCCGGGGGGGGGGGGGGGTGGTAGTTTAGGGTTTAGGGTTGAGGGTTTAGGGTTTAGGGTTCAGGGTTAGGGGTTAGGGTTAGAACTCCAAACGTCTGAAACCCTTAGCCCTAACCCTCAACTCAATCCTAAGCGGGTTCAGGGCTTGTAGGGCTCAAGATTTTCCGGGGCTTTTGTGTGGGCGATGGATCATTCTTAACAAACCCCACATCCAGGTATCCAAGACGGACGAGGAGACGGACCAGAGCCCGTTGGCGCAAAGTGGTGGTGGGAAGTCATAGCATCAGGATGTAGGGTTTCGGGTGTCAGGGTTTTAGGGTTTAAGGGTTATGGGTTTAGGGCTTCCGATTTAGAGTCAGAGGGCGATGGTACGGGCTTAGGGTTTTTAGGGTGGTTAGGATCCCCGATAAGGGAGAGTCAAATCTATGCATCTTGCGTAGTCCCCTGTATGTAGTGGTTCTTCTTCAGTTTTTGCATTGAAGGATTTGGGGTTCAGGGTTCTGTTTGCCCCGAAGGGGGAGGGCCACGTGGTGGCTGTAGCAGTGGCAACAGCATTGCATGTTGATATCACCCTATGCATCTCCTCAACCGTACACCCTAGGCCCTCCTAAACCCTAAACCCTAAGCCCTAAGCCCTAAGCCCTAAACCCTAAACCCTAAACCCTAAACCCCAAATCATGTCGCAGTCGTGGGGGATAGAAGTTTCACGGGCTCGCAGTTCTCTATCCGTCCTTATAAGGGTACAACACAAACGATCATCTTTATGGGCTGCTTCAGCAAATAATCGTTTCAGGGAATCTTGAGCTTCCCTAGTCAAGTCCACACTCGGGCTCCTGTTGCTCCTATGAATCGACCCTCAACCCTAAACCCTACACCCTAAGCCCTAAACCCCAAACCCCAAAACCCTAACCCTAAACCCTAAACCCTAAACCCTATGAGCCCTTTGAGCCCTGCCCTAAACCGGTCGGGATGCGGGCGGGTTGATGGGTGGAGGGTAGGGCTTTAGGGGTGCAGCTTGGGCTGAAATTGGGGCGGAGTTGGTGTTGCACCCGAAACCCAAAACGCTGCATACCCTGAGCTCTCGCGGGTTTGGGCTAAGAGGTGTTGTTCCCCTTGGAGCTCACCATCTTTATTCGGGATTCATTCTCAGGAGGGAGCTCTTTCCCCCAGAAGGTTACTCGAGGCAGGTTTCCCGGCGCGTCCTGGCGCTCTCCATCGAACTCCTCGCAATGGCTTTCCTGGCGAGCCTCACCATGAGGGGACGCAAGTCCGTTCGCCCGCTCGACAGCGGACACCGCTGAAGCGATGGAATGAAATGAATGAAAATGAACATTCCATGGGTGAAGGGTGTGATAGTCCTCATTTCTGCATGCCCTAAACACTGTAAACACGATGGCATTCTTGCATGCATTTTTCATGCAGTTTCAGTAGTTCCAGTCAGAGTTAGGCTTTGCACAGTTGGCCCGGATAGTAATTCAAACACAACGAACCCTTGGCCCCTACATACCCTAAACCAGCCCTAAGCCCTAGGCCCTACAGTAAGCAGTAAGCAGTAAGCAGTAAGCCCTACACCCTACACCCTACACCCTACACCCTACACCCTACACCCTACACCCTAAACCCTAAACCCTAAACCCTAAACCCAAAACCTTAAACCTTACACCCTACACCCTAGCTCCGGAAAACCACGATGCCTCGCTATACCCATCCAATGCCACGCGAAAGAGGCCCGGCCGCGCCAGGGAATCCAGAGGACTCGGAGGCTTGGGTGTAGAGTGTAGTTGGTTTAGGGTTTAGGGTTTAGGGTTTAAGGTTTAGGGTTTAGGGTTTAGGGTTTAGGGCTTAGGATTCAGGATTCAGGATTCAGGATTTAGGGTTTAGGGTTTAGGGTTTAGGGTTTAGCCTGAAGTTTTCAACTCTAAATCCTGAGAAAGTTCAGGGGTGTGCAGGGGTTTTGGAATGTAGGTGGTGTGGAGTTGAGGGGGCTTAGGGGAGTTTAGGGATCGGGGTGTCCTTAAAGCCAAACACCCTACACCCCAAACCCTTCACCGGAGGCCCGCTTCGCGTCGAGGGTTGATGTTTTGGAGCGTAAAGGTGTTTGTGGAGTTTAGGGTTTAGGGTTTAGGGGTTTAGGGGTTTAGGGGTTTAGGGGTTCAGGGGTGTAGGGGTTTAGGGGTTTAGAGGTTTAGGGGTTTAGGGGTTTAGGGGTTTAGGGGTTTAGGGGTTCAGGGGTTCAGGGGTTTAGGGGTTTAGGGGTTTAGGGGTTTAGGGGTTTAGGGGTTTAGGGGTTTAGGGGTTTAGGGAGAGTTTGGGTTTAGGGTGTTTCAAGCAGGGGAGCCATCGGTATTGGCGTGAAGTCGGGGTTCGGCGCTTCTGGGGTCCTCAGTGGTGCCCTCTTCCTTCTTGCTTTTTGGTGTTCTGGTTTTGAACGTAGTTTTGCCAAGCTCCTAAACCGAACCTTAAACCCAACACCTGACAGCTCAAGAAGGCCTCTCAGCAATTTCCGCAGTTCGGCAAAAGATCCGAGCCTACATCTTAACTGAAGACTCAGGGGTTGAGTTCTGGGTTTGGGGGTTAGGGGTTTTGGTTAGATCTAGGGTTGGTTTGGAATGTGCTATTGGGGCCCAATCCTTGTCCTGTATTAGCCATGAGCTTTTACTTGTACCGGGCCCTGATATCCAGCCCAGACAGGTACACCTTACACCCCACCCGCAGGACCCTAGTGCAAGCCCTGTGCCCTATGCCCTAAGCCCTAAGCCCTAAGGCCGAAGCCCTAAGCCCTAAGCCCTAAGCCCTAAGCCTTATGCCCTAAACCCTAAAACCCTAAACCCTGAACCCTAAACCCTAAACCCTACACCCTCAACCGCCTACAGACCCTATAAACCCGCAAAGCAGAAGCTCAACATCCCTGCGAAACAGGAGGAGGAGCAGCAGATGATGGCTGTGGATGTTGAGCCGAGGCGGTTTAGATTGCACCCGGTTACCTGCACAGGATCAAGAAGAGTGTAGGGCTCAGGAGTCCGGAGTTCAGGGCTCGGGAGTCCTGAGTTCAGGGCTGAGTCGGGGTTCAGGATGTACTATTAAGGGTTCAGGGAAGAGCCTTCCGAGAGACCCGTCTATGGTTTTGGGATGTACAGCTTAAGGGTTCAGTGCTGTCGGGGATGAGAGTTCAGCCTTGTCCGGTTTAGCATGCAGGGTACAAGAGCTTAGGGTTTGGGCGGCACCCCTAAACACCTAAACCCCTAAACCCCTAAACCCCTAAACCCCTAAACCCCTAAACTCCTAAACCCCTAAACCCCTAAACCCCTAAACCCCTAAACCCCTAAACCCCAAACCCCCAAACCCCTAAACCCCTAAACCCCTAAACCCCGAAACCCCTAAACCCCTAAACCCCGAAACCCCTAAACCCCTAAACCCCTAAACCCCTAAACCCTTAACCCACACCTACAATCCCTAAACCCTAAACCCTAAACCCTAAACCCTAAACCCTAAACCCTAAACCCTAAACCCTAAACCCCACAAGCCCGGGGTTTTAAATGCAGGCTGGCGCGGGCGGCGACAACTTCGGGCAGCTTTTACTCCAGCGGCCATGGTCACGACCGGGCATGTTGGCTGTGATTTTGGCTCTAGGGCTTCTCATGTGGGTGGTGGTCAAAATTATGGTTCCCTTTTTGGATCCCTATTATCATACGGCATTTACTGTACCCCAAAAGGGATCATAATCTTGACAGCCACCCATGTAGGGTTTAGGGTTCAGGTTCATTTTTTGTGGTTTTGGGTAGAGGGTTTAGGGTTACCTTGGGCTTTCAAAATTTGGATTCAAGGGTGCCCTTTTTGTCCTGCGCTGAGGACAGCGCAGTCAAAGTTTAGGGTTTCGGGTTTAGGGTTTGAAAGCTGAGCTTGCAGGGTCGTATTGAGCACGATGAACCCAAGCCCTTGAGAGAGTCTCAAGCGGGACTCCTGGAATCTGTGTCTGCTGTAGGGCTTACTTCAGGCTTTTTGGGTTCTAGGATTTCGGGCTGTAGCCTTCAGGCTAGGTCACAAAAACCCTAGGCGCCAGAACCTCAACCCTACACCCTAAGACATAAACCTTGATAAGCCGAAACCCAAACGGTAAACCCCAAACCCTAAACCCTAAACCCTAAACCCTAAACCCTAAACCCTAAACCCTAAACCCTAAACCCTAAACCCTAAACCCTAAACCCTAAACCCTAAACCCTAAACCCTAAACCCTAAACCCTAAACCCTACAACCTAAACCCTAAACCCTAAACCCTAAACCCTAAACCCTAAACCCTAAACCCTAAACCCTAAACCCTAAACCCTAAACCCTAAACCCTAAACCCTAAACCCTAAACCCTAAACCCTAAACCCTAAACCCTAAACCCTCACCCTAAACCCTAAACCCTAAACCCTAACCCTAAACCCTAAGCCCCAATCCGAAAAACCCAAGCCCTAAACCCCAAACCCTAAAACCCAAACCCCAAACCCCAAGCCCTAAGCCCTAGACTCTACGAAGCCCAAAAGGCATCCTTGCTCGGGCGCGCCTCGGTGGCCCAACTTCGGGCAGCTTGTGAGAAGCGAGGGCGGCTCGGCTTTGGTAGTTATGGCTGTTAGCCTTTTGGGTTTGGGGTTTAGGGTTTGGGGTGTAGGGTTTGGGGTTTGGGGTTTAGGGTTTGGGGTTTAGGGTTTGGGGTTCAGGGTCTGGGGTTTAGGGTTTGGGGTTTAGGGTTTGGGTTTAGGGTTCGAGTCTTAGGGTTTGGGGTTTAGCTTTGGGTTAAGGGTTGTAAGTTCTTGCGTTTGGAGTATCTTTGATTCGGGGTCAGAGGGTTGTAGTGTTATAGAGGCCAGAGGGCTTGTAGGGTGTGCAGGTTATGGGATTAAAGTTGCAGTGATCAGGTTTTTAGGGCTGTAGGTGTATAGGTTGCAGCGTATAGGATTTGGGTGTTAGGGTTATAGGGGTGTAGGGTCTAGCATGACAAGGGCTACAGGGGTTTACTGCTGGGCTACAGTTTTTTTTGGGGGCTTGCAGGCTTCCCGAACTTTCGGGCTACGGGGCCTAGGGTTTCGAACTTTAGGCTTCAAGGTTTAGGGTTTCGGGTTTAGGGTTTAGGGTTTCGGGTTTAGGGTTTAGGGTTTAGGGTTACCCCTGAACCTGAAATCATGAACCTACAAGTAGGGTTTAGGCTGTTGAGTCTCGAGCCTGCCAAACTCTCGAGGAAGAAGACGAAGGGCGTCGTAGAGCGAGAGGACCGTGGTCGTACGGGCGCTTAGGGTTTAGGGTTTAGGGTTTAGGGTTTAGGGTTTAGGGTTTAGGGTTTAGGGTGTCGGGCTTAGGGTCAGGAATCGGGGGAGGCGCCATAGTGACTGCCATAGTGGTCCTTGCAACTTTTATGGTTTGGGGAGGGGTTCCTGAAAGCAGCAAGGATTGTCAGTTGGGATACATGCTTTTTGGGGAATAGAACCCTAAACCTGAAACCCGACACCCTAAACCCTAAACCCTAAACCCCTTCCATTTCCTGGCTCAGCATCCAAGTCTTAAAGCCCTGAAGCCCTGAATGCCCCAAGAGCCCTGAGTCGCCCTAAAAGGCCCTGAAAGCCCTGAAGCCTTAGTGGTTCAAAACCCAACTTTTCAACTTTTGGCCTCTTGGGTAGTCTTATTCTGAAAGTGTTAACTTTTTACCCCATGGGCATTTGGGAAGTATCCCCTAAGCCCTGAACCCCGTTAAAAACCCTGAAAGCCCTGAATCCCCTTAAAAGGCACTGAATCAACCCTAAACCCTAAACAGTAAACCCGAAACCCTAAACCCTAAACCCTAAACCCTCAACCCTAAACCCTAAACCCTAAACCCGAAACCCGAAACCCGAAACCCGAAACCCGAAACCCTAACCTGAGTCCCCTGAAGCTTCTTAGTCTTCCGCCCTTCTTCGAAGACCTTCAGGTCGCCACATGCCAGCGCCAGAACTCGTAAGTCTCATGCACCAGAACAGGGAACACATGCACCTAAGGTTTAGGGTTAGGGTTTAGGGTTTAGGATTTGGGGTTTGGGGTTTAGGGTGTAGGGTTTAGGGTTTAGGGTTTAGGGTTTGGGGTTTAGGGTTTAGGGCTACAGCAAACCCCTAAAAGTTGGACACCTTTTTAAAGGACAAATAGTGCTGGGATTCCCTATACTTTACTCTTAGGGATTGAGGCCATTGAGTTTCCAACTTTTTGGCTTCTACTATGAATCTCCGGAGCACAGAAGCAGGAGCACCAGAACATGAATGCAACAACACCAGAGCAGAAGCCACGCTTATCACAAGAGCTAGAACGCCAAACAGAAACAATACTGGACCCACCACATTCAGTCAACACAGCACCTCAGATAGAATAAGATCAAGTCGTGAGGTTTCTTTCAGAGATACTCAGGTGTCACAAAATTTGCCACATGAGATCTTACTACATGAGCCAGAACTAAACGCTTGTCATCCAAATTGAGAAACGAATGTCTTTGAAATTGTGTGGAATCTTTGCTGAGTTGCTTCATGTAAGGTGAACAAGAGATAAATTCTATTCACCTGCCCATGAAGCAGCAAGCAGAGATATAGATTCAATAGGATTTTGGCAATGTTGCTAAATCCAGGTTTGCCACGGTTCGGTTTCTGAGAACCGAACCTTAATTATGCGCGGTTCGGTTCCAGTCCGGTTCGGTTCGCACGGTTCGGTTCGGCGGTTCGGACGGTTCGCATTCAGTGCATGTCACTACAAGGGTACCCTAAACCGTATGACAAAAGCCGTCGTTTCATTCAAGGTATGTTGTGCTCACCTTGTGATGGGGGGTTGAAATCTAGAAAACCCTCAACCCTACACCGTGCAATCTGGCAGCTCTGTGGCTTGAAAAGCGTACTCCCGGGAAGCAGGGCGAGCACAAGCGGGGGAGTAGCTTTGTGGCTTGAATTCTCGGGGGAAGCAGGGAGGCACGCGGGGGAGGACACAATCTGGCAGCTTTGGGGCCTGAATTGTCCCCGCACGGGCCGGGGGGGAGCAGGGAGGTACGCGGGGGAGTATACAGTAAGAACGCTGTATAAGAAAACGGTTTTCCGGCGGTAGGGTACCCTAAGTTTCTTAGTTTCCATTACCCATGTACCCGGGGGGTTTGAGCCTAGGGTAGGCTTAGTTTCTAAACTAGTTTCTTAAGGGAGTACGCTATGCCACTAGACCAAACCCACACATACAGGCAGGTTTTCGCGAGTTCCCCGTCCTGTTTTTGCTTCGGGGTTCAGGGCCCGGGAATTATGGTTCTGAGTGGTGTGTGTGTGTGTGTGTGTGTCTCTGGCTTAGGGTGGGATTTTGAAAGCCTGAAATGTCCCAGAATTGTACTCCCCCGCGCTTCTGCCGTCCCCCGTCCCCCCAAAACGCGGGGGAGTACAGTTTTAGAGATTTTCAGGCCCGAAAAGTCCTAGAATTGTACTCCCCCGCGCTTCTGCCGTCCCCCGTCCTCCCAGAACGCGGGGGAGTACAGTTTTAGAGATTTTCAGGCCTGAAAAGTCCCAGATGTGTACTTCCCCAAAACGCGGGGGAGTACAGTTTTAGAGATTTTCAGGCCCGAAAAGTCCCAGAATTGTACTCCCCCGCGCTTCTACCGTCCCCCGTCCCCCCAAAACGCGGGGGAGTACAGTTTTAGAGATTTTCAGCCCTCAAAAGTCCCAGAATTGTACTCCCCCGCGCTTCTGCCGTCCCCCGTCCCTAAACTCCAGAAATCACAAAAATCAACACAAAAAATATTTTCAATATTTAATGGCTACCGCCAGTGCCGCCGACCCCCAACTCTAAACCCTAAACCCCAAACCCCAAACCCGAAACCCGAAACCCGAAACCCGAAACCGGAGGGGTTGCGGTAGTTCAGGGTTTTTTTGATATTCAGGGCACTGGTCGTCATTGCCTCGCTGTAAATGCTGGGCACGGGAAGGGTGCATGGGGAGATGGGGTGGGGAGAGCGGGGAGGGCGGAGCGGGCGGGCATGCACATGGGCCCTTTCAAATCATCTGATAGGGGCATGGGGCCACGAGGCCATGGGGAGGGTGGGTGGTGGCAGCCATGTGAGACATGGGGCAATGAGCTGAAGCCTCTAAAAGAAGGGAAGGCGGAGCGGGCGGGCATGCACTGGGGCCCTTTAAAGTCATCTGATAGGGTCTAGGGGCATGGGGCCACGGGGCCATGGGAAGGGTGCATGGGGGGGGGGGGGGAGAGCGGGGAGGGCGGAGCGGGCGGGTAAAGTCATCTGAATGGGCGCATGGGGTACGGGGCCATGGGAAACGTGCATGGGGGGAAGGGGTGTGTGGGTGGTGGCAGCCATGTGGGATCCTGGGGCCAGGAGGGGGCCATGGAAGGTCATGGGGCTATGAGCCATGGGTGCCAGGGGGTCGAGGGCATAGGGGCCATGGGATGGAGTGGAGGGGGGGGGAGAGTGGGGAGGGTGGAGTGGGCGGGCATGGGGGGGGGGGGGAGGAGAGCGGGGAGGGCCCTTCAAAGTCATCTGATAGGGGCATGGGGCCACGGGGCCATGGGAAGCGTGCATGGGAAAGGTGTGTGTGGGTGGTGGCAGGCATGTGGGATCCTGGGCCATGAGCTGGAGCCCCTAAAAGACCAAAACACCCATGAGGTGTGGGTGGTGGGAGCCATGTGGGACCATGGGTGCCAGGGGGTCGAGGGCATGGGGGGCCATAAGATGCAGCGGGAGAGCGAGGAGGCCACAGTCATCTGATAGGGTCATGGGGCCATGGGGGCACAGGGGGTCGAGGGCATGGGGGCCATGGGATGGAGCGGGTGGAGCGGAGTGGGCACGGACTTGGAGCCATGTGGGATCATGCGGCCATGAACTGGAGCCCCCAAAAGAATGCTAAAACACTCATGAGGTGTGGGTGGTGGGAGCCATGTCAGATCATGGGGCTATGAGCCATGGGTGCCAGGCGGTCGAGGGCATGGGGGTTATGGGATGGAGCGGGCGGAGCGGGCATGCACTGGGTCTAGGGGCATGGGGCCACGGCGCCATGGGAAGGGTGCATGGGGGGGGGGGGGGGGGAGGGGGGAGAGGGGGGCGGGGCATGCGCTGGGGCCCTGATAGGGGCTGGGGCATGGGGCCCGGGGCCATGCAAGGGTGCATGGGGGGGGGGGGAGGAGAGCGGGGAGGGTGGAGCGGCGCCAGGGCCCTTTAAAGTCATCTGATAGGGGCATGGGGTGACGGCCCATATGGGGGGAAGGGGTGTGTGGGTGGTAGCAGCCATGTGGGATCTTTGGGGGTTAGGGGGGCACAGGGGGTCGAGGGCATGGGGGCCATGGGATGGAGCGGGCGGAGCGGGCACCGGAAGGGTGCACTGGGGGATGCAGCCCTTTCAAGTCATCTGATAGGGGCATGGGGCCACGGGGCCATGGGAAGGGTGCATGGAGGGGGAGGGTGTGTGGGTGGTGGCAGCCATGTGAGACATGGGGCGATGAGCTGAAGCCTCTAAAAGAATGCCAAAACATCCGTGAGGTGTGGGTGGTGGGAGCCATGTGGGATCATGGGGCCATGAGCCATGCATGGGTGCCAGGGGGTCGAGGGTATGGGGGCCATGCGATGGACGTGGGAAGGGTGCATTGGGGGGGGGGGGTGAGAGCGGGGAAAGCGGAGCGGGCGGGGCCCTTTCTCATCTGATAGGGGCATGGGGCCACGGGGCCATTGGAAACGTGCATGGGGGGTAGGGGTGTGTGGGTGGTGGCAGCCATCTGAGCTGGAGCCGGGGTCGAGGGCATGGAGCCGGAATCAAAAGGGCAGAGCAGGTGGAGGGGGCGGGGAGAACGGGCACGTGGGGTGGGGAGAGCGGGGAGGGTGGAGCGGGCGGGCCGGCGCCATGGGAAGGGTGCATGGAGGGGGAGGATGTGTGGGTGGTGGCAGCCATGTGGGGCCACGGGGCCATGGGCAGCGTGCATGGGGTGTGTGGGTGGTGGCAGCCATGTGGGATCCTGGGGCCATGAGCTGGAGCCCCTAAAAGAATGCCAAAACACCCATGAGGTGTGGGACCATGGGTGCCAGGAGGTGGAGGGCATGGGGGCCATAGGATGCAGCGGCCGGAGTGGGCGGGCGGGGAGGCCGGAGCGGGCAGGCATGCGCCGGGGCCCTTTACAGTCATCTGATATAGGAAAAACCGCTCCGGACGGGGAGTGTGTGATTGACGGCCACTGGTGTTGGCAACGCAAAAACGGCCTGGACTGGCAGCTTGTTGGGGCTGTTGAAGCGATGCGCGCTTTCTTGCGCGAATAAAAGCTCGAACCCAGCAAGCAATGACTTCGGAAGGGTTTGCTGAGGCTTTTGCCCTCACGCTCCAAGTGATTGCAGCATCATTTACTTGATTCACCTGTGGTTTGCGCTTGCGCTCTCCTTTTGCATGTGGCTTGATTTGTGGGGCTACTCCAGAGAATGCGGTCGCAAGAGGGGCGCTTGCTGCAATTTAATGATCCGCCGCTTTTAGGGAGAGGTGGGCACGTGGGGGAGGGGGCATTCCAAACGGTTTCGGGCCGGCGCAAGCGATGGACGTTAAGGTCCTTGGAGCTTTTCACCAGAAGCCTGCGGAGGTGACAGGTTTGCAGCAGTTCATTTAATTCCAACTCCAGCGCGTGGAAAGCAGCCAAACCATGAGATTTCGAGCGTTTTTGACGCGCGCAGGTGTTTGGCGGCCATTTCATTACCCAAAAAAGCCAAAACGCTTCGGAAGCCCTCGCCACCCGCACGATGTTTGCACGGATGCGCGGAGGTTGCACGGAGGTTGCACGGTGGTGCACGAAGGTGGCACGAAGGTTGCACGGAGGTGCACGAAGGTGGCACGAAGGTTGCACGGAGGTGCAGGGTGGTTGCACGGGGGTTGCACGGGGGTTGCCGGGGTTCGCGCAGAGGTGACGCAGGGTTTCCGCAAAAGTGCTGTCGAAATTCCGTCGAAAGCTGCTGGAGGCTGGCTGCTGCCCGGAAAGCCTTCAAAATCCTCCAAAAACTCAAGAAAACAAGCCCGAAGGCCTGAAAGAACCCAAAAAAAATTGCAGTGCAGTTGCGGATCCTTTTCGGCCATTGCCCGTCCATTCTGGGGTTTCGCCCATTCCGTGCGCGTTTTCCCGTTCCTCGCTCATTTTCTCTCGGGCCTAAGGCCACAGACAAGACACATTGGCCAGAGTTTTTGTGAACTTGATCTCCTACGTGACTGTAGGCAGACTGTGTGAAATGACAGCTGACAGTGGCAAGGGCTAGAGTTGCTCGTGGGTCTCCAAAGCGGTAGACACTGAAGCCGAAGTCTTACCCCCGAAACCTGTAATTCCACTCAAGACTGGCGACGCATTTGTCGCAAAACTCCAAAATCTCGGTATTGCCTAAAGCAAAAGGCCCAAAGCCCCAGGCCTAGAAGGCGTTTTGGCTCTAAAGATCTCAGGACTTCGAGTTCAGGCTTAGTGCGTCTGTGTTCAGTGCAGGAACTCCCTAATGAGACCCTGCAGGTCCAGTGCGGCTTTTCTGAATCTGATAGAGTCGAGGGCCATGGCGCCACGGGGGCACAGGCGGGCGGAGCAGGCGGAGGGGGCGGGGAGAGCGGGGGGCGGGCATGCGTTGGGGCCCTAAAGTCATACGATATGGTCTAGGGGCCTGGGGCCACGGGGCTGTGGTAGGAGCCATGTGGGATCATCTGGGAAGGGTGCTTGGGAGAGGGGAAGGGCTGTGGGTGTTGGAGTCTGTGGGATCATGCGGCCATGAGCTGGAGCGCCTAAAAGAATGCTAAAACACTCATGAGGTGTGGGTGGTGGGAGCCAGCTGGGATCATGGGGCTATGAGCCATGGGTGCCAGGGGGTTGAGGGCGTGGGGGTTATGGGATGGAGCGGGCGGAGCGGGCGGAGGGGGCGGGGAGAGCGGGGAGGGTGGAGATGGGGCCCTTTAAAGTCATCTGAGCATGGGGGGAAGGGGTGGGTGGTGGCAGCCATGTGGGATCCTGGGGCCATGAGCTGGAGCCGGGGTCGAGGGCATGGAGGCGGGGTTGAGGGCATGGGGCCATGGAATGGAGCGGGCGGAGCGGGCGGAGGGGGCGGGTTCAAGTCATCTGATAGGGGCATGGGGCCACGGGGCCATGGGAAGCGTGCATGGAGGGGGAGGGTGTGTGGGTGGTGGCAGCCATGTGAGACATGGGGCCATGAGCTGGAGCCCCTAAAAGAATGCCAAAACATCCATGAGGTGTGGGTGGTGGGAGCCATGTGGGATCATGGGGCCATGAGTCATAGGTGCCAAAGGGTCGAGGGCATGGGGGCCATGCGATGGACATGGCATGCACTTGGGGCCCTTCAAAGTCATCTGATAGGGGCATATGGGGCCACGGGGGCATAGGAAACGTGCGTGGGGAGAAGGGGTGTGTGGGTGGTGGCAGCCATGTGGGATGCTGGGGCCATGAGCTGGAGCCGGGGTCGAGGGCATGGAGCCGGGGTCGGGGCATGGGGGCCGTGGGCTGGGCGGAGCGGGGGGAGGGTGCCTGGGGGGATGGGGTGGGGAGCGGGCGGGCATGGATTGGGGCCCTTTCAAGTCATCTGATAGCCGCGGAACCATGGGAAGCGTGCAGGGTGTGTGGGTGGCGGCAGCCAGGAGAGCGGGGAGGGCGGAGTGCATGGAGCCAATGGAGCGGGCGGAGCGGGCAGAGGGGCGGGGAGAGCGGGCACGAAGGGTGCATGGGGGGATGGGGAGGGGAGAGCGGGAGGGCGGAGCGGGCCAGGGGGTTGAGGGCGTGGGGGTTATGGGATGGAGCGGGCGGAGGGGGTGGGGGGAGCGGGGAGGGCGGCGGGCAGGCATGCACTGGGGCCCTTTAAAGTCATCTGATAGGGTCTAGGGGCATGGGGCCACGGGGCCATGGTCATGGGGCCATGAGCCATGGCAGAGTGGCGGAGAGAGCGGCAAGACTGGGGCTATGAGCTGGAGCCGAGGTCGAGGGCATGGAGCCGGGGTCGAGGGCATGGGGGCCATGGGGCCATGGAGGGGGAGGGTGTGTGGGTGGTGGCAGCTATGTGAGACATGGAGCCATGAGCTGGAGCCCCTAAAGAATGCCAAAACATCCATGAGGTGTGGGTGGTGGGAGCCATGTGGGATCATGGGGCCCATGAGCCATGGGTGCCAGGGGGTCGAGGGCATGGGGGCCATGCGATGGAACGCGCGGAGTGGGTGGAGTGGCAGAGAGAGCGGCAAGACTGGGGCCATGAGCTGGAGCCGGGGTCGGGCATGGAGCGAGGGCATGGGGGCCATGGGGCCATGAGCCATGGACATGTGCATGGGGGGGGGGGTGAGAGCGGGGAGGGCGGAGCGGGCGGGCATGAGTCATCTGATAGGGGCATGAAGTCACGGTCCCATGACAGAAGGGGTGTGTGGGTGGTGGCAGCCATGTGGGATCCTGGGGCCATGAGCTGGAGCGGGGTCGAGGGCAGCATGGGGCCACGGGGCCATGGGAAGGGTGCGTGGGGAGAGCGGGGAGGGCGGAGCGGGCGGGCATGTATTGGGGCCCTTTCAAGTCATCTGATAGGGGCATGGGGCCACGGGGCCATGGGAAGGGTGCATGGAGGGGGAGGGTGTGTGGGTGGTGGCAGCCATGTGAGACATGGAGTCATGAGCTGGAGCCCCTAAAAGAATGCCAAAACATCCATGAGGTGTGGGTGGTGGGAGCCATGTGAAATCATGGGGCCATGAGCCATGGGTGCCAGGGGGTCGAGGGCATGGGGGCCATGCGATGGAACGGGCGGAGTGGGGGGGAGTGGCGGAGAGAGCGGCAAGACTGGGGCCATGAGCTGGAGCCGGACATGGGAAGGGTGCATGGGGGGGGGGGGGGTGAGAGCGGGGAGGGCGGAGCGGGCGGGCATGCACTGGGGCCCTTTAAAGTCATCTGATAGGGGCATGGGGCCACGGGGCCATGGGAAACGTGCATGGAGCCGTTTAAAGTCAGTCTTTAAAGTCAGGGCCATGAATTGGAGCCGGGGTCGAGGGCATGGAGCCGGGGTCGAGGGCATGGGGGCCATGGAATGGAGCGGGCGGAGCGGGCGGAGGGGGCGGGGAGAGCGGGCGGGAAGGGTGCATGGAGGGATGGGGTGGGGAGAGCGGGGAGGGCGGAGCGGGCGGGCATGGATTGGGGCCCTTTCAAGTCATCTGATAGGGGCATGGGGCCACGGGGCCATGGGAAGGATGCATGGAGGGGGAGGGTGTGTGGGTGGTGGCAGCCATGTGAGACATGGGGCCATGAGCTGGAGCCCCTAAAAGAATGCCAAAACATCCATGAGGTGTGGGTGGTGGCAGCCATGTGGGATCCTGGGGCCATGAGCTGGAGCCGGGGTCGAGGGCATGGAGGCATGGGGGCCATGCGATGGAACGGGCGGAGTGGGCGGAGTGGCGGAGAGAGCGGCAAGACTATGGGTCTTCACTAGCGCCTCCCCCGCTCAAAGCTGGGGTCGGCGGATAGACCCCGTAAAAAGTCCCCAAAATCCTACACAAACACAACCCCAAATCCCAAAAACACTTCGCACCTTAATCCTAAACCCCCTGAAACCCCAAAACCATAAATCCGAACAAAACATATTTTCAAAATAGACCTCAACAGAGTTTCTACCCAAAAAACACCACCAAATCCGATACAAAAACAACACCAAAGCCCACAAAAAGACCTAAACGACCAAAACTAAACACCCAAAATCCCTACCCCCTAACCCCTCCACTCACTCCTTCCCTCCACTTCACTCCACTCCACTCCACCCGTTAGGCTTCAGAACCTTTTCCGGTTCGGTTTTCTACGGTTCGTACCCGGTTCGGTTCGCTCTCGTTTCGGTTCTTTATCGGTCCGGTTCTCGCGGTTCCGGTTCCCGGTTCGCGGTTCGGTCCCGCGGCTTTCCTGTAAATCCACATGTAACCCTCAGCCCTAGACCCTAAATGCCTGAACCCAAGGCCCAGACTGTGTTGGAGCTCTTCTCCCACCCGAAACAGATGAAGCGTAAGCCCAAAACCCTCTCAGCTCGAGCAGGAATTCATTCGCCTCTTGAGGGAGGCGTGGCAGCTTTCCCCCAAACCCCAAACCTGAACAGGTCGAGGCACTTTGAGGTCTTCCTAGTAGTAGCGTAGGTAACCTTGAACCTTTTTGGGGTAGTAGAATCCCCTTATAATCCCGAAGGTTAACCTTGAATTCCCCCAGCTTACTGGACAACTAAGTCTTCGGTTGCGTGAGATGAGCTTGCACAGCAATCTTCAGGTGGTGGGTGGGGAATTGTGGTTTGGGGATCGGCCCCTGGGGCTAGCCTTAAACCCTAAGCCCTAAGCCCTAAGTACTAAACCCTAAACCCTAAACCCTAAACCCTAAACCCTAAATCCTAAACCCTAAAGCCTACAGCCTAACCCCTAACCCCTAACCCCTAACCCCTAACCCCTAGCCCCTAGCCCCTAGCCCCTAAACCCCAAACCCCAAACCCCAAACCCCAAACCCCAAACCCCAAACCCTAAACCCTAAACCCTAAACCCTAAACCCTAAACCCTAAACCCTAAACCCTAAACCCAAAACCCTAAACCCTAAACCCTAAACCCTCTAACCCTAAACCCTAAACCCTAAACCCTAAACCCTAAACCCTAAACCCTAAACCCTAAACCCTAAACCCTAAACCCTAAACCCTAAACCCTAAACCCTAACCCTAACCCTAAACCCTAAACCCTAAACCCCAAACCCCAAACCCCAAACCCTAAGCATGGCGAGGCAGGTCCCCCGTCAGTCACCGAGCTGCGGGCGGAATGCCATCGGCAAGGTCTCGCCACAGCCGCTTGAAGACCCTGGCAATGAAGGGTGTTCGGGGTTTAGGGTGTAGGGTTCAGGGCTTAGGGAATCTTAAGAGCAGGTGGTCCTGAGCACCACAGAACATCCACGCCTCGCCTAAACCGGAATGCACTACTCTGAACACCCGAACCACCTCATTCACCCCTAAGCCCGAAACCCGCACCCCTGAACGCTAAGCCCTATACCATACATCCCCTTCCCTCCTCCCCCCCTTTCCCCCTGGTTCTTAGTAGGGAATGGAATGAGGTACAGTACCCTATATAACCCTGGGTATATATAGGGGGATATAGGGTACCTCATTCCCTCCATTCCCTACTCAGAACCAGCCAGCATTTGTCTGAGGCTGGCTGCGTGGAGCGCGGAGACCTTGAGCGGGTGTTGCTGGAGGCTCCTGCGCTTTGCTTTCGCGGGTTGAGGCATGTGGGGTTTCGGGCCCTTTGCTGGGTCGGCTCTTGGGGATGGGAGATTTTACCAAAGAGGATCCTTTTTAGGAATGCTTTTCGGAGGTTTTTAGGGACCAACCTAGTACAGTGTTGTTGAATTAGAGGGGCTTCAGTTTCAGGGCTCGAGGAGTTTGAGCATGAGGTTTTGACTCGGGTCAGGTGTCGCCCTGCCCTGCACCTGCCAGGCCTTGAGGTGACCAAGCACTTTCAGGCTAATTTCGAGGGGTAAGTAAGCTCTGAGTCAAGACCCATAAGCCCCCGATCTCCGAGCCTGACAAACCAAATGTCTTAAACCCTAAACCCTAAACCCTAAACCCTAAACCCTAAACCCTAAACCCTAAACCCTAAACCCTAAACCCTAAACCCTAAACCCTCTGAGCCTTGAAGCCCTAGGCGCCTGAGCCGAGTCCCGTCGCTCTCTGCGCAGCTGCCTCTTCTACGCACGTTGGGCAAGAGGTTTAACGGGTGCCGGCGCGTCAAGGGCTTTGGCAGGGTTACGGCTGCATTTGGAGTTCTGCAGGGTATAGACGTTATGGAGTTTACATGCTTCAGGGCAGAGCTAAGCCGGTCAAGCGCTCAGGTTACAAGGTTTGTTTTCAGTGCCTGAGGGTTCAGGGTGTTGGCAGTTATTGAGGGTTGAAGGAGCATGAAATTCAGGGTCTTGAGGTCTCCCCAAGCCCTAAACCCTAAACCGTAAACCCTCAACCCCCCCTTCAAAGCCCATAAAGCCCCTAGAACTCCAAACCCCACACGCTGCCGACGCTGCCCTGAAACCCAAGGCCTGCAGCAATCGACTGCGGAGCGCCACGCTGCCCCTCGACAAGCTCGGAACGGCTGCTGGGCGGAACTAAACCCTAAACCCTAAGCCATAAACCCTAAACCCTAAACCCTAAACCCTAAACCCTAAACCCTAAACCCTAAACCCGAAACCCTAAACCCTAAACCCTAAAAACCCTAAAC
Source organism: Symbiodinium natans (assembly GCA_905221605.1). Classification (NCBI taxonomy): domain Eukaryota; class Dinophyceae; order Suessiales; family Symbiodiniaceae; genus Symbiodinium; species Symbiodinium natans. The sequence goes on from CAJNDS010002557.1 coordinate 571,060, forward strand.
CCTAACCCTAAACCCTAAACCCTAAACCCTAACCCTAACCCCAAACCCTAAAAACTAAACCCTAAACCCTAAACCCTAACCCTAAAACCCTAAACCCCCTAAACCCTAAACCCTAAACCCTAAACCCTAAACCCTAAACCCTAAACCCTAAACCCTAAAGCCTAAAGCCTAAACCCTAAACCCTAAACCCTAAACCCTAAACCCTAAACCCTAAACCCTAAACCCTAAACCCTAAACCCTAAACCCTCAACCCTCAACCCTCAACCCGCAACCCTAAGCCCTAAACCCTCAACCCTAAGCCCTAAACCCTAGTGAGTAGGTGATCGCGGGCCTGGGTCTGGACGGGAGATATAAATATAGAAACATATACCCGGATGAGAAGAATGTAAGTGTGGCATTCTCAAGGAGGAGTTGGTGATGTTATTAGTGCTTCTGTTTGTTGCTCTCTTTTTGCGCCGGGGGGAGGGTGGGAGGTAGCGTTTGCGAAGGAGGAGGAGGAGGAGGAGGAGGAGGAGGAGGCTCCAGGAGGGGATCGGCAACGAGGTAAGCAAAACCTCAAACCCTAAAGGCCTAAACCTAGAGTGGCAAGTTGAATCATGGTTTTGGAGTCTATGGTGTTGGTTTGTTTTTCTTCTTGGGGTGGGGGGGGGGGGGGGGTTGCGAAACATGGGGGGTAACTAGGGCTTAGTTCTTGTTGGGGTTCTGGGGTTGAGGGATTCGCAATCAAGGCCGGTTTAGGGTTTAGGGTTTAGGGTTTAGGGTTTAGGGTTTAGGGTTTAGGGTTTAGGGTTTAGGTTTTAGGGTTTAGGGTTTAGGGTTTAGGTTTTAGGGTTTAGGGTTTAGGGTTTAGGGTTTAGGGTTTAGGGTTTAGGGCTTAGCTTTGCCAGAAGCTGATGCCAAGGAAGCCCCAGAGACAGATGCTCCGCGCTCGCCCGTCTCTCCTTCGCGCGTGTCCGCTGCGCCCGGAGCGGCCCAGGAGGAAGAGGAGGAGGAGGAGGCGAGGTCTCACCCCGTTTTGGGGATTTAGGGTTTAGGGTTTAGGTTCAGGGTTTAGGGTTAGGGTTGAGGGGTTTGGGCTTCACCCCCAAGCATCCATGAACAAAATTTTAAAAGGTTGCCAAACCCGAGACACCTGGAAGGTGCACCCCAAACCCCCCAAAGGCGTGATCCGCATCGAAGGAACATCACACCCCAAAAAACCAAGCCAAGCATCAGGGCTTTAGGGGTGCGGGCCCCTGGGGGGCCTTAGAACCTGTCAATCCTAACCCGACACCCTGAACCCGTTGCAAGTGGGGAGGGTAGGGTGGAGTCCCCTAAACCCTAAACCCTAAACCCTAAACCCTAAACCCTAAACCCCAAACCCTAAACCCTAAACCCTAAACCCTAAACCCTGAACCCTCAACCCTAAACCCTAAGCCCTAAACCCCAAACCCTAAACCCGACGCAGAAGGATGCCGATGTCTCCCCAGCCTCACCGACCCGTCAGCGGCCGTCGAAGCAGTCAACCCGTGCCCCGTCAGCTCCTCGCCGGCATATGAATCAGGGTTTATATTACTGTTATTGGTGAGTGTATATAAGGTTCCTTTCTAATATTGTTGGGTGTATATGCCTGGTGTCCTTTTGGGGGTACAAGAAATATAACTTCATATAGGCTTCGGGTATCTTCATCTGGGAGTCTGTCAAGAGCTTCAGTTGCCAGAAGAAGGGGGTGCATTCTCTAGCAGACATGTAGTTCTCTAGCAGACGCTAGGGTGACTGAAGTTCCTGAACAACAACCTCTTCCAAGCGGGGAGTCTTTACCCCTAAGCCCTAAACCCTAAACCCTAAACCCTAAACCCTAAACCCTAAACCCTAAACCCTAAACCCTAAACCCTAAACCCTAAACCCTAAACCCTAAACCCCAAACCCTTGTGGCGATCGCGAGTGGTCCCCAATCCAAAAGAAAGGATGGATCGACGGAGTTCTACGGATGCAGGGACTTCGGAAACTTCGGGGTTTTGGGGCTTGGAGGGCTTCGTACGATTTGTCTTGTAGGGCTTAGGGCTTAGGGATCAGAAGGATTCAGGGTTTAGGTAGGGTCAGGGTTTAGGGGGTTCAGGGTTCAGGGTTTAGGGTTTAGGGTTTAGGGTTTAGGGTTTAGGGTTTGGGGTTTGGGGTTTGGGGTTTAAGGTTTCTAGGGATGGGCGCCCCGAGGATGCTTCGACGACGCTCCCCTCTCCCGCGAGCTACACCAGTGCGGCGCTGCGGCCAAGTTCATTTCTTGGGGCCCGGCGAACGTAGCACACTACTGTTTGCTTAAGAACCTCAAAATAATAAGGAGCAATAGTCCCTCTTAATAAGGAAGAATCTTATGTTGTGTTTTGGGGTTCTTAAGCAATTAGTGGCACAGGAGCCCGAAAGGTTGCCGGCATTCTCTACTCATATAGCCATATAGCTTCACGTTTTTTCATACATGGCCCTTGAAGGTTACATACATGCATATTTATGTATATACTTCTTGAATTGGTTCTGTAATCCACAATAATCGTTTAGGCTACAGGGTTCAATTTTTCCGACATCGCTTCAGGTCTTGGAGATCCCTTCGCTCAGGTGCAGCATGAGCTCTTGACCTTTCTCTCTTCCCGCAAGAACAACATGCCATGGTGCAAAGGATAAGCCAGAACACCCTAAAACCCTAAAACCCAAAACCCTAAACCCCTAAGACCCTAAGACCCTAAGACCCTACGACCCTAAGGCCCTGAGGCCCTAAGGCCCGAAGGCCCTAAGGCCCTAAGGCCCTAAGACCCGAAGACCCGAAGAACCGAAGACCCGAAGACCCGAAGATCCGAAGACCCTGCCGCTCATGCCGAGGCCAAGGGGTCTCCGTCCTCGTCGCGGGGAGAGGGACAAGGTGCCCCGATAAAGGGTTTTGGGGGGTTTAGGGGTTTTTGGGGTTTTAAGGGTTTTTAGGGTTGTAGGGTTGTAGGCTTTAGGGTCAGGGTTTGAGGGTTTTAGTGTTGTCCGGTGTTTGGGTTTTTGGATTTTGGGCTTTTGGGTTTGGCGTTGTTAGTTATTTATTTGTTTTTGTTTGTTGGGGGTTTGGGGTTTTGGGGTTTTTGGGTTTGAGGGTTTCAGGGTTGTTTGGGTTTTCGGGTTCTAGGGCATCAGGGGTTCAGGGCTTTAGGGTTTCAGGGTTTGACGGTTGCAGGGTTTCAGTGTTCGAGGGTTCTAAGTCAAGGGATGAAGACTCATACCCCTAAGGTTGTGCCCCTGAAGACTCCCTTGACACACTCCTAGTATTGTCCTTACACGACCTTACTGTGTGGAAATCAAAGAGGGTCACCCCAAGACCCACGAGGTACAATGTCAAGTAGGGCTTTAGGTTTTAGGGAGGTCGGTACTTCAGTTGGAGGTCCGGGGCCTTCGAATTTCCGTTTTGTGGTGGAAACCCCTGAGAACCCAGAGACTTGTCCTTGCTACTTAGAATTTAGGGTCTTCGGTTTCGGACTTAGGGTTTAGGGCAGTTGAGGGTGATAGGGTTGAGGGTGTTGCTTGGGGTGTTCTTCTTAACCCTTGCGCCCTAGGAAGGTGAAAATCGAAGCCCCAAAACCCAAAACTCTAAAACCCCCAAAATCCTTCCGTCCCAGCCCAAACTAAGAAACTTGCCTCATCCTTAAACCCAGAACCCCAGTTTATGGCTGGATGCGTTGGGTTTACAGGCGCTGGGTCTTAAGCCTGCGGGACTGGAGCTCCGTCGCCCGCCGGAGGGCTTCTGGCTCCGGAGCTACCTCGCCTGCCGGCTTCGGTGCGTTCGCCCTGCTCGACGGCCCCGGGCTCACTCAGTTTAGGGTTTAGGGTTTAGGGTTTAGGGTTTAGGGTTTAGGGTTTAGGGTTTAGGGTTTAGGGTTTTAGGGTTTAGGGTTTAGGGTTTAGGGTGTCTCAATGAGTGGGCGCGCTGGTGCTGAAAGCACCCAGGCACGCGCCCCGACTTGCATAAGCCCACCCCCGCTGGCGCTCCACCCTCGCCTTAACCTTTACGGGTTTAGGGTTCTTTTTGAACTCTGATCGTGCTTTTGTTATTTTTCTCTTGTCCATTGGCTGGGTTAAAAGCTCGGCATCGATGCAGATCAACTACCCTGAAGTTGCAGCCCTTAGGCATTGCAAGGGAGATATCTATCAATCGAGGGCTGCTGGAGGTTTGGGCTTGGGGTTGGCTGCCGCCTTCGCCCTCGGCGATGCTGCGTGCTGGGCGGGGGTTTGGAAAACTTGCTTGGAAGGGCGTGAAATCAAAGGCCTGAACCCTACATCCCTAAACCCCTGAAGCCCCACACCCTATGCTCCTCTAAGACTCCTCTAGGTAGGGCTTGGGGACGCTTTATATTCTCCCTTCCTGGGTTTAAGATTAGGGTTTAGGGTTTAGGGTTTAGGGTTTAGGGTTTAGGGTTTGCTGTGATAGGGCGTAGGTGCTGTGAAGGTTAGGTTTCGGAACCAGCTCGAAAGCTTCGTGAGGTGCGAAGAGCAGCTTTGGCCCGATTGTGGAGGGCCATCTAACACTTTTCTCCCACCCCACGCCGTCCGAGGCGGCAAAACCACCCAAAGCTATTCCTTTTAGGGTTTAGGCCTAAACTCAAGGCAACAGTTCATTTTTAAAAACTTATTCAGTTTCATGATGTTCGGGTGTGGGTCGGAGACAAAGGGCCAGGCTAGGAGCCAGGGAGGCAGGGGGCAGCCGGCATAAGAGCCGGCATAACGGTCAGGAAGGTGAGGGGGGCCAGCGAGTTGGGCAGGGGGGTCAGGAGGGGGCCGAAGGGGCAAGGGAGCAATTTAGGCGGGCCAGAGGAGGGGGGCCAGGGAGGCCAGGGGGGCCAGCAGGCCAAGGAGTTAGGGGGGCCAGGCAGGGCCAGGGAGCCAGGCGGGCCAGCCAGGAAGGGCCAGGGGGGCCAGGGGGGCCAGGGGGGTCAGGGGGGCCAGGGGGGCCAGGGGGGGGCCAGGGGGGCCAGGGGGCCAGGGAAGCCAGGGGCTTAAGCCCAAAACACCCAAAAACCAGGTTTTTGAGCACCCGCCCTGCCTGGCCTGGCCTGAGGCCCCCTGGTCCCTGGACACGCTGCGGTGAGGGGTCCGGGTCCTCCTGGCCTGGGGGCCTTGGGGTACCCCCCCCCGAAATGCCAGCCCCATCTGGGGTTTAGGGTATTTACCTTATTAAGGGGACCAGTACTGCCCGGGAGAACCTGCTCCGGTACCGGGCCCATCGTGGGTGCTACCGACCTCCTGGCTGCAGGAGGCGGGCAAGCGACCTGGGTCGACCTTCGCCATAGAGGTCGAAGGGCTGAAGCGCCGCCCCCCCTCTGTAGGGGGGCGGCCTAGGCCCTGAGTTTAGGGTTTAGGGTTTAGGGTTTAGGGGCCATCCGAGTCCTTAACCGGCAGGTACGCTGCCCGAGCGCAGAGACACCAAGTCGCGAGCGCCCGTCCGGACGCCCAATGGCCTGCAGCTCTTTTTGGTTTAGGGTTTAGGGTTTAGGGCTTAGGGTTTAGGGCTTCGGGCTTAGGGCTTAGGGTTTAGGGCTTAGGGCTTAGGGCTTTGGGTTTAGGGCTTTGGGCTTAGGGTTTAGGGTTTAAGGTACGGCTTAGTTGTAGGTTTATATAATGTGACGTCGCGAACGCTTTTCGAAGTAGCTCCTTGGAGGCAAGCTGCACTGAACTTGACTCTTGCGATTGCGGATGACTTGGTCAGACCCAGCACCAAATCCCCCAATCCTAATACCCTAAGCCCAAAAACTCCGGTTTGAGTTTAGGGCTGTGTTTATCCAGGCCACGCCCTCTAGGTGGATAAACAACTTCTGAAAACAGCTTACACCGCCGGAGGGCCGCCAGGAGCAACCTAACCCCTTTACCTGCGAAACGCAAGCTCCACACTGCACACCCGGCTCGCAGCTACAAAGGCGGCCAAGCAGCCTCAAAACACCCAACAGTCTCTGAAATCCCTCAAGACACTAACTGCACCCCAACTCCCCGTAAGCCTCCGCCCCGTCCCGCAGAACCCAACTCCGCTCCCTCCCCACATCCAATACTATCTGAGGCCCAAAGCCCCAAACCCTAAACCCAACCTTAAACCCTAAACCCCAAACCCTAAACCCTAAAACCTAAACCCTAAAACCCTAAACCCTCAACCCTGACCATGATTCCCCAGGCCAGGGACGCCTCGCCTGCTGGGCCCTCGCTGCGTGTAGAGCGGCCGACACGTGGGCCCAAGCGGAAGGTCGGAAAGAACCAGCACCCGTTTAGGGTTTAGGGCTTTAGTACTGCTTTACGGGTTGAAGCTTAGTGGTGTTTAAAGAGTTTATGGGATTCACAAGGCGTAAAAGGGGTGTTTAGGCTTTTTAGGGTTTGGGCGCTTGGGGGTTCAGGGGCTTGGGGCTTTGTTTAGGGTGCAGAGTTTAGGGAAGTTTCTTCCTGTAGGTGGTGGCTTTGAAGATTTTGCAGCCCTTTTGCTCCCATGTGAACATCCCCGCTCCCCCACCTGAACCCCAACAGCTTCCTAAAGCCTAAACCCTAAACCCTAAACCCTAAACCCTGAATCCTAAACCCAAAACCGGCTCCTAAACCCGAGATACCCTTCAAGCCGAAACCCGTAAACCCTTGATGAGAACCAGAGATCACCCGTGAAGAGGCTGCTCCCGAAATACCCTATACCCTAAAGCCTGGGTTTAGAGTTTAGGGTTGGGGGTTTGGGGTTTAGGGTTTAGGGTTTGGGGTTTAGGGTTGAGGCTTTAGGGTTTAGGGTTTAGAGTTTAGGGTGAGGAGAGCCATCACCCTAAAGAGGCTGCGCCACACCCTCCGGAGTTGGAGATGGATCTGGTGGAGACCCCGGCAGACAAGGCCCCAAAGGGGTAGCTTCAAGGGATCTTGGCGATTAGGGTCCTTTTCTTCTTTTTTAGGGTTTAGGGTTTAGGGTTTAGGGTTTAGGGTTTAGGGTTTAGGGTTTAGGGTTTAGGGTTTAGGGTTTAGGGGGGGAGGGGGGGGGCCGGTGGGTTTGGGGTTTATGGGGCTATGTTTTTGTTTTTTTTGGGTGCCGTGCTCCAGGTCCGGGGGGCTGTTCGGTTCCATGACCGGATACAACTTTCCATTCGCGCGTGCCAGAGTCAACACCCCAAGCCCTACAGGCCCTAGGTACTTCACGTTTTCCCTTCTTGGGATTAGGAGGATAACATTGGAGACTACTTTTTCAGAGTGCTTTTTTGGGGCCCTGCTAGGTGCTAAAAGCCTTGAAGCCGAGCAATTTTGCATGTAACCCGCTTCCGCAAACAATGGCTGGTTACATGAAGCTGCTTCACTCCTGCAGGCTTCTCTGCCCAAAAGGGTCAGGGTTTGGGGGTTTCTGTATATGGTTCAGGTCTGGGGTGAAGAGCTTTGCGGCGTGCAGTTTAGGGAGTTATGCTTGTTTGGGGCTCAAAGGTCACAGCGGTCCATTCCTTCGTGGGCTTTGAGCTTAGCGATTTGTGTATTCAGACCCCTGAACACTAAACCCTAAACCCTAAACCCTAAACCCTGAACCCTGAACACTAAACCCTAAACCCTAAACCCTGAACCCTGAACCCTGAACCCTGAACCCTGAACCCTAAACCCCCAACATGGTGGGTCATCCAAGCCAGGCGCGCGCGCCGCGGGCTTCGCGTGGAAGCCTCCGGCGCACTGCGACGTGGACCTCGGCGCCCCACCCGTTTCCTGGGCTGCACGAGGGGGTTTAGGGTTTGGTGTTTAGGGTTTGGGATTTTGGGTTTGGGTTTGGGGTTTGGGGTTTGGGGTTTAAGGTTTAGGGTTTAGGGTTTGGGATTTTGGGTTTAGGGTTTGGGGCTTAGGGTTTAGGGTTCGGGTTTGGGGTTTAGACGGTTTAGAGTTTGTTTGGCGCAGGGTGACTTGCATAATGGCCCCCTTGCTGTACCAACTAACACCCAAACCCTAAACCCTAATCCCTCAGCCCTTCACCAACTAGTGCTTCAGACCAAGCCCTCTCATACGTCTGGTTGTGAGCTCAGAAATCTTAGGCGAGATTCAAACCCTCAACCCCAAACCACTTCATCCCAAGCGGAACACGCTAAGCCCTCAACCCTCAATCTTGAACCCTAAGCCCAGACCCTATGTTCTATCCCAAAATCTCAACCCCAAGTGCCCTAAGCCCTAAGTATCCTGAGCTTTGAGGGCCCTAAACCCTGAACCCTAAACCCTACACCCTACACTCTCAACCCTAAATCGGAATCCAAGGCCCAGCACACCTCATCTCAGCGCCCCTGCCGGCCCTCAACGCAAGCTGCAGAGGAAGCCCTGACCAACACCTATAGTAGGGTTTAGGGTTCAGGATTTAAAGCTTAGGGTTTGCGGCTTAGGGTTCAGGGTTCAGGGTTTAGGGTTCAGGGTTTAGGGCTTAGGGTGTCGGGGTTAGGGAAACCTAACTACTCTTCTGGTTCTGAGGGGAAACTTGATTCTTGACAGTCTATGGCTTTGGAGTTTAGGGCTTGTAGGGTTCTCGGGCTTGTTTTGTGAGTTTAGGGTGTATAGGTCCCGAGCTGTTGGGGCATCGGTCCCCTATCCGCACACTCTTGGTTGTCGAGATACGGCTTTCCCCTGAGCCCTGAAGCCGAACCCGAAAACGCTACCTTAAATGCCTACTGTGGCCCTAGATCTCCTATCCTGTGATGACTTAAAAATGCCGAATTTGGCCCTACTCGGAGGTTATATATAAGTGGGTTATAAGTGCACTTATAGTTGGTTTAAAAGTACCATGAATCTTCTAAACCCTAAACCCTAAACCCTAAACCCTATACCCTGAATCCGGCTGTTGGAGCTACAGCCCCAAAGCCTTGGTCCGGCTCACAGGCACCCGACCGAGCCTGCGCTCGCACGTCGGGGAAGACCTATTCCGTCGCTGACTTAACTCTGGGGTTTAGGGTTTAGGGTTCAGGGTTTAGGGTTTAGGGTTTGGGGTTTAGGGTTTAGGGTTGAGGATTGAGGGTTGAGGGTTTAGGGTAATTCCGCCGTGTGGTTCAGGATTCCGGGGGGGGGTCTGCCCCTGCCCCCCAACCCTTTACAACTATGCCAGCGCGAAAGCACCAGAGCCCGAAGCCTCCTAGCCCCAAACCCGGCCCTGCGCCCTCCAAGACAACTTCTCAAACCCATGGAGCCATCGTCTTGGTTGATATGGGAGCTGCTCAACAACCTGCTACCGCTAGGGTTAGGGTTTATAGGGTTTAGGGTTAGGGTTTAGGGTTTACGGTTTAGGGTTTAGGGTTTAGGGTTTAGGGTGTAGCCTACTCACTGCGAACCAAACCGGAGCCAGCCCAAACCAAGCCGAAGCCATTCAAAATTCACACGTGACACATGTCTATCTCATGGCGGCAGAGGATACCCCCCCCCCCCTTCAGACTGTTGCGTAGGGGACGGTCTGAACCGAAAGGCCCTCTCATGAAATTCCGGGCCGTGAAAGGTTTCCGATTGTTGAGGAGTGCCAAGGTCGCTTGAAGGCAACTCCCTTGCAAAAGGAGCCGAGAACGTTTTTTACAGGTGAAGGACCGGGGTCGTGAGGTTTTGCGCAGGGGACGGTCTGGGCCGAAGGGCCCTATCATAGAAAATTTCAGGGCGCGAGCTGGTCTAGTTATCGATAAATTCGGGAACGGGTGTCGCGAGATCTTGCGCAGGGGACGGTCTGCGCCCAAGGGCCGTCTCATAGAAAAATTGCAGGGCTCTGCCTTTGAGTTTGCTTTCAATTCGTCCGCCGGCCAGCAAGCAGAGCGGCGTCAGGGCAGCAGGGTAGTGAGGGCCAGGGTCCTGGCCTAGCGCTCGGGCCAGGGGCCAGGAAAGGGCCAGGTTTAGGGTTTAGGGTTTAGGGTTTAGGGTTTAGGGTTTAGGGTTTAGGGTTTAGGGTTTAGGGTTTAGGGTTCAGGGCAAAACCCATCTAGTCCTCACACCCTGCGACCTCCAGGTCTCCGAACGGGGCTGCTGCCCACCGACCCCCGGCGAGCCCCTCGCAGCTGCCGAAGGTCCGTGAGGAGTGAGCGAAAGTTCCGCGACGTGGGCATTAGGGCCTCCTAAGCCCCAAAGCATAAACCCTAAACCCTAACCCCTAACCCCTAACCCCTAAACCCTAAACCCTAAACCCTAAACCCTAAACCCTAAACCCTAAACCCTAAACCCTAAACCCTAAACCCTAAACCCCTGAATGGTTTTCCAAAGCTCTGGCACCCAAAGCCCTATAAACCACGCGCCCTAAGTCCTACACCCTAACCCCCAAACCCGAAACCCTGAACCCTAAACCCTAAAACCTAAACCCTAAACCCTGTACCCTGAACCCTAAACCCTAAGCCCTAAACTCTATGCTCTGAACGCCCTATTCGCTTCGCCTTGAGACCTGTGCAGAGTCAGAGCGTGTTGCTCCGTGAGTCGGCCAGGCATGGCTTAGGGTTTTGGGTTTAGGGTTTAGGGTTTAGGGTTTAGGGTTTAGGGTTTAGGGTTTAGGGTTTAGGGTTTAGGGTTTAGGGTGTAGGGTGTAGGGTTCAGGGTTCAGGGTTTAGGGTTTAGGGTTTAGGGTTTAGGGGTCAGCATCTCAAGTTCGAGCATTTACTAGGCCAGGCAACGGAAAGAATAACCCACCCGCCCAAAGAATCCCATAGCATACGAAAATAGAAAGTTTACTCCAATTCGTGCTGAACAATGGGGCGGTTAGAGGGGTAAGAGGGGTCGAAATGGATCAAATTCTCCAGTTCGTGCCGAACAATGGGGGGTCAAAAGGGGTCGAAGGGATCGAAATGGATCAAATTCTCCAATTCGTGCGGAAGAATGGGGGGTCAAAGGGGTCAGAGGGGTCGAAGTGGATCCAAGTCTCCAATTCGTGCCGAACAAGGGAGGGGTTAGAGGGGTAAGAGGGGTCGCAATGGATCAACCTCTCCAGTTCGTGCCGGACAATGGGGGGTCAAAGGGATCGGAGGGGTCGAAATGGATCACATTCTCCAATTCGTGCCGAAGAATGGGGGGTCAAAAGAAAGCGAAAAATAATTGATCAAATTCTCCAATTCGTGCTTAACATTTAGGGTTATATGGTAGAGAGGTTTAGGGTTTCGGGGACCTCTCGCAACCTCAAGTAAAGGCTCAGGGGCTTCACAGCAGCGCCCCCGCCCCCCCCAATTTAGGGTTTAGGCTTTAGGGTTTAGGGTTTAGGGTTTAGGGTTTAGGGTTTAGGGTTTAGGGTTTAGGGTTGAGGCTATGGATCTGGGGGAGGAGTGTACGGTATACCGGTATACCCTTCTTGCCAGGGTCGTATTGAAGCCTGGCGGACGGGTAAGTTACTTAGACAGGCCACGTTCCAAGGGACACCCCTCAAAGGGGGGCACGTGGCAACGCACCATGGCACAGCACCTGGGTTTTAGGATGTGCAGCGCCCTCCGTCGTATCTACGAAGATTCTGAAGCCCTAAACCCGAAACCCTAAACCCGAAACCCGAGACCCGAAACCCGAAAAGCCGCAGTCGGATTGAGGGCTTTCTTTCTCGCCTTCGCGGTGTAGCCCTGAAACCCGATTGGTGCACTTGTGCCGCACCACGTACAGACCGGCCTCCCAGCGCGGCTCGCAGCGCAGAACTGGTCCAGTTGCAGCCGCAAAGGGTTTAGGGCTTTTGAAACCCTGCGGGCTCCCTAAACCCTAAACCCGACACCCCGAATGGCGAAGGTCTGAGGCTTGCTTGCTGCACTGAAGTAGGTTTAGGGCCGTTTAGGGTTCGAGTTTGAACGAGGGTTTTTCTGTTTTGGGTAGCAGTCTGAGCTCTCAGCTCAGCCCCCGCCAGCATTTTTGAGAACCTTACGCCCCCACCCCCCCCCCCCCACCCCCCCAAACCCTAGACCCCAAATCCTAACCCTAAACTTTAAACTTTAAACTCTAAACCCTAAACCCTAACCGCTAGACCCCAAACCCTAAACTTTAAACCCTGAACCCTGAGCCGGAACCACGAACCACGTCCCGCGGTACTCTGACTCGCTACGCGCCGCGGCTTGCGGCCTGGGACGCGCATGAGCTGTGATTCAGGTCTACTAGAGAGGCCCGGGGGAAATATTTATTCATATCACTTGCTGGGTTCAGGAGGATCACATGCAGGAATATATGTGAGGGTGTTGTTTGAGATAGGTTCGATGTGAACTTGTTGAGTAAGAGTGCAGTTGTTTTGCCAAATTTCGATTTAGAACGTAAGGTTTTTGGGACGTTAGTCTCATGGATATGATCAGTGTCGTACATGTGTAAATGGACCAGGAGCATGATTACATCCCCTTATTGTTTTGCATGTATGCAATTTCGCCCATGCCCCCAACGTCTACGTGCAGATGTCGGCAACGCCTAAGCTCTAGAGCCTCTTTCGTGTTATGGGCTCAGGATTTAGAGTTTAGGGTTTAGGGCTCTAAGGGCTTCGCCGGGCCGAGGGTTGAATGGGGTGTCGTTCATCTACCTACGGCTGCAGGGTCGCAGGGGGCAGGGCCACACTTGAGAGACCTGACTTGGAGCAGCTGCCTTTACAAGGACCCGGAGTAGGCCCTTATTTCCCTTTTTTTAGGGCCTAGTTTATGTTCAGTTGTCAATTTTGGTGCCGCTGCCTTCACGCGCGGTGAAGGGCAGCCACCTCGGCGAGGGAGGAGGAGCGCAGGGTGACGTATCGAAAGTTGCCTCAACTGGTGAAAGCCCCTAACACCCACCCTAAACCCGGAACCTGAAACCTGAATTCAGCCCCGAGCACTAAGAACCTCAGCCCGAAATCGTGTCGAGAGTAGTTCGTCATGGGGGTAGCTCCCATTTAGGGTGTAGGGTCCCTAAACCCTAAACCCTAAACCCTAAACCCTAAACCCTAAACCCTAAACCCTAAACCCTAAACCCTAAACCCTAAACCCTAAACCCTAAACCCTAAACCCTAAACCCTAAACCCTAAACCCTAAACCCTAAACCCTAAACCCTAAACCCTAAACCCTAAACCCTAAACCCTAAACCCTAAACCCTAAACCCTAAACCCTAAACCCTAAACCCTAAACCCTAAACCCTAAACCCTAAACCCTAAACCCTAAACTCCCCTCCTCCCGCTGCCTCACCTGGAGCTCTTTCATGTCTGGGTGTGCCAGAGAGAGAGAGAGCTTGTAAGTAGGGTTATAAGTCCCCTCAGCAAGGTTTGATGCCTAGTGTTAGGGTTTTAGGGTTTGGGTTTAGGGTTTAGGGTTTAGGGTTTAGGGTTTAGGGTTTAGGGTTTAGGGTTTAGGGTTTAGGGTTTAGGGTTTAGGGTTTAGGGTTTAGGGTTTAGGGTTTAGAGTTTAGGGTTTAGGGTTTAGGGTTTAGGGTTTAGGGTTTAGGGTTTAGGGTTTAGGGTTCAGGGTTTAGGGTTTAGGGTAAACCCTACTTAGAAGTACCCATAGGACGCCCTGAGCACTAAGACCCCATGACCTTCACTTACCCAGAGAGCCCAATACCCCTTAATTAAGGAATATACCTCAAATTATGAAGGGATCCTTAATATGATTTTTAGCACTATTCCTTAATGAAGGGGTATTGGGCTCTTTGGGTACCAGCCCTCCACACACGGACAGAAGCATGTTGCCACCCGAACACGACAGCCAGGGCTTCGAAGGTGCAGGGTTAGGGCCTTGGGGTCTTCGTGCCCACATGTTGGTGTCTTCCCTTATCCCTAAACCCTAAACCCTAAACCCCAAACCCTAAACCCTAAACCCTAAACCCTAGACCCTAAACCCGACACCCTAAACCCTAAACCCTTTTTTGCGACCCCAAAACACTCTGGGGGTGCAGGTTCGGGGCAGCTGCCTTGGCTGCTGACTATCCCCAACCCTAAGCCCTGACCATCCTAAACCCTCGCCCCTGACCATCCGTGACTCTAAACCCTAAACCCCTGAAACCTAGACCCTGAACCCTAAACCCTAAACCCTAGCCCTA
>CAJNDS010002557.1:590000-595000 GCA_905221605.1 Symbiodinium natans
TCGGTGAGTTCGATCATGAGGTGAGCACGCCACCAAACGAAGAATATCGCCGCTCCAGCGGAAGTGAAACGGAATTGGGTGTCTCAGATGTCGTTGAGCATGATTGGTTTCCTCTTCCTGCCTTCCTTGGAAGACACAAATAGCGACCCCACCCCATGGCATGCCTCCTGAACTACCCAAACCCAACACCCTGAACCACCAGGCATGGACTACTTTCCTTTCTCCTTCTCCAAGCATGTGGCTGAAGATGAGATGATGTTTGTCCCGCAGAAAGCGAGCATGTGGCTAAGTGGAGCACCCCTCCGACTCAGTGACGTGGACGACGTGGACATGTTCTGGGTGGTGTAGCCGTGTAAATTTTGCGTGATGCAGCATGATCGAGTGTAAAGATGCAGATGCAGCGGCCTCGCTTTCATAGCGAACCTGCTGCGTGAGAACCGGTTGGCAAGGGTGCCAGGCTATGGGGTCCCTAAACCCTAAACCCGAAGCCCTAAGCCTTAATCCTAAACCCTAAACCCTAAACCCTAAGCCCTATAAGCCCTAAGCCCTAAGCCCTAAACCCTAACCTAACCCCGCATAAAGCGCCGTGCTGTCTTGCCATCAGTAGCGGCCTCGACTGGCTGATTGCCCGAAGGCAGGAGTTTGCTGCAGTTATAGTCGGCGTAGTTTTGGGCTTAAGAAGCGGCTGTAGGGCTTAGGGTTTAGGGTTTAGGGTTTGGCTCTTTGGAACTTTTTAGAGATGAGGAGGACTCCTGAGCAGTGATTCTGGGCGCTTGGCTTGATTGAGGATGTGGTTCCTTCCCCAGTAAGATTGAGGGGGGGAACGGTGTGCATGGGCATCAGGCATGAAGTCTTGGTGTCCGAGAATCGAGTATGCTTTGTCACAGGTCACATCACGCCAGGTCACTTGATCTCGCGTGTCTTCACCTGAGCATCGGAGATCCCAGGCGCTACGGAGTCAGTCGAAGGCGTCGTGGGTGCGCTTTTATCTCACGTCGTGTGGCACTGCCAAAAAACCCGATGAACGTCAGGGTGCTTAAACAGCAGGCATGCACCTCCCTAGTTGCCTACAGGCGTCATGAGCTCCAGCACCTATCATTGGCCGATACACGTGCGCAGTGCCACATTGAGGATGTGTGGTCTGACGGAAAGTTCTTCCGAACCCAGGGTTTGTAGCAACGGCTAGATCAGTTATAGGGGAATATGCGGTTTGAGGTTTAGTCTAGGGGTTCTGGTTAAGGATCTCATGCTTTATTCCGGTTCATCAAGCGACGGTCGTACTCTCTTGGCAAGAGCTGTGGCTTTGGAGGGGTCCGGGTTAAGGTTCGGGTTTAGGGTTTATTCTTTGGCTGCAGGGCTCTGTCTTATGGTTCAAGAGCCGTCACACAGATCACCGCTCGTTTGTGTGGGAAGATGGGCGCGCAATAGATGTCGCGAGCCGAAATGGACGGCCAAGTTTCACTTGTGGAGACTATGTCAGGCGCCCGATGGACATCACTCCCGGCACAGTTGGATAGAGGAAAAGAAGCGCACCCCGAGCCCTAAATCTGAGGTCCCTGCGGTGATGCATACACCGGCCGGGAGGAGCACCGGTAGGAATCAGGCGGCCGCCCGAAAGTATGTCACGGGAGCCATCTTGGTAAAGAGTTCTTCGCAACTCGAGTACTACAATCAGAAAGAAATCCTAGCACAACATAACCCAGGAAGGGAGACCCTTGGTTGGAACAATTTCGGGGACATTCCACACCAGTGGCCGCTTGAGTTTGTGCACTTTTGGGGCCCGGCAACTGTGAGTCTAAACCCTAAACCCTAAACCCTAAACCCTAAACCCTAAACCCTAAACCCTAAACCCTAAACCCTAAACCCTAAACCCTAAACTCTAAACCCTAAACCCTAAACCCTAAACCCTAAACCCTAAACCCTAAACCCTAAACCCCCCCAAAGCCCTTCTCCCTCCCAAGCCCCTCCAAGCACCGCGGCCAGGGTGCGCTAGCTGCTGCGCACTCGATGACGTGATGTGAATTCGGGGCACTATGCACGAGAGCTCGATCTCTGTCCCAGACTTACTTGCGTGTAGGGTTTGGGGTTTAGGGTTTAGGGTTTAGGGTTGAGGGTTTAGGGTTTAGGGTTTAGGGTTTAGGGTGTAGGGTTTAGGGTTTAGGGAGCGGGAAGGAGTGCCAGGGAGTGCGGAGATGCGCAGAGAGCAAGAGCGAGAGGGAGCAGCCAAACAGCTCGGGGGCTTACACGTCAGCCTGGATATGCCGCTGTGCGTACTGGAGTCAAGCTCTGTTATTCGCGGCGGAGTGCAAACTCAAGCCACAAAGGTGGGTCCCGAACGGGGCCAGTTGGAGTATTGGCCTGTGTGCTGTTGTATTCTAGGACTCCCACTCTCCCCCAGCAGAGAAGTTAGATTCGCCCATGCCCATATGTGAACCCTAAACCCTAAACCCTAAACCCTAAACCCTAAACCCTAAACCCTCAACCCTAGACCCTAAACCTAAGCATCTCGGCTTGCAACACCTACCTGGGCCCTGCGGAGGCGACGAGGCGCCCCAGTAACCTTAGGGGTCGGACGAATTACTACTCTTATTACATAAGGGAATCAGATTAGGGGCTACTTGTAGTATTGCTATAAGGGGACCATAAGGGAATAATATTAGGGGCTGTTATAGCATTCTTTGTGGTACTTTACTGTAACCTTAGATCCTTAGCCTTTTTGGGTTTATTTGGTTTCTGAATAAGGCAGCTAAAATTTTCATTTTTAGCTACCCTTCTGAGTGTAGCCAAGTACTCGTTATTCCCTTAGGGTCCCTTTATAGCCCCTTTTTTAAAGAATGCTATAACAGCCCCTAATATTATTCCCTTATGGTCCCCTTATAGCAATACTACAAGTTGCCCCTAATATGATTCCCTTATGTAATAGCCCCGAATATGATTCCCCTTATGGTCCCTTCTTTTAAGAATGCTACAATAGCCCCTAGTAGTATTCCCTTATGGTCCCTGTATAGTAATACTACAATAGCCCCTACTATGATTCTTTATGGTCCCTTTTATTCTAGTACCATAATGACCCCTAATATGATTCCCTTATGGTCCCTTTTAGAAGAATGCTATAATAACCCCCAATATTATTCCCTTATATGGTCCCCTTATACTAATACCATAATTCTCCCCAAAACCCTGAACTAGCTATTCAGGCCCCTATGTCAGACAGAGATCTGCCGGATTGTGCCAACCCCTGGCAGGAATGTGAGGGGGTTCATTTTCCCCGCAACCGTTGGGAAGGACGATCCAGTAGTCGATCGTACTTAGAATACTTCCAGACTCAGCCTGAAACCCAAAACCCCTAAACCCTAAACCCTCAACGCGAAACCAAAAACCCTAGTGCCTTTTTGACTCCTCGCCTGAGTTGCTGAATTCTGATTCGCGCACAGGTCCCATCCCTTCTCTGAGGGTTTCGAGTTTGTTGCTTGGGTTTTGGTTAGAGTTTCGGGTTTAGGGTTTAGGGTTTAGGGTTTAGGGTTTAGGCTTTAGGCTTTAGGCTTTAGGCTCTAGGCTTTCGGCTGCAGGCGTTAGGGCGAAGGAGGATAGCTGAAGCATGATCTCCACTTCCTTCGGTTCAGCTGATGCATCAGGGGCGTGCTGGGCAGATCCACAAGAGCTTCTGCCCAGGGGACGGCTGCAAAGCTACCAGGTTTCCATAAGGTTCGGGCTTCGTTAGGGTTTATAAGGTTTAGTTTAGTCAGAGTTCAGGGTTGTGGGCAGCTTGAGACTGAAGCAGATACCGCGGCTTTCCGAGCCCCCCACGGCACACCCCTTGTCGCCAGCCGGAGCGCAAAATTCTCACGCGCTCGCGCCCGAAGCCTGAGCCCCAAAACGTCGAAACACTGGGCCTGAACACGTTATTGCCATGGCTGTTGCATGAGATGCCGTCCCACGACGCAAGATTGGCCCCCCATATCTGGGATCTTGATTCTGAAGGGGATCTGCCTCAAAGCTAAGCCCTGTGTACAAGACCCGAAGCTCAATTTCTGGGACCCTACTTGCATCCTTCTCTGATGGGCTCCGGGGTACATGCCAAAGCAAGGCGCCACTGACAGGCACTAGAAGGTGACTTTCAGAATAGGATCTCTTATCATGTGGTGGTCTCTAACTCTAGATTGTAGCCCCTAAGCCCTACAGCCTCAATCTTGACACGAACTTGGGCTTTCCTTCAACAGAAGCTTCATGCCGCATCCCATCTCGAAAGCCCAAAGCCCTAAAGCCCTCCAAGTTTTTGAGCTGCATCCTCAGTATCTGCATCTAGGGGCCCTATCATCCGAATTGACGGG
Organism: Symbiodinium natans; assembly: GCA_905221605.1. Taxonomy (NCBI): domain Eukaryota; class Dinophyceae; order Suessiales; family Symbiodiniaceae; genus Symbiodinium; species Symbiodinium natans. The sequence continues at coordinate 594,332 of CAJNDS010002557.1, forward strand.
TGCTTCGGACGGGTGCTTAGGCGAAACTCCCTAAACCCTGAAAACCCTAAATCCTAAACACTCAGCCCCAAAGCCTGAACCCTGAACCCCCCCCCCCCCCCCAAGAGCGGCATCTCATTCCAAGGGAGGCGCAAGGTGCCTCACCAATGCCTCGAGAAGGAGCTGTCAGTAAACCCTGAACCCGAACCCCTAGTTTAGGGTTTAAGGTTTGGGGTTTGGGGTTTAGGGTTTAGTAATTTAGGGTTGGGGTAAGGGTTTAGGGTTTCGGGTTTAGGGTTCAGGGTTTGGGGTTTGGGGCTTAGGGTTTAAAGAGGTTAGGGTCCTAAACTACATGTAAGGTTGCGGGTGCAAAGGGCCATTTCGACTTTTGGGATGGGTTCAGGGCCTTTAGGGGGTCAGAAGCCCCCACACCTTCTTCCATGCATTTCCTAAGAAGCCAATCAGGTTGTCACTCTAAGCCTGAAACACGAAATCCTAGACCCTAAACCGTAAACCCTGCACCTTGGACGGCTCGGCTTTGCGGCACCCGGATCACCTTCCCATGCTAGGGGTCCGGTTTAAAGGGGAGTCCACGGACTAGATTTGGGGATAAAAAAGGGGCGCCCCTGTTGTAGGACCCCCCCACCCTTTTTCCGGTTGCGAGTCTAATGTCATGCATCGGAATCGTCA
>CAJNDS010002557.1:597500-610000 GCA_905221605.1 Symbiodinium natans
CAGAAACCCTAACCCTAAAACCTTACCCTCGAAGCCTGAAGCACCCCCAAACCCTAACGCCCACACCGCAGACTGTGAAGATAAGCGCCCCGGCAGGTCAGATCCTCATCATGCATGTCTGTTACCACTTGCCTGCATTCGCGGTTTTGGGCTTGTCGTTGAAACAGTGTCATGATGAGATGCGTCTGCACGCTTTTGGGAGGGGGGGCGAGGGCGGGGAGCGGGGGAAGGGGGGGAGTAGGATCTTTGGTTTGGGATTTGTGTGAAAACAGCCAACCTACTGGCAAGCTCTTCAACATCGCCCCCCGCCCCCCCCACTCCCCTCCCCTTCCCCCCATCCCCGGGCTTCAGGGTGTTGAGAGGTTAGGGTTGAGGTGTAGGGGTTAGAGAGTCTCCTCCCCTGGGTGGCGTCAGGCATTGTTAATAAGTTAATCCTGCGCGTCTCGGGCCCCACTGCGCTGGAGACGGTCCTGTCGGTTTTCGGGGTCGATGGATCTCCACGCCCAACCGCAAACCCGAACCCTAAACCCTAATCCCGAAACCCTAGAGCGCAAACCCTTGTAAACCCTAAACCCTAAACCCTAAACCCTAAACCCTAAACCCTAAACCCTAAACCCTAAACCCTAAACCCTAAACCCTAAACCCTAAACCCTAAACCCTAAACCCTAAACCCTAAACCCTAAACCCTACACCCTAAACCCTAAACCCTAAACCCTAAACCCTAAACCCTAAACCCTAATCCCGAACCCTTATACCAGAAAACCTTTGCTGGACTCAGCGCCCAGTCTTCTCGGCACTGCGGGGTTTTCAAGAGTTCAGCGTCCTGTTATTTCAGGAAGGCATCCGCGTTGTGTGCGGGGTTCGGATATCGTCCCTATATGCCCAAGTAGCCCCTAAATAGCCCCTAACTATCCCCTAATGTCCGTTAGAGGGTCCCTCCTATAGTGGGGTTAGGGTTTAGAGCTTAGGGTCTTGGGTGCTAACCTTGGGCATTGGGTTTTGGAGTATTTGTGTTTTGAGGGGACCGCGCCGGTGACAGCGTTGGGCTGTGGGTTGCAAGGAAAGCAGCACCCTTAGCCCCTAAACCCTATATCCTAAACCCCTACTCTCCAAACCCCTTTCAGGTTCAGGCTGGCAGTTTGATTCAAAAAGTCTCCAGCCGTGGCCCCGGGCTTCAATTTCGCCACCAGTTGCGTAGCCAATGACGACGCGCCTAAGAAGCGGCCCCGGTGTTGGTGAGGAAGAAGAGACTCTGAGCAGAAGCCTCACCCCGAAAGCCTCCAGGGTTTAGGGTTTAGGGTGTAGGGTTTAGGGTTTAGGGTTTAGGGTTTAGGGTTTAGGGTTTGGGGTTTAGGGTTTAGGGTTTAGGGTTTAGGGTTTACCTAAACCCAGTGCACCCCCCTAAGCCCCCTATGCCGGCCTCAATGCCACATCCTGACCCTCAAACATTCTAACATTCTGAACGTTGCGTTTGCTGATGTCATCTCGGGGGCTACCCTCATGAAAGGGGGCATATGAGACCGGGGAACCGGAGAGGATTCAAAGAGGGATGAAAGGCCAACTCGAGACATTTGAGGGGTACCGCTTGGGGTACAGGGCATAGGGACCTGTTGTTTAAACAAAGAAATGCAGAACATCCAGAGGAGAGTTACCCCATGCACCCCCCCAAACTACGATAATCCCTACTATCCGACTCCCTGCAAGATGAAACCCTCAATTTTCGTTTCGCTGGTATACCTGCCCATCTGCCTGGGTACTTTTTTAAGCAGGTGGAGGATTGGTCCGCGCAGTACCACTTCATGAGGGGATCGGAAGGGTCAAGCTCTTGTTCCCTTTCTGGAGGGCGTCTCGGAAGCCCCACAAGCAAACCATGTACCCTGAAACGTACCCTGTGCCCCAACCCAGTCGCCGAAGCACGAGCTCTTCATTCAACATACCGGGTCCATGCCGCCAACCACAAATTGGGCGCACCATCGGGAGGGGGGTTGGGCGGGGTTGAAGGGTCCTGAACCCAAAGCCTGAATCCTAAAACCTAAAATTTTATCCAGTAAAACTTAAACCCTAAGACCATAGTGTGCAGGTGGACACTCTGGCGAGAAGAAAGTTTAGGAGACCCTTGCAAGCACATTGCGCGCAGCAGTGGGTTTATGGTTGGGTGTTTAGGGCTGTTCGCATTGCCCCGCCCTGTGAACTTAGAGGCTTTGGGCCATAGACCAGCATGATAACTATCAATAAGTACATACATCCATAAGAGAGAGAGAGAGAGAGGGAGAGATGTATACATATATATATACACATATGTAGTACTTGTCCATGTGCTTCAACTATATGACATTTTGTTTGAGCCAGTTTGCACCTACGGTCAAGTCCTAAATATCCTAAAGGCTCCTGAGCCAGCCCCCCTCTGCGCCAAAAGGAAGGGCAAGGATCCAGAACGCGAGGCAAACGACAAGCATGCGGCCGGAGCCAAAAATGGAGCTTGTGGCGCAGAGGGTTCAGGGCTTCGGTTTGAGGGTATTTAGGGTTTAGGGTTGGTTTGAGGGTATTTTGCTCACCTCACCCCTCCCTCCCTCACACCCGCCCACCCACCCAATGCCCCAAAAACGCGGACTGCCAGGGCCATAAGAGCTCATATCTGCGAATATGGGTCCGCATTGGACCTGTTGGGGGGTTAGGGTCTAGGGTTTCGGGTTTAGGGTTTGGTTTAGGGTTTAGGGTTTAGGGTTTTGGGTTTTGGGTTTTGGGTTTTGGGTTTAGGGTCTAGGGTCTAGGGTTTAGGGTTTAGGGTTTAAGGTTTAGGGTTTAGGGTTTAGGGTCACAAAAAACTGCTTGTGTAAAAGAAGTTTGTTGCTTTGAGAGTTTGGTGGTCGAACAGTGACTTGGTGGCTAAATTCCCGGTAGCGTGGCAGCTGCCAGTGCCCGCGTTGGAACAGACCTCTCTTTTTTTGCTGGGTTTCAGGGCTTAGGGTTAGGTTTGGGTTTTGTGGTAGTTAGACAGTGGAGTACTTTCCTGTAGGCCTTCCATCTGCATACGGGAGTTTCCTGAATTTAGGCTATCAGGGTCCTCCTCTTTCATACCCCCAAACCCCAAAATGGCGCCTAAACCCTGAACCTGCGACCCCAAACCCTAAACCCTAAGCCCTAAACCCTAAACCCTAAGCCCTCAACCCCAAACCCTAAATCTCCCGCCCGTCCAATTAGGGTCCAGGTCGGAAAGCTCCCACTTGCCATTTCTGGAGCTGAGCTGTTCAGACAATAGCCTCAAAGGGGGCCGTCCACGCACCCCCGATATCGACGAGCCTTGCTCTCGGTGGTGTCTTTCGCGCTTGCTTGGAGTTCTGTTGAGGACTCTCCCCTGCTAACACCCAGAGACCTCCCTTCAAGGAAATCTATCCCAGGAGTGCCATCCTTATATGATGGGCATCCACTTCTGAGAGCATGATAGCCCTAAACCCTAAACCCCAATTCCTAAAGCCCTATAACCAGAAAAACCGTTGTCTGAGAGCTCAGATTTGAGCAATCCAATTTTCCAAGCTAGATTCTGGAAGCCCGTTCTAGAAACACAAAATCCTTGAAAGCCTTCGGCCCCAAGCACTAAACTGGGTACCCCCATCATTATACGTTCTTACATACCTCCTTAGATATCCCATAGCCATACACTTGAGGTACCCCACCTAGAAACTCGGTTTAGGGTTTAGGGTTTAGGGTTTAGGGTTTAGGGGTTAGGGTTCAGGGTTTAGGGTTTAGGGTTTAGGGTTTAGGGTTTAGGGTTTAGGGCCTTAACGCGTGCAGTTGTGCAGATCGGGAGCCCCCAGTATTCCCTTCATGGGGTAGGTTCCTTTCCCCCGAGGCTGCCTTATGCCCTAAACCCTAAACCCTAAAGCCCTAAAGCCGTAAGCCCTAAACCCCAAAACCCCAAAACCCCAAAACCCTAAACCCTAAACTCTAAAACCCTAAAACCCTAAACCCTAAAACCCTAAAACCCGAAAACCCTGAAACCCTGAAACCCTAAAACCCAAAAACCCTAAAACCCTGAAACCCTGAAACCCTAAACCCTAAAACCCCAAAATCCTAAAACCCTAAAACCCTAAACCCTAAAACCCCAAAATCCTAAAACCCTAGTTCTCTCAAGCACATACTCGCGCCTGACCTTTTGCAGACCGTCCGCCGTCCATGGGATACTGTGAGCGCGGCTTGGGTGATCCCGGGACACTTCTTACTTCGAAGAAGCGGTCTGGTACTAACTCTTGGACATATAAATTTCGCGAGCAAGGCATGTGCAGTTCACACGCTGAGCTGAGATGCTGTCAAAATTCATCTAAACATTTGACGTCCCGATGACCACAGCAGTTGTGTGGTGATGCTAAGCAAGGATTGGTACAGACTGGAGTAGCAGAGCTGCCACAAACTACTTCTAGAATGAGCGTCACCTTGATGCGAATTGGTTGTTCCCACTGTCTGGTTCATCATAGCTTCTAACATTCTGAACTCGAGATCTGGCCCTGACATGCTTCCAGTAGCATGCATTACAACATGCTCTCCGGATTTTTGCAGAGCCCAAGTGAGCATTCTTGACATCAATGCTTGAATCACCGATTGGCCTTGGAAACTCCAGATATACAAAAGCACTGCCACCAAAGCACTCCACTGCAATGACAGTACGATTAGCCATATCAGGGCATCTGTGCCAAAACGACCCAACCATTTGGCGACAGCCCGAAGGGTGGGCGAATATCTGCAGAATCCTAGTCAGTTGCCGGGAGCTGGCTTGAAAGGGAGCTCAGTCTGGCGGAGGTTCTTGCCTGCCGTCGGAGCACTTGCCTTGCCAGACTTCTCAGCAAGCTGCTTTGCCAAACCCGCAACCTGCGCCTGCAACTGCTTGATCGCCGCATCTTTGTCAAGTTCTGTGTTGTCAGCCGCAACGACTGTGGGCACCCCAGCATCACCACTCTTCTCCTGTGAGGACTTCATGAACTCCATCATGAACTGCATGGTTTGGGACTGCTGCTCAAGAGCCATCTGCAGTGCTGCGTTATTGGCGTCTTGGGCCTCTGGGCTGGTAGACTGTGGCAAAGGAGGCTTGGGCTCCGCAGTCTCCTTGTTCGCACCACCGAAGAGGCCCACAACCGCACGAGTAAGCGCACTGCCGGCTCTGGCAGGGGGAGAGCTGTGTTGCTGCAGCTGTTGCTGCTCCACACCGTTGGTCAACCTGGAGGTGAGCATTGCAAAGCCTTCAGAAATGGCACACTCCAGCGTTGAGCTAAGCGCAGTCTGGAAGGAACGAGAAACTGCCTGTTCCAGTCCTCCTCCCCGGCCGTTGCTGTAGGGGCTGAAGCGCTGTGAGTAGCCGTGATGCTTTCCGTGGCCTTTGCCACCACCTTTGCCACCATGCCCATACCACTGTCCCCGCGGCGTGTGGTATGAGCTTGAGTGTGGCTGGTCATGACGACGGGAGTGCCACTCAGGCATGGCTGCAGGAAGCTTGCAAACACCCACTGCGGAAGGAAAGGCCTAACAGCAACCAAAGAACCAGACTAGGGCCAACAAACGGTTGAAGTCTCCGCGATGGCAAGTGACTACAACATGAAAACAAAAACCCAAGAAAACAAACCAAAAAAGTTAGCATGAAGAGGTTCGCGCGCTGCAGCAATGGCACCAAAGCAGCAGCTACAGTAACCAACTAGACCGAATGCAAGTGGGCAGGCCGCTGTTTGACCAATCATCCAGAGTCCGCAAAGCAATGTGTGATGCCTTGGGGAAGTGAGGCAAGCGGCCCCAGATTTTACGGAGCTGTTGAGCTGGATAGCCACTAAGAGCCCAAACCAACAGTTCTGCCCGAACTGTGGCCTCAAGGCACTCCTGTTCCAACTGCAAAGATTTCCATCTGACAAGCTTCCCTGCCACAATGCCCCTTACTTCCGAAAGATCAGTATGATGATGACCAAGCCATGGAACCACCCTGAACTTTTTGGGAGCACCTGCACCACCAGCTTCCCTCCAAGCCTGTTCAAGGCCAGCTGCAGTAACTGTAAGTGACCCCCCTACACTATCCAACCAAACATCTAACCAGGGAAACCCTAGAATTTCGCGCGTGGCGGGTTCAAAAGCAACAGGTTGGGCATACAAAAGCTTAGTGAGTTTATGCAAGCAAGAGGTGCACAGAACTTGCGAGGCCATAGCAAGATCATCAACATACCTTGTGTTGGCAACAGCATCAGAAAGAACGTTTGCAGCCGAAGGCAGAAACCCAGAGGCTCTGAGCACCAAGAGTTTATTGCAGGCACTGAACTCCTCAAAGGCAAGAACTGCGGAAGCGATTGCCTTGGAAAGCTGACCCCCTATGGGGGCACCTATTACTTGGCGGAACAGTGCCTTTCCCAGCCGAATGACCCGCTGCTGCAGAGCGAGATCAAGCACACAGACGATGTCTGACCAAGTCCACACTGTAGAGGCAGCTCTGTGACGAAAGTCATTTGTAGCAACCCAGGTGCGCAAATGTCTGGACCTGGCGACCACAATGCCGACGGCAGAGGGCCGCTCGTTTTTTAGCAGTTCGATCAAGCCAAGGACAGACTGACGAATCCTCGAGGGGTCTAGCTCTTCGTACATTTGGGCAGCGTCACATACACATATCGATAAGGTCGGTTTTGGCTCCCTGCACCGCACACACAAATCGCTGCAACACGTGAGCTTGTTGACTGCCGAGCGAAAGTCCTTCACTGCAGAGAAAAGATTGGCAGTTTCAAACCCTACTGCTAACTCAGAAATGATCCCTAGGATTGCTCGTCCAGCATTCTTGTACATATGACTGGCAGGGTGCGCACGCCAAGAGATTATTCTGCGGAAGCATGAGTGTCCACGTTTTGTGCAAATGTGCGAGACATCACCAGCTGCATGAAAACATTTAGATTTAATCGTGCAGTACGCGTAGGGTAGTTTGAAGCTACGCCAGCGCTCGCGGGACGCGAACCTTTTGAGGTGTTGGGGCAACAAACGCAAATGCAACTGCCTGTACTCTTCACAAATGCTCTGCGCGTCACCATGCATGGGTTGCCAGTGCAAGGGGTCTTGGCGGAACATCCAGAAACACCATCTCTCATAGATGGGGACAGGCATCGACCAGGCAGCATGCTTATCCTTATCTTCTTGCACAAGCACCTCGGCCGAGGAATTGCGTGGGAATTTGGCGCAATAGGCAGAGTACAGACCGGAAGGCAGCTTTGCCTTACACACTGTCGGGAACACACGTGCGCAAAAGGCAAGGGGTGGGTTACACCGCATCTTACTGGCAAGCCAATGCACTGTTTGCGAAGCCTCCTGCAACAAAGCCTCTTGTGACTGCCAAACAGGAACCTTCCAATGCAGTTTGAACCTACGCATCTGACGGCAATCAGCGGGAGACGGCTTCAGTTTGTGGAGTGGCCACGTAGCGAAGGCATTGCTGAATCTCTGTGCAACCTGGATGTAACGCCAGCGGTCAGCAAACGTGCATCTTTTGGCTTTGACGGGTTGCAGCAAGGAAGCAAACCACACTCCGTGAACATTGGCCCTGAGACGAGCTTCGGATTGCAGGAGCTGCGCGACTTGCCTGAAAACCCAAATGGGAATCTGCGCCGGCCACGCAACACAGATACGTCTGAGAGGAACAAGGCCGAAACACGCGAGATGGAGGGACATCCGGTTTTGAGCCCGCAGTTTTGCGCTACCAGGTGGCATGGCTCGAACGTGCTTGGCAAGATGAACTGCGCACGCGGCCTCTGGCTGCGTAGTGGCAAAGGAACAGACAGATTTGAGCCGCTGGTGCAGACTTTCCCAACATGGGTCCTTTGTGTCTGCGATGTAGCGTGTCAGCAGGCCTGCCATATCTGCTCTCACAACATCAACCGGACCATAGCCTAAACCCGAGAGCAGCATGTTCTGTAGGGCAATCTTATACCCAACAGAAAACCCAACTTTGTAAAGGACATGTCGCTGAACCTGCAGGGGGTTGTCTTGTAGCGTGCACACACGTGCATGTAGGCGGTGTTGGGCACGATGCCACACATCAAAACGAACAGCGTGCGCGTGAACAATGTCTGACGAGACGGCTCTGCGGTGCGGACGCGCGCGGTTCCTGCGAGAGGCACAGGAGCGCCGAGCACATTGCACAGACTTAGTACCAATGGATTTGCTGTTGCCCTGCTGCTGAAAACATGCTATGCTTGCCTCTTCCAAGGCCCGAATGTAGGTTTCTGGACCCTGGGCCAACACCCAAAACATGTGGTCAGAGAGCCTGGCATGACGGAACAATCGGCATTTCTGTCTGAGCACAGGAGGACCGGCGTAGGCAGGAGTTTGAAGGCAGGAGTGTTCAAGTATATGCTGGTAAGCACGGTTTACTGGCGAAGAACCTTGGCAGCGATGTCGCTGGACCCCAAATTTAGTCGACCCAACATAGTTGAAAAAGGTCGAAGAAAGCTGGTACAGAACCGCAGCATCAGGTTGCTCGCAAACGCCCGCAAAGGCTTGCAAGCTAACAAACTGGACAAACGCTGTCTTCGACGCCGCAGTCCAACTCTTGCTTGCGAGAAAAGCATTGAACACGTCGGGCGGCAGACCCAAGCATCTTTTGACCGCCCGGCGGCGTTTCCTGCAGCCACCTTGAGCCTGCCAAGCAGTTATGAGGACAAGCTTCAAGCTTCCACAAGCAAGGAACAAAAGGTCTGAGGACAAAGAAGTTGACCTCTTGGTGCGCAGTGAAGTCGGAAAAATCCAAAAGCACAACGCCTCCAACACAACGTTCAAGCTTTGAATATGTTCCCAAGCAACAGAGCGCATCTCAACCAACTGCCCAACGCATGCAGCGACACGCAGAATCGTGTCCATTACTTTTGCGTTGTGTGGCCTGGTGGCGCACGCAGGTTTTGCAAGTCTCAAATCCGCCGTCCACTGCTGGACCTGAAGGTGGGGCAGTACAAGACCATCACACCATGCATCAAGGCCTGATAGGATGCGTGACGTCATGTCGGCTTGAGACAACGCAGCGAGATTTGAACCAACAAACTCGACACGACACGGAGCACAGCGAGAAGGCTTAGCAGGCAACTCTGAAGAAGCATGTTCTGGAGCCAAGCGTTCCGCACTCGACAAGGAATGCCGTGTAAGAGCCTGAGTAGCTCTGCGAGGACATAGCAACAGGAGCAGCACCTGTCTAAAACATTCTTGGAAGTGGCGTGACGCAACAGGGAGGACCCACCTGCGAAGTCTTTTCATGGCCATGTGTCTCAAAGTACGCGTCCGTGGGCGCGTGCGTTTGTGCTTGCGACGCGAAGCAGTCCAACTGACATGAGGAATATGGAGTGAATTTAACTGACTGATATTGCGAAGGTGTGAGTTGTTGGCGGGGCCAGGTTGCAACCCTAGCAGCCACACACTAAAGTACCAGCAGAACAAGATCGCAATCTTGCAGCCGTGAAAAGTTATCCGTGCAAGGAGTGTGATGCGAAAAGAAATGCTCATTGTGACAGCGTTCACCGTTGACTCAACTCGGGAGGAGTCCGGAAGCGGAACGCCGGAACCCTAGTTCTCTCAAGCACATACTCGCGCCTGACCTTTTGCAGACCGTCCGCCGTCCATGGGATACTGTGAGCGCGGCTTGGGTGATCCCGGGACACTTCTTACTTCGAAGAAGCGGTCTGGTACTAACTCTTGGACATATAAATTTCGCGAGCAAGGCATGTGCAGTTCACACGCTGAGCTGAGATGCTGTCAAAATTCATCTAAACATTTGACGTCCCGATGACCACAGCAGTTGTGTGGTGATGCTAAGCAAGGATTGGTACAGACTGGAGTAGCAGAGCTGCCACAAACTACTTCTAGAATGAGCGTCACCTTGATGCGAATTGGTTGTTCCCACTGTCTGGTTCATCATAGCTTCTAACATTCTGAACTCGAGATCTGGCCCTGACATGCTTCCAGTAGCATGCATTACAACATGCTCTCCGGATTTTTGCAGAGCCCAAGTGAGCATTCTTGACATCAATGCTTGAATCACCGATTGGCCTTGGAAACTCCAGATATACAAAAGCACTGCCACCAAAGCACTCCACTGCAATGACAGTACGATTAGCCATATCAGGGCATCTGTGCCAATCCTAAAACCCTAAAACCCTAAAACCCTAAAACCCGAAAACCCTAAAACCCTAAAACCCTGAAACCCTAAAACCCTAAAACCCTGAAACCCTGAAACCCTGAAACCCTGAAACCCTGAAACCCTAAAACCCTAAAACCCTAAAACCCTAAAACCCTAAAACCCTAAAACCCGAAAACCCTAAAACCCTAAACCCTAAACCCCACAACCCTAAAACCCTAAAGCCCCAAAATCCTAAAACCACAACACCCTAAAGCCTAAGCCGCAGGCAGTGGGAAGTGGCGGGGGCAGGGTGAATGGTGGGCGAAGTCCAGAGTTCTACATTTTTTGCTTCAGAACCTTCAAAAAAATAGGATGAGAATCCCTAGATTACCCTTATAAGTTATAAGGAAGAATCCTTTGCTTGCTGAAGAACCTCCAAAAAACTGCAAGACAATAATCCTTTTGTTACCCTGATCATAAGGAAGAGAATGCAAGATAAAGATAAGAATCCCTTTGTTACCCTTATCAGGAAGAGTGCTTTTACTCTCTTTTTTTTTCGGGGGTTCTACCCGTACAAGTTATAAGGAAGAATATTATTATTATCATCATTATAGTTATCATTATTAATATTATTATTGTCATTTTTTAATAATAGTAAAAATAATCATAATCATAATCATAATCATAATAACAATCATCATTATCATTAACATGGGGGGGGGGTTCCTTCAGCAATTCGTCGAGCTGCTTCGGTCTCAAGCTTGCGGGGGCATCCCCGGCTCGGGCAGGTGGCCGGGTTTGTTTTGGGGGGGCTTAGGGTTTAGGGTTTAGGGTTTAGGGTTTAGGGTTTCGGATTTAGGGTTTCAGGTTTTGGACCCCCAAAACCCTAGGTCAGTCCTCCAAGACGCTCGGGCCACATTTTAGGGTTTAGGGTTTAGGGTTGAGGGTTTAGGGTTATTGCCGAGCTGATTAATTCGCACTGGAGAGTTCTTCTCAAAGGAATGAGGTACCCTATATATACCTTTTTAAGGGAGTATATAGGGCCCCAATTCCCTCATTCCCTGCTAACCACAGCAAGTAGGACCCAGAGTAGGCCCTAATTTCCTTTTGTTTTTGGGGTCGAGCTTCCCTTCTAGGTCCTAGGCAAGTCGTCGATGTCCATCAGGTGATCCCCCCCTTAATACTAACAGTCCTTAACCGGGATTATAAGAGGGGGTACTATCATCCCTCTTCAGGGGTTTAGGGTTTAGGGTTTAGGGTTTAGGGTTTAGGGTTTAGGGTTTAGGTTCAGGGCTGTTCGTATCAGGCGGGACATCCCAGTCAATGTCCATCAGGTGATCCACGATGAGCAGCTTTGGCTTTCTTGACGACGAGGTGAGTGAGGCACCAAAATTGCGGGTTGAAGGGGTGTCGGGTTGAGGGTTTAGGATTGAGGGGTTTAGGGTTTAGGATTTAGGGTTTAGGGCTTTAGAGTTTTAGGGTTTTAGGTGTTTTAGGGTCTTAGGGTTTAAGGGTTTTAGGTCTTTAGGGTTTTTAGGGTTTAGGGCTCAGGGTTCCTGGAGTCTTAGATCGGTTCAGAGTGTTTACAGGGCTTTCTTGTAAAACAACTTGGGGATGCCTTTGGGTGCTGCCGAGCTGGATGTGTAAGACCATGTCAGGTTTAGGGTTCAGGGTTTGGGTTTAGGGTTTAGGGGTTAGGGTTTAGGGTTTAGGGTTTAGGGTTTAGGGTTTAGGGCTTAGGGCTTAGGGCTTAGGGTTTAGGGTTTAGGGTTTTAAGGGCCCTACAAACCCCAATAAACCCTAATAAGCCCCAATAACCCCAAACCAACCCTAATCAACCCTAATGAACCCTAATATACCCTAATGAACCCTAGTAAGCCCTTTACAGCCTCTGACCCGGTAAACCCTATAGGCTACGTAGTATGGCTCACTATCCCTAAACCCTAAACCCTAAACCCTAAACCCTAAACCCTAAACCCTAAACCCTAAACCCTAAACCCTAAACCCTAAACCCTAAACCCTAAACCTTAAACCCTATCAGAGCAGGATTGAATGCATCGAAACCCTGGTGCCTCCTGTTAAACCCTAAACCCTAAGGGCCCCCCCAACAGACTGGAGAATGCCCCCGGAAGAGGTGGAGAGAGTCAACAAGGATCTGGCAACCTTGGACCGTGGGCGGGGGGGCCCTGTGAAGGGCCATCCTATGGGGCTCTTTTGGTTTAAGGGCTGAAGGGTTGAAGGGCTTAGAGGGCTTAAGGGTTTGAAGGGTTTAAAGGTTTAAGGGCTAAAGGGTTTAAGGGCTTAAAGGGCTTAAGGGTTTGAAGGGTTCGAAGGGTTAAGGCCTTAAGGGTTTAAGGGCTTAAAGGGCATAAGGGTTTGAAGGGTTCAA